>CM074718.1:626806683-627294183 GCA_037306005.1 Rhinophrynus dorsalis
ATGCAGACGAGAGGCTGTCCCTATTGAGAACAGGCCCGCTGTGACTGGCTGTCTAGGGGACATCAGCATATGCAAATGGGTTGGCTGCAAAGCACCATGGGAATGCTTATCCTGGTGTGCATATGTTTCAGTTTGGGGGTGTTTTTTAAGAGCAAAAGAACACTACGGCTTCCCTTGTGAGTTTCTATGGAGGAGAGGTTTTTTGGAGTGCTGCTCCCCCTGGTCACTGGTGTCTGGTGAAGGAAAGCCTCCTTAAGCTGAAAGAGGGGTGCCCAAGTAGCGGTGGCCCAGTTGCCTTGTACAACTCATACTTACCTGGCAGGGAGATACCATGATCACGAAGGTGGTTCTCCCAGGGCGAGGCTCACCCATTGCACTCCGGGTGTGCTGACCCCTGCGATTTCCCCAAATGCGGGAAACTCGACTGCATAATTTCTGGTAGTGGGGGACTGCGTTCGCGCTTTCCCCTGATAATCCTTGTTGAAAGATAGATTCTGCTGCAAGCCTCCTACCTGGATGCTACTTGACACATGTTGTGTGCTAAGAGAAATCACCCTACTGGCACTGGGAGGAGGGGGTCAGTACCCCTCCCTCTGCAGTCTACAATTCACAGGGGGAGGGGGGGCAGCCTTGTTCGCATCTGCAACTTTGCTGGGCGTTTGCTTCTTTGCACAATACTTTTTCTTCCTACACACTCTGACCCCCTCATGCTTTTTCTGCACCTCTGTCCTCCTGGCTTTACCTTATTGGTATTTCGGCCGAAGGGCCACCTACTTTTACCTGTTCCTTGGAAAAGGGGGTGTATACTGACTGGGCAAGAAGGGGCCAGGTAAGTGTGCCACCGCGCTTCCTACCTCTCTTGTCTACACTGTCCTCTCGCTATCATCTGCATGATTCTTTTCATCCTTGCCAGCTTGCACATGCAAACCTGTGACGGTCAAGCGTTCCCTTGCCTGTCCTTATTTATTGCGGGTGCCGGGTTACATGGTGTTGACCACTGGCCTTTGGCGGCGGCTGCTGCTGCTGCTCTCCGCTTAACGTGGGGCCTCCAAGAAAGGGCAGTCATTTCAGCATAGCATGTTTTGTTTGTGGACTTCATTTGCGCGCAAAAAGCAGTCTGTTTCTATTAAAACTCCCTCTCCTGGGTATTAAAATGCAAATGTGTCTTGGCCGCGTAGCTCCTTCGTGTTTTGCACTTTGTATCACCGGACAATTGTATTTATTGCGGAATGGCTGGGAAAGGTTTCCCGCCTGCTTAGCGGCTTGATGAGATGGATTTCTGGGTATTTGAATACATTTGTCCCTTGAGGGGCTGTGTGCTCAAAAAGTCTCCTTATGTTGACAGGGGTGTGCCTGAATTGCAGTCCTTCAGTTTCCCAGTACAGAGCATACTTACCTGGCAGGGGAGATACCATGATCACGAAGGTGGTTCTCCCAGGGCGAGGCTCACCCATTGCACGCCGGGTGTGCTGACCCCTGCGATTTCCCCAAATGCGGGAAAGTCGACTGCATAATTTCTGGTAGTGGGGGACTGCGTGCGCGCTTTCCCCTGATCAAGCTTGGTAAAAGACAGATCATCCAATGTCCCTCCTGCCCATGCCTTTCTATTCTACCCTTGCTTTCTATCACTGGTGGCTGGCACTGGGACATTGTTGCAGTCTTCCACATGCTTTACCCCCCTGTCTTTGACCTGCCTTTATGCGCTTGCACTACTGATTGCAGCTGCTGCTTCTTTTTTGGTGGTTTTGGTTTCTTCGCTGTTTTTATTTTTTTTTTTTTTTTTTTTGCACATATTTCTCTTTCACATAGTTCATCTGCTCTTCCTTCCTTTCATTTCCAGTGTGCTTTGTATAGCTAACCAATAGATGGCAGTGCGGGATAGCAAGCGTTGCATAAATACAGCAGCTGGATTTGAACACATGGACAGAAAATGTTGACTGCTACTAACTCAGGGCCTGCAATTGTCACCTGGTTCATACAAAGTGCCATAGACAGGAGATGCCCTCCTGGGAGAGACAAAGAAGCACTCGGCGGACATTCCATTCGCCGGGAAGTGAGCTCTCTCCCCAAAACCTGTGCTCTTCTACAGAGTCTTATTTTTAAAGTATGCCAAAACTTTCTGGCTTCAAAAAAGGGCACCCTCAAAGCGCACACAAGCACTTCCTCTCGCGCCCGAGTCTGATCCATGCTTCGTTCGCCGCCTCATTGCACTTAGATTTATGTTTAGCCCTGCTTGCAGGTGTCTCTTGAGAAATGCTCTTGTTTTGTTTTATTATAGGATCCTTTACTGTGCATCTACCTCCGTGAAAATCCTTACTTGCTCTTTGTGTGCTCAGGCTGAAAGAAAGGAAACTTTGTGTTGTGCTTTCAGCTGATATTTTCTTCTGCCAGCTGACGAGAATACTGACAGTTTAGGATGCAGACGAGAGGCTGTCCCTATTGAGAACAGGCCCGCTGTGACTGGCTGTCTAGGGGACATCAGCATATGCAAATGGGTTGGCTGCAAAGCACCATGGGAATGCTTATCCTGGTGTGCATATGTTTCAGTTTGGGGGTGTTTTTTAAGAGCAAAAGAACACTACGGCTTCCCTTGTGAGTTTCTATGGAGGAGAGGTTTTTTGGAGTGCTGCTCCCCCTGGTCACTGGTGGTCTGGTGAAGGAAAGCCTCCTTAAGCTGAAAGAGGGGTGCCCAAGTAGCGGCGGCCCAGTTGCCTTGTACAACTCATACTTACCTGGCAGGGGAGATACCATGATCACGAAGGTGGTTCTCCCAGGGCGAGGCTCACCCATTGCACTCCGGGTGTGCTGACCCCTGCGATTTCCCCAAATGCGGGAAACTCGACTGCATAATTTC
This sequence comes from Rhinophrynus dorsalis, assembly GCA_037306005.1. Taxonomy (NCBI): domain Eukaryota; kingdom Metazoa; phylum Chordata; class Amphibia; order Anura; family Rhinophrynidae; genus Rhinophrynus; species Rhinophrynus dorsalis. Next base: position 626,809,538 of record CM074718.1, read on the forward strand.
TGGTAGTGGGGGACTGCGTTCGCGCTTTCCCCTGATAATCCTTGTTGAAAGATAGATTCTGCTGCAAGCCTCCTACCTGGATGCTACTTGACACATGTTGTGTGCTAAGAGAAATCACCCTACTGGCACTGGGAGGAGGGGGTCAGTACCCCTCCCTCTGCAGTCTACAATTCACAGGGGGAGGGGGGGCAGCCTTGTTCGCATCTGCAACTTTGCTGGGCGTTTGCTTCTTTGCACAATACTTTTTCTTCCTACACACTCTGACCCCCTCATGCTTTTTCTGCACCTCTGTCCTCCTGGCTTTACCTTATTGGTATTTCGGCCGAAGGGCCACCTACTTTTACCTGTTCCTTGGAAAAGGGGGTGTATACTGACTGGGCAAGAAGGGGCCAGGTAAGTGTGCCACCGCGCTTCCTACCTCTCTTGTCTACACTGTCCTCTCGCTATCATCTGCATGATTCTTTTCATCCTTGCCAGCTTGCACATGCAAACCTGTGACGGTCAAGCGTTCCCTTGCCTGTCCTTATTTATTGCGGGTGCCGGGTTACATGGTGTTGACCACTGGCCTTTGGCGGCGGCTGCTGCTGCTGCTCTCCGCTTAACGTGGGGCCTCCAAGAAAGGGCAGTCATTTCAGCATAGCATGTTTTGTTTGTGGACTTCATTTGCGCGCAAAAAGCAGTCTGTTTCTATTTAAAACTCCCTCTCCTGGGTATTAAAATGCAAATGTGTCTTGGCCGCGTAGCTCCTTCGTGTTTTGCACTTTGTATCACCGGACAATTGTATTTATTGCGGAATGGCTGGGAAAGGTTTCCCGCCTGCTTAGCGGCTTGATGAGATGGATTTCTGGGTATTTGAATACATTTGTCCCTTGAGGGGCTGTGTGCTCAAAAAGTCTCCTTATGTTGACAGGGGTGTGCCTGAATTGCAGTCCTTCAGTTTCCCAGTACAGAGCATACTTACCTGGCAGGGGAGATACCATGATCACGAAGGTGGTTCTCCCAGGGCGAGGCTCACCCATTGCACGCCGGGTGTGCTGACCCCTGCGATTTCCCCAAATGCGGGAAAGTCGACTGCATAATTTCTGGTAGTGGGGGACTGCGTGCGCGCTTTCCCCTGATCAAGCTTGGTAAAAGACAGATCATCCAATGTCCCTCCTGCCCATGCCTTTCTATTCTACCCTTGCTTTCTATCACTGGTGGCTGGCACTGGGACATTGTTGCAGTCTTCCACATGCTTTACCCCCCTGTCTTTGACCTGCCTTTATGCGCTTGCACTACTGATTGCAGCTGCTGCTTCTTTTTTGGTGGTTTTGGTTTCTTCGCTGTTTTTATTTTTTTTTTTTTTTTTTTGCACATATTTCTCTTTCACATAGTTCATCTGCTCTTCCTTCCTTTCATTTCCAGTGTGCTTTGTATAGCTAACCAATAGATGGCAGTGCGGGATAGCAAGCGTTGCATAAATACAGCAGCTGGATTTGAACACATGGACAGAAAATGTTGACTGCTACTAACTCAGGGCCTGCAATTGTCACCTGGTTCATACAAAGTGCCATAGACAGGAGATGCCCTCCTGGGAGAGACAAAGAAGCACTCGGCGGACATTCCATTCGCCGGGAAGTGAGCTCTCTCCCCAAAACCTGTGCTCTTCTACAGAGTCTTATTTTTAAAGTATGCCAAAACTTTCTGGCTTCAAAAAAGGGCACCCTCAAAGCGCACACAAGCACTTCCTCTCGCGCCCGAGTCTGATCCATGCTTCGTTCGCCGCCTCATTGCACTTAGATTTATGTTTAGCCCTGCTTGCAGGTGTCTCTTGAGAAATGCTCTTGTTTTGTTTTATTATAGGATCCTTTACTGTGCATCTACCTCCGTGAAAATCCTTACTTGCTCTTTGTGTGCTCAGGCTGAAAGAAAGGAAACTTTGTGTTGTGCTTTCAGCTGATATTTTCTTCTGCCAGCTGACGAGAATACTGACAGTTTAGGATGCAGACGAGAGGCTGTCCCTATTGAGAACAGGCCCGCTGTGACTGGCTGTCTAGGGGACATCAGCATATGCAAATGGGTTGGCTGCAAAGCACCATGGGAATGCTTATCCTGGTGTGCATATGTTTCAGTTTGGGGGTGTTTTTTAAGAGCAAAAGAACACTACGGCTTCCCTTGTGAGTTTCTATGGAGGAGAGGTTTTTTGGAGTGCTGCTCCCCCTGGTCACTGGTGGTCTGGTGAAGGAAAGCCTCCTTAAGCTGAAAGAGGGGTGCCCAAGTAGCGGCGGCCCAGTTGCCTTGTACAACTCATACTTACCTGGCAGGGGAGATACCATGATCACGAAGGTGGTTCTCCCAGGGCGAGGCTCACCCATTGCACTCCGGGTGTGCTGACCCCTGCGATTTCCCCAAATGCGGGAAACTCGACTGCATAATTTCTGGTAGTGGGGGACTGCGTTCGCGCTTTCCCCTGATAATCCTTGTTGAAAGATAGATTCTGCTGCAAGCCTCCTACCTGGATGCTACTTGACACATGTTGTGTGCTAAGAGAAATCACCCTACTGGCACTGGGAGGAGGGGGTCAGTACCCCTCCCTCTGCAGTCTACAATTCACAGGGGGAGGGGGGGCAGCCTTGTTCGCATCTGCAACTTTGCTGGGCGTTTGCTTCTTTGCACAATACTTTTTCTTCCTACACACTCTGACCCCCTCATGCTTTTTCTGCACCTCTGTCCTCCTGGCTTTACCTTATTGGTATTTCGGCCGAAGGGCCACCTACTTTTACCTGTTCCTTGGAAAAGGGGGTGTATACTGACTGGGCAAGAAGGGGCCAGGTAAGTGTGCCACCGCGCTTCCTACCTCTCTTGTCTACACTGTCCTCTCGCTATCATCTGCATGATTCTTTTCATCCTTGCCAGCTTGCACATGCAAACCTGTGACGGTCAAGCGTTCCCTTGCCTGTCCTTATTTATTGCGGGTGCCGGGTTACATGGTGTTGACCACTGGCCTTTGGCGGCGGCTGCTGCTGCTGCTCTCCGCTTAACGTGGGGCCTCCAAGAAAGGGCAGTCATTTCAGCATAGCATGTTTTGTTTGTGGACTTCATTTGCGCGCAAAAAGCAGTCTGTTTCTATTTAAAACTCCCTCTCCTGGGTATTAAAATGCAAATGTGTCTTGGCCGCGTAGCTCCTTCGTGTTTTGCACTTTGTATCACCGGACAATTGTATTTATTGCGGAATGGCTGGGAAAGGTTTCCCGCCTGCTTAGCGGCTTGATGAGATGGATTTCTGGGTATTTGAATACATTTGTCCCTTGAGGGGCTGTGTGCTCAAAAAGTCTCCTTATGTTGACAGGGGTGTGCCTGAATTGCAGTCCTTCAGTTTCCCAGTACAGAGCATACTTACCTGGCAGGGGAGATACCATGATCACGAAGGTGGTTCTCCCAGGGCGAGGCTCACCCATTGCACGCCGGGTGTGCTGACCCCTGCGATTTCCCCAAATGCGGGAAAGTCGACTGCATAATTTCTGGTAGTGGGGGACTGCGTGCGCGCTTTCCCCTGATCAAGCTTGGTAAAAGACAGATCATCCAATGTCCCTCCTGCCCATGCCTTTCTATTCTACCCTTGCTTTCTATCACTGGTGGCTGGCACTGGGACATTGTTGCAGTCTTCCACATGCTTTACCCCCCTGTCTTTGACCTGCCTTTATGCGCTTGCACTACTGATTGCAGCTGCTGCTTCTTTTTTGGTGGTTTTGGTTTCTTCGCTGTTTTTATTTTTTTTTTTTTTTTTTTGCACATATTTCTCTTTCACATAGTTCATCTGCTCTTCCTTCCTTTCATTTCCAGTGTGCTTTGTATAGCTAACCAATAGATGGCAGTGCGGGATAGCAAGCGTTGCATAAATACAGCAGCTGGATTTGAACACATGGACAGAAAATGTTGACTGCTACTAACTCAGGGCCTGCAATTGTCACCTGGTTCATACAAAGTGCCATAGACAGGAGATGCCCTCCTGGGAGAGACAAAGAAGCACTCGGCGGACATTCCATTCGCCGGGAAGTGAGCTCTCTCCCCAAAACCTGTGCTCTTCTACAGAGTCTTATTTTTAAAGTATGCCAAAACTTTCTGGCTTCAAAAAAGGGCACCCTCAAAGCGCACACAAGCACTTCCTCTCGCGCCCGAGTCTGATCCATGCTTCGTTCGCCGCCTCATTGCACTTAGATTTATGTTTAGCCCTGCTTGCAGGTGTCTCTTGAGAAATGCTCTTGTTTTGTTTTATTATAGGATCCTTTACTGTGCATCTACCTCCGTGAAAATCCTTACTTGCTCTTTGTGTGCTCAGGCTGAAAGAAAGGAAACTTTGTGTTGTGCTTTCAGCTGATATTTTCTTCTGCCAGCTGACGAGAATACTGACAGTTTAGGATGCAGACGAGAGGCTGTCCCTATTGAGAACAGGCCCGCTGTGACTGGCTGTCTAGGGGACATCAGCATATGCAAATGGGTTGGCTGCAAAGCACCATGGGAATGCTTATCCTGGTGTGCATATGTTTCAGTTTGGGGGTGTTTTTTAAGAGCAAAAGAACACTACGGCTTCCCTTGTGAGTTTCTATGGAGGAGAGGTTTTTTGGAGTGCTGCTCCCCCTGGTCACTGGTGGTCTGGTGAAGGAAAGCCTCCTTAAGCTGAAAGAGGGGTGCCCAAGTAGCGGCGGCCCAGTTGCCTTGTACAACTCATACTTACCTGGCAGGGGAGATACCATGATCACGAAGGTGGTTCTCCCAGGGCGAGGCTCACCCATTGCACTCCGGGTGTGCTGACCCCTGCGATTTCCCCAAATGCGGGAAACTCGACTGCATAATTTCTGGTAGTGGGGGACTGCGTTCGCGCTTTCCCCTGATAATCCTTGTTGAAAGATAGATTCTGCTGCAAGCCTCCTACCTGGATGCTACTTGACACATGTTGTGTGCTAAGAGAAATCACCCTACTGGCACTGGGAGGAGGGGGTCAGTACCCCTCCCTCTGCAGTCTACAATTCACAGGGGGAGGGGGGGCAGCCTTGTTCGCATCTGCAACTTTGCTGGGCGTTTGCTTCTTTGCACAATACTTTTTCTTCCTACACACTCTGACCCCCTCATGCTTTTTCTGCACCTCTGTCCTCCTGGCTTTACCTTATTGGTATTTCGGCCGAAGGGCCACCTACTTTTACCTGTTCCTTGGAAAAGGGGGTGTATACTGACTGGGCAAGAAGGGGCCAGGTAAGTGTGCCACCGCGCTTCCTACCTCTCTTGTCTACACTGTCCTCTCGCTATCATCTGCATGATTCTTTTCATCCTTGCCAGCTTGCACATGCAAACCTGTGACGGTCAAGCGTTCCCTTGCCTGTCCTTATTTATTGCGGGTGCCGGGTTACATGGTGTTGACCACTGGCCTTTGGCGGCGGCTGCTGCTGCTGCTCTCCGCTTAACGTGGGGCCTCCAAGAAAGGGCAGTCATTTCAGCATAGCATGTTTTGTTTGTGGACTTCATTTGCGCGCAAAAAGCAGTCTGTTTCTATTTAAAACTCCCTCTCCTGGGTATTAAAATGCAAATGTGTCTTGGCCGCGTAGCTCCTTCGTGTTTTGCACTTTGTATCACCGGACAATTGTATTTATTGCGGAATGGCTGGGAAAGGTTTCCCGCCTGCTTAGCGGCTTGATGAGATGGATTTCTGGGTATTTGAATACATTTGTCCCTTGAGGGGCTGTGTGCTCAAAAAGTCTCCTTATGTTGACAGGGGTGTGCCTGAATTGCAGTCCTTCAGTTTCCCAGTACAGAGCATACTTACCTGGCAGGGGAGATACCATGATCACGAAGGTGGTTCTCCCAGGGCGAGGCTCACCCATTGCACGCCGGGTGTGCTGACCCCTGCGATTTCCCCAAATGCGGGAAAGTCGACTGCATAATTTCTGGTAGTGGGGGACTGCGTGCGCGCTTTCCCCTGATCAAGCTTGGTAAAAGACAGATCATCCAATGTCCCTCCTGCCCATGCCTTTCTATTCTACCCTTGCTTTCTATCACTGGTGGCTGGCACTGGGACATTGTTGCAGTCTTCCACATGCTTTACCCCCCTGTCTTTGACCTGCCTTTATGCGCTTGCACTACTGATTGCAGCTGCTGCTTCTTTTTTGGTGGTTTTGGTTTCTTCGCTGTTTTTATTTTTTTTTTTTTTTTTTTGCACATATTTCTCTTTCACATAGTTCATCTGCTCTTCCTTCCTTTCATTTCCAGTGTGCTTTGTATAGCTAACCAATAGATGGCAGTGCGGGATAGCAAGCGTTGCATAAATACAGCAGCTGGATTTGAACACATGGACAGAAAATGTTGACTGCTACTAACTCAGGGCCTGCAATTGTCACCTGGTTCATACAAAGTGCCATAGACAGGAGATGCCCTCCTGGGAGAGACAAAGAAGCACTCGGCGGACATTCCATTCGCCGGGAAGTGAGCTCTCTCCCCAAAACCTGTGCTCTTCTACAGAGTCTTATTTTTAAAGTATGCCAAAACTTTCTGGCTTCAAAAAAGGGCACCCTCAAAGCGCACACAAGCACTTCCTCTCGCGCCCGAGTCTGATCCATGCTTCGTTCGCCGCCTCATTGCACTTAGATTTATGTTTAGCCCTGCTTGCAGGTGTCTCTTGAGAAATGCTCTTGTTTTGTTTTATTATAGGATCCTTTACTGTGCATCTACCTCCGTGAAAATCCTTACTTGCTCTTTGTGTGCTCAGGCTGAAAGAAAGGAAACTTTGTGTTGTGCTTTCAGCTGATATTTTCTTCTGCCAGCTGACGAGAATACTGACAGTTTAGGATGCAGACGAGAGGCTGTCCCTATTGAGAACAGGCCCGCTGTGACTGGCTGTCTAGGGGACATCAGCATATGCAAATGGGTTGGCTGCAAAGCACCATGGGAATGCTTATCCTGGTGTGCATATGTTTCAGTTTGGGGGTGTTTTTTAAGAGCAAAAGAACACTACGGCTTCCCTTGTGAGTTTCTATGGAGGAGAGGTTTTTTGGAGTGCTGCTCCCCCTGGTCACTGGTGGTCTGGTGAAGGAAAGCCTCCTTAAGCTGAAAGAGGGGTGCCCAAGTAGCGGTGGCCCAGTTGCCTTGTACAACTCATACTTACCTGGCAGGGGAGATACCATGATCACGAAGGTGGTTCTCCCAGGGCGAGGCTCACCCATTGCACTCCGGGTGTGCTGACCCCTGCGATTTCCCCAAATGCGGGAAACTCGACTGCATAATTTCTGGTAGTGGGGGACTGCGTTCGCGCTTTCCCCTGATAATCCTTGTTGAAAGATAGATTCTGCTGCAAGCCTCCTACCTGGATGCTACTTGACACATGTTGTGTGCTAAGAGAAATCACCCTACTGGCACTGGGAGGAGGGGGTCAGTACCCCTCCCTCTGCAGTCTACAATTCACAGGGGGAGGGGGGGCAGCCTTGTTCGCATCTGCAACTTTGCTGGGCGTTTGCTTCTTTGCACAATACTTTTTCTTCCTACACACTCTGACCCCCTCATGCTTTTTCTGCACCTCTGTCCTCCTGGCTTTACCTTATTGGTATTTCGGCCGAAGGGCCACCTACTTTTACCTGTTCCTTGGAAAAGGGGGTGTATACTGACTGGGCAAGAAGGGGCCAGGTAAGTGTGCCACCGCGCTTCCTACCTCTCTTGTCTACACTGTCCTCTCGCTATCATCTGCATGATTCTTTTCATCCTTGCCAGCTTGCACATGCAAACCTGTGACGGTCAAGCGTTCCCTTGCCTGTCCTTATTTATTGCGGGTGCCGGGTTACATGGTGTTGACCACTGGCCTTTGGCGGCGGCTGCTGCTGCTGCTCTCCGCTTAACGTGGGGCCTCCAAGAAAGGGCAGTCATTTCAGCATAGCATGTTTTGTTTGTGGACTTCATTTGCGCGCAAAAAGCAGTCTGTTTCTATTTAAAACTCCCTCTCCTGGGTATTAAAATGCAAATGTGTCTTGGCCGCGTAGCTCCTTCGTGTTTTGCACTTTGTATCACCGGACAATTGTATTTATTGCGGAATGGCTGGGAAAGGTTTCCCGCCTGCTTAGCGGCTTGATGAGATGGATTTCTGGGTATTTGAATACATTTGTCCCTTGAGGGGCTGTGTGCTCAAAAAGTCTCCTTATGTTGACAGGGGTGTGCCTGAATTGCAGTCCTTCAGTTTCCCAGTACAGAGCATACTTACCTGGCAGGGGAGATACCATGATCACGAAGGTGGTTCTCCCAGGGCGAGGCTCACCCATTGCACGCCGGGTGTGCTGACCCCTGCGATTTCCCCAAATGCGGGAAAGTCGACTGCATAATTTCTGGTAGTGGGGGACTGCGTGCGCGCTTTCCCCTGATCAAGCTTGGTAAAAGACAGATCATCCAATGTCCCTCCTGCCCATGCCTTTCTATTCTACCCTTGCTTTCTATCACTGGTGGCTGGCACTGGGACATTGTTGCAGTCTTCCACATGCTTTACCCCCCTGTCTTTGACCTGCCTTTATGCGCTTGCACTACTGATTGCAGCTGCTGCTTCTTTTTTGGTGGTTTTGGTTTCTTCGCTGTTTTTATTTTTTTTTTTTTTTTTTTGCACATATTTCTCTTTCACATAGTTCATCTGCTCTTCCTTCCTTTCATTTCCAGTGTGCTTTGTATAGCTAACCAATAGATGGCAGTGCGGGATAGCAAGCGTTGCATAAATACAGCAGCTGGATTTGAACACATGGACAGAAAATGTTGACTGCTACTAACTCAGGGCCTGCAATTGTCACCTGGTTCATACAAAGTGCCATAGACAGGAGATGCCCTCCTGGGAGAGACAAAGAAGCACTCGGCGGACATTCCATTCGCCGGGAAGTGAGCTCTCTCCCCAAAACCTGTGCTCTTCTACAGAGTCTTATTTTTAAAGTATGCCAAAACTTTCTGGCTTCAAAAAAGGGCACCCTCAAAGCGCACACAAGCACTTCCTCTCGCGCCCGAGTCTGATCCATGCTTCGTTCGCCGCCTCATTGCACTTAGATTTATGTTTAGCCCTGCTTGCAGGTGTCTCTTGAGAAATGCTCTTGTTTTGTTTTATTATAGGATCCTTTACTGTGCATCTACCTCCGTGAAAATCCTTACTTGCTCTTTGTGTGCTCAGGCTGAAAGAAAGGAAACTTTGTGTTGTGCTTTCAGCTGATATTTTCTTCTGCCAGCTGACGAGAATACTGACAGTTTAGGATGCAGACGAGAGGCTGTCCCTATTGAGAACAGGCCCGCTGTGACTGGCTGTCTAGGGGACATCAGCATATGCAAATGGGTTGGCTGCAAAGCACCATGGGAATGCTTATCCTGGTGTGCATATGTTTCAGTTTGGGGGTGTTTTTTAAGAGCAAAAGAACACTACGGCTTCCCTTGTGAGTTTCTATGGAGGAGAGGTTTTTTGGAGTGCTGCTCCCCCTGGTCACTGGTGGTCTGGTGAAGGAAAGCCTCCTTAAGCTGAAAGAGGGGTGCCCAAGTAGCGGCGGCCCAGTTGCCTTGTACAACTCATACTTACCTGGCAGGGGAGATACCATGATCACGAAGGTGGTTCTCCCAGGGCGAGGCTCACCCATTGCACTCCGGGTGTGCTGACCCCTGCGATTTCCCCAAATGCGGGAAACTCGACTGCATAATTTCTGGTAGTGGGGGACTGCGTTCGCGCTTTCCCCTGATAATCCTTGTTGAAAGATAGATTCTGCTGCAAGCCTCCTACCTGGATGCTACTTGACACATGTTGTGTGCTAAGAGAAATCACCCTACTGGCACTGGGAGGAGGGGGTCAGTACCCCTCCCTCTGCAGTCTACAATTCACAGGGGGAGGGGGGGCAGCCTTGTTCGCATCTGCAACTTTGCTGGACGTTTGCTTCTTTGCACAATACTTTTTCTTCCTACACACTCTGACCCCCTCATGCTTTTTCTGCACCTCTGTCCTCCTGGCTTTACCTTATTGGTATTTCGGCCGAAGGGCCACCTACTTTTACCTGTTCCTTGGAAAAGGGGGTGTATACTGACTGGGCAAGAAGGGGCCAGGTAAGTGTGCCACCGCGCTTCCTACCTCTCTTGTCTACACTGTCCTCTCGCTATCATCTGCATGATTCTTTTCATCCTTGCCAGCTTGCACATGCAAACCTGTGACGGTCAAGCGTTCCCTTGCCTGTCCTTATTTATTGCGGGTGCCGGGTTACATGGTGTTGACCACTGGCCTTTGGCGGCGGCTGCTGCTGCTGCTCTCCGCTTAACGTGGGGCCTCCAAGAAAGGGCAGTCATTTCAGCATAGCATGTTTTGTTTGTGGACTTCATTTGCGCGCAAAAAGCAGTCTGTTTCTATTTAAAACTCCCTCTCCTGGGTATTAAAATGCAAATGTGTCTTGGCCGCGTAGCTCCTTCGTGTTTTGCACTTTGTATCACCGGACAATTGTATTTATTGCGGAATGGCTGGGAAAGGTTTCCCGCCTGCTTAGCGGCTTGATGAGATGGATTTCTGGGTATTTGAATACATTTGTCCCTTGAGGGGCTGTGTGCTCAAAAAGTCTCCTTATGTTGACAGGGGTGTGCCTGAATTGCAGTCCTTCAGTTTCCCAGTACAGAGCATACTTACCTGGCAGGGGAGATACCATGATCACGAAGGTGGTTCTCCCAGGGCGAGGCTCACCCATTGCACGCCGGGTGTGCTGACCCCTGCGATTTCCCCAAATGCGGGAAAGTCGACTGCATAATTTCTGGTAGTGGGGGACTGCGTGCGCGCTTTCCCCTGATCAAGCTTGGTAAAAGACAGATCATCCAATGTCCCTCCTGCCCATGCCTTTCTATTCTACCCTTGCTTTCTATCACTGGTGGCTGGCACTGGGACATTGTTGCAGTCTTCCACATGCTTTACCCCCCTGTCTTTGACCTGCCTTTATGCGCTTGCACTACTGATTGCAGCTGCTGCTTCTTTTTTGGTGGTTTTGGTTTCTTCGCTGTTTTTATTTATTTTTTTTTTTTTTTGCACATATTTCTCTTTCACATAGTTCATCTGCTCTTCCTTCCTTTCATTTCCAGTGTGCTTTGTATAGCTAACCAATAGATGGCAGTGCGGGATAGCAAGCGTTGCATAAATACAGCAGCTGGATTTGAACACATGGACAGAAAATGTTGACTGCTACTACCTCAGGGCCTGCAATTGTCACCTGGTTCATACAAAGTGCCATAGACAGGAGATGCCCTCCTGGGAGAGACAAAGAAGCACTCGGCGGACATTCCATTCGCCGGGAAGTGAGCTCTCTCCCCAAAACCTGTGCTCTTCTACAGAGTCTTATTTTTAAAGTATGCCAAAACTTTCTGGCTTCAAAAAAGGGCACCCTCAAAGCGCACACAAGCACTTCCTCTCGCGCCCGAGTCTGATCCATGCTTCGTTCGCCGCCTCATTGCACTTAGATTTATGTTTAGCCCTGCTTGCAGGTGTCTCTTGAGAAATGCTCTTGTTTTGTTTTATTATAGGATCCTTTACTGTGCATCTACCTCCGTGAAAATCCTTACTTGCTCTTTGTGTGCTCAGGCTGAAAGAAAGGAAACTTTGTGTTGTGCTTTCAGCTGATATTTTCTTCTGCCAGCTGACGAGAATACTGACAGTTTAGGATGCAGACGAGAGGCTGTCCCTATTGAGAACAGGCCCGCTGTGACTGGCTGTCTAGGGGACATCAGCATATGCAAATGGGTTGGCTGCAAAGCACCATGGGAATGCTTATCCTGGTGTGCATATGTTTCAGTTTGGGGGTGTTTTTTAAGAGCAAAAGAACACTACGGCTTCCCTTGTGAGTTTCTATGGAGGAGAGGTTTTTTGGAGTGCTGCTCCCCCTGGTCACTGGTGGTCTGGTGAAGGAAAGCCTCCTTAAGCTGAAAGAGGGGTGCCCAAGTAGCGGCGGCCCAGTTGCCTTGTACAACTCATACTTACCTGGCAGGGGAGATACCATGATCACGAAGGTGGTTCTCCCAGGGCGAGGCTCACCCATTGCACTCCGGGTGTGCTGACCCCTGCGATTTCCCCAAATGCGGGAAACTCGACTGCATAATTTCTGGTAGTGGGGGACTGCGTTCGCGCTTTCCCCTGATAATCCTTGTTGAAAGATAGATTCTGCTGCAAGCCTCCTACCTGGATGCTACTTGACACATGTTGTGTGCTAAGAGAAATCACCCTACTGGCACTGGGAGGAGGGGGTCAGTACCCCTCCCTCTGCAGTCTACAATTCACAGGGGGAGGGGGGGCAGCCTTGTTCGCATCTGCAACTTTGCTGGGCGTTTGCTTCTTTGCACAATACTTTTTCTTCCTACACACTCTGACCCCCTCATGCTTTTTCTGCACCTCTGTCCTCCTGGCTTTACCTTATTGGTATTTCGGCCGAAGGGCCACCTACTTTTACCTGTTCCTTGGAAAAGGGGGTGTATACTGACTGGGCAAGAAGGGGCCAGGTAAGTGTGCCACCGCGCTTCCTACCTCTCTTGTCTACACTGTCCTCTCGCTATCATCTGCATGATTCTTTTCATCCTTGCCAGCTTGCACATGCAAACCTGTGACGGTCAAGCGTTCCCTTGCCTGTCCTTATTTATTGCGGGTGCCGGGTTACATGGTGTTGACCACTGGCCTTTGGCGGCGGCTGCTGCTGCTGCTCTCCGCTTAACGTGGGGCCTCCAAGAAAGGGCAGTCATTTCAGCATAGCATGTTTTGTTTGTGGACTTCATTTGCGCGCAAAAAGCAGTCTGTTTCTATTTAAAACTCCCTCTCCTGGGTATTAAAATGCAAATGTGTCTTGGCCGCGTAGCTCCTTCGTGTTTTGCACTTTGTATCACCGGACAATTGTATTTATTGCGGAATGGCTGGGAAAGGTTTCCCGCCTGCTTAGCGGCTTGATGAGATGGATTTCTGGGTATTTGAATACATTTGTCCCTTGAGGGGCTGTGTGCTCAAAAAGTCTCCTTATGTTGACAGGGGTGTGCCTGAATTGCAGTCCTTCAGTTTCCCAGTACAGAGCATACTTACCTGGCAGGGGAGATACCATGATCACGAAGGTGGTTCTCCCAGGGCGAGGCTCACCCATTGCACGCCGGGTGTGCTGACCCCTGCGATTTCCCCAAATGCGGGAAAGTCGACTGCATAATTTCTGGTAGTGGGGGACTGCGTGCGCGCTTTCCCCTGATCAAGCTTGGTAAAAGACAGATCATCCAATGTCCCTCCTGCCCATGCCTTTCTATTCTACCCTTGCTTTCTATCACTGGTGGCTGGCACTGGGACATTGTTGCAGTCTTCCACATGCTTTACCCCCCTGTCTTTGACCTGCCTTTATGCGCTTGCACTACTGATTGCAGCTGCTGCTTCTTTTTTGGTGGTTTTGGTTTCTTCGCTGTTTTTATTTTTTTTTTTTTTTTTTTGCACATATTTCTCTTTCACATAGTTCATCTGCTCTTCCTTCCTTTCATTTCCAGTGTGCTTTGTATAGCTAACCAATAGATGGCAGTGCGGGATAGCAAGCGTTGCATAAATACAGCAGCTGGATTTGAACACATGGACAGAAAATGTTGACTGCTACTAACTCAGGGCCTGCAATTGTCACCTGGTTCATACAAAGTGCCATAGACAGGAGATGCCCTCCTGGGAGAGACAAAGAAGCACTCGGCGGACATTCCATTCGCCGGGAAGTGAGCTCTCTCCCCAAAACCTGTGCTCTTCTACAGAGTCTTATTTTTAAAGTATGCCAAAACTTTCTGGCTTCAAAAAAGGGCACCCTCAAAGCGCACACAAGCACTTCCTCTCGCGCCCGAGTCTGATCCATGCTTCGTTCGCCGCCTCATTGCACTTAGATTTATGTTTAGCCCTGCTTGCAGGTGTCTCTTGAGAAATGCTCTTGTTTTGTTTTATTATAGGATCCTTTACTGTGCATCTACCTCCGTGAAAATCCTTACTTGCTCTTTGTGTGCTCAGGCTGAAAGAAAGGAAACTTTGTGTTGTGCTTTCAGCTGATATTTTCTTCTGCCAGCTGACGAGAATACTGACAGTTTAGGATGCAGACGAGAGGCTGTCCCTATTGAGAACAGGCCCGCTGTGACTGGCTGTCTAGGGGACATCAGCATATGCAAATGGGTTGGCTGCAAAGCACCATGGGAATGCTTATCCTGGTGTGCATATGTTTCAGTTTGGGGGTGTTTTTTAAGAGCAAAAGAACACTACGGCTTCCCTTGTGAGTTTCTATGGAGGAGAGGTTTTTTGGAGTGCTGCTCCCCCTGGTCACTGGTCTGGTGAAGGAAAGCCTCCTTAAGCTGAAAGAGGGGTGCCCAAGTAGCGGCGGCCCAGTTGCCTTGTACAACTCATACTTACCTGGCAGGGGAGATACCATGATCACGAAGGTGGTTCTCCCAGGGCGAGGCTCACCCATTGCACTCCGGGTGTGCTGACCCCTGCGATTTCCCCAAATGCGGGAAACTCGACTGCATAATTTCTGGTAGTGGGGGACTGCGTTCGCGCTTTCCCCTGATAATCCTTGTTGAAAGATAGATTCTGCTGCAAGCCTCCTACCTGGATGCTACTTGACACATGTTGTGTGCTAAGAGAAATCACCCTACTGGCACTGGGAGGAGGGGGTCAGTACCCCTCCCTCTGCAGTCTACAATTCACAGGGGGAGGGGGGGCAGCCTTGTTCGCATCTGCAACTTTGCTGGGCGTTTGCTTCTTTGCACAATACTTTTTCTTCCTACACACTCTGACCCCCTCATGCTTTTTCTGCACCTCTGTCCTCCTGGCTTTACCTTATTGGTATTTCGGCCGAAGGGCCACCTACTTTTACCTGTTCCTTGGAAAAGGGGGTGTATACTGACTGGGCAAGAAGGGGCCAGGTAAGTGTGCCACCGCGCTTCCTACCTCTCTTGTCTACACTGTCCTCTCGCTATCATCTGCATGATTCTTTTCATCCTTGCCAGCTTGCACATGCAAACCTGTGACGGTCAAGCGTTCCCTTGCCTGTCCTTATTTATTGCGGGTGCCGGGTTACATGGTGTTGACCACTGGCCTTTGGCGGCGGCTGCTGCTGCTGCTCTCCGCTTAATGTGGGGCCTCCAAGAAAGGGCAGTCATTTCAGCATAGCATGTTTTGTTTGTGGACTTCATTTGCGCGCAAAAGCAGTCTGTTTCTATTTAAAACTCCCTCTCCTGGGTATTAAAATGCAAATGTGTCTTGGCCGCGTAGCTCCTTCGTGTTTTGCACTTTGTATCACCGGACAATTGTATTTATTGCGGAATGGCTGGGAAAGGTTTCCCGCCTGCTTAGCGGCTTGATGAGATGGATTTCTGGGTATTTGAATACATTTGTCCCTTGAGGGGCTGTGTGCTCAAAAAGTCTCCTTATGTTGACAGGGGTGTGCCTGAATTGCAGTCCTTCAGTTTCCCAGTACAGAGCATACTTACCTGGCAGGGGAGATACCATGATCACGAAGGTGGTTCTCCCAGGGCGAGGCTCACCCATTGCACGCCGGGTGTGCTGACCCCTGCGATTTCCCCAAATGCGGGAAAGTCGACTGCATAATTTCTGGTAGTGGGGGACTGCGTGCGCGCTTTCCCCTGATCAAGCTTGGTAAAAGACAGATCATCCAATGTCCCTCCTGCCCATGCCTTTCTATTCTACCCTTGCTTTCTATCACTGGTGGCTGGCACTGGGACATTGTTGCAGTCTTCCACATGCTTTACCCCCCTGTCTTTGACCTGCCTTTATGCGCTTGCACTACTGATTGCAGCTGCTGCTTCTTTTTTGGTGGTTTTGGTTTCTTCGCTGTTTTTATTTATTTTTTTTTTTTTTTGCACATATTTCTCTTTCACATAGTTCATCTGCTCTTCCTTCCTTTCATTTCCAGTGTGCTTTGTATAGCTAACCAATAGATGGCAGTGCGGGATAGCAAGCGTTGCATAAATACAGCAGCTGGATTTGAACACATGGACAGAAAATGTTGACTGCTACTAACTCAGGGCCTGCAATTGTCACCTGGTTCATACAAAGTGCCATAGACAGGAGATGCCCTCCTGGGAGAGACAAAGAAGCACTCGGCGGACATTCCATTCGCCGGGAAGTGAGCTCTCTCCCCAAAACCTGTGCTCTTCTACAGAGTCTTATTTTTAAAGTATGCCAAAACTTTCTGGCTTCAAAAAAGGGCACCCTCAAAGCGCACACAAGCACTTCCTCTCGCGCCCGAGTCTGATCCATGCTTCGTTCGCCGCCTCATTGCACTTAGATTTATGTTTAGCCCTGCTTGCAGGTGTCTCTTGAGAAATGCTCTTGTTTTGTTTTATTATAGGATCCTTTACTGTGCATCTACCTCCGTGAAAATCCTTACTTGCTCTTTGTGTGCTCAGGCTGAAAGAAAGGAAACTTTGTGTTGTGCTTTCAGCTGATATTTTCTTCTGCCAGCTGACGAGAATACTGACAGTTTAGGATGCAGACGAGAGGCTGTCCCTATTGAGAACAGGCCCGCTGTGACTGGCTGTCTAGGGGACATCAGCATATGCAAATGGGTTGGCTGCAAAGCACCATGGGAATGCTTATCCTGGTGTGCATATGTTTCAGTTTGGGGGTGTTTTTTAAGAGCAAAAGAACACTACGGCTTCCCTTGTGAGTTTCTATGGAGGAGAGGTTTTTTGGAGTGCTGCTCCCCCTGGTCACTGGTGGTCTGGTGAAGGAAAGCCTCCTTAAGCTGAAAGAGGGGTGCCCAAGTAGCGGCGGCCCAGTTGCCTTGTACAACTCATACTTACCTGGCAGGGGAGATACCATGATCACGAAGGTGGTTCTCCCAGGGCGAGGCTCACCCATTGCACTCCGGGTGTGCTGACCCCTGCGATTTCCCCAAATGCGGGAAACTCGACTGCATAATTTCTGGTAGTGGGGGACTGCGTTCGCGCTTTCCCCTGATAATCCTTGTTGAAAGATAGATTCTGCTGCAAGCCTCCTACCTGGATGCTACTTGACACATGTTGTGTGCTAAGAGAAATCACCCTACTGGCACTGGGAGGAGGGGGTCAGTACCCCTCCCTCTGCAGTCTACAATTCACAGGGGGAGGGGGGGCAGCCTTGTTCGCATCTGCAACTTTGCTGGGCGTTTGCTTCTTTGCACAATACTTTTTCTTCCTACACACTCTGACCCCCTCATGCTTTTTCTGCACCTCTGTCCTCCTGGCTTTACCTTATTGGTATTTCGGCCGAAGGGCCACCTACTTTTACCTGTTCCTTGGAAAAGGGGGTGTATACTGACTGGGCAAGAAGGGGCCAGGTAAGTGTGCCACCGCGCTTCCTACCTCTCTTGTCTACACTGTCCTCTCGCTATCATCTGCATGATTCTTTTCATCCTTGCCAGCTTGCACATGCAAACCTGTGACGGTCAAGCGTTCCCTTGCCTGTCCTTATTTATTGCGGGTGCCGGGTTACATGGTGTTGACCACTGGCCTTTGGCGGCGGCTGCTGCTGCTGCTCTCCGCTTAACGTGGGGCCTCCAAGAAAGGGCAGTCATTTCAGCATAGCATGTTTTGTTTGTGGACTTCATTTGCGCGCAAAAAGCAGTCTGTTTCTATTTAAAACTCCCTCTCCTGGGTATTAAAATGCAAATGTGTCTTGGCCGCGTAGCTCCTTCGTGTTTTGCACTTTGTATCACCGGACAATTGTATTTATTGCGGAATGGCTGGGAAAGGTTTCCCGCCTGCTTAGCGGCTTGATGAGATGGATTTCTGGGTATTTGAATACATTTGTCCCTTGAGGGGCTGTGTGCTCAAAAAGTCTCCTTATGTTGACAGGGGTGTGCCTGAATTGCAGTCCTTCAGTTTCCCAGTACAGAGCATACTTACCTGGCAGGGGAGATACCATGATCACGAAGGTGGTTCTCCCAGGGCGAGGCTCACCCATTGCACGCCGGGTGTGCTGACCCCTGCGATTTCCCCAAATGCGGGAAAGTCGACTGCATAATTTCTGGTAGTGGGGGACTGCGTGCGCGCTTTCCCCTGATCAAGCTTGGTAAAAGACAGATCATCCAATGTCCCTCCTGCCCATGCCTTTCTATTCTACCCTTGCTTTCTATCACTGGTGGCTGGCACTGGGACATTGTTGCAGTCTTCCACATGCTTTACCCCCCTGTCTTTGACCTGCCTTTATGCGCTTGCACTACTGATTGCAGCTGCTGCTTCTTTTTTGGTGGTTTTGGTTTCTTCGCTTTTTTTTTTTTTTTTTTTTTTTTTTTTTTGCACATATTTCTCTTTCACATAGTTCATCTGCTCTTCCTTCCTTTCATTTCCAGTGTGCTTTGTATAGCTAACCAATAGATGGCAGTGCGGGATAGCAAGCGTTGCATAAATACAGCAGCTGGATTTGAACACATGGACAGAAAATGTTGACTGCTACTAACTCAGGGCCTGCAATTGTCACCTGGTTCATACAAAGTGCCATAGACAGGAGATGCCCTCCTGGGAGAGACAAAGAAGCACTCGGCGGACATTCCATTCGCCGGGAAGTGAGCTCTCTCCCCAAAACCTGTGCTCTTCTACAGAGTCTTATTTTTAAAGTATGCCAAAACTTTCTGGCTTCAAAAAAGGGCACCCTCAAAGCGCACACAAGCACTTCCTCTCGCGCCCGAGTCTGATCCATGCTTCGTTCGCCGCCTCATTGCACTTAGATTTATGTTTAGCCCTGCTTGCAGGTGTCTCTTGAGAAATGCTCTTGTTTTGTTTTATTATAGGATCCTTTACTGTGCATCTACCTCCGTGAAAATCCTTACTTGCTCTTTGTGTGCTCAGGCTGAAAGAAAGGAAACTTTGTGTTGTGCTTTCAGCTGATATTTTCTTCTGCCAGCTGACGAGAATACTGACAGTTTAGGATGCAGACGAGAGGCTGTCCCTATTGAGAACAGGCCCGCTGTGACTGGCTGTCTAGGGGACATCAGCATATGCAAATGGGTTGGCTGCAAAGCACCATGGGAATGCTTATCCTGGTGTGCATATGTTTCAGTTTGGGGGTGTTTTTTAAGAGCAAAAGAACACTACGGCTTCCCTTGTGAGTTTCTATGGAGGAGAGGTTTTTTGGAGTGCTGCTCCCCCTGGTCACTGGTGGTCTGGTGAAGGAAAGCCTCCTTAAGCTGAAAGAGGGGTGCCCAAGTAGCGGCGGCCCAGTTGCCTTGTACAACTCATACTTACCTGGCAGGGGAGATACCATGATCACGAAGGTGGTTCTCCCAGGGCGAGGCTCACCCATTGCACTCCGGGTGTGCTGACCCCTGCGATTTCCCCAAATGCGGGAAACTCGACTGCATAATTTCTGGTAGTGGGGGACTGCGTTCGCGCTTTCCCCTGATAATCCTTGTTGAAAGATAGATTCTGCTGCAAGCCTCCTACCTGGATGCTACTTGACACATGGTGTGTGCTAAGAGAAATCACCCTACTGGCACTGGGAGGAGGGGGTCAGTACCCCTCCCTCTGCAGTCTACAATTCACAGGGGGAGGGGGGGCAGCCTTGTTCGCATCTGCAACTTTGCTGGGCGTTTGCTTCTTTGCACAATACTTTTTCTTCCTACACACTCTGACCCCCTCATGCTTTTTCTGCACCTCTGTCCTCCTGGCTTTACCTTATTGGTATTTCGGCCGAAGGGCCACCTACTTTTACCTGTTCCTTGGAAAAGGGGGTGTATACTGACTGGGCAAGAAGGGGCCAGGTAAGTGTGCCACCGCGCTTCCTACCTCTCTTGTCTACACTGTCCTCTCGCTATCATCTGCATGATTCTTTTCATCCTTGCCAGCTTGCACATGCAAACCTGTGACGGTCAAGCGTTCCCTTGCCTGTCCTTATTTATTGCGGGTGCCGGGTTACATGGTGTTGACCACTGGCCTTTGGCGGCGGCTGCTGCTGCTGCTCTCCGCTTAACGTGGGGCCTCCAAGAAAGGGCAGTCATTTCAGCATAGCATGTTTTGTTTGTGGACTTCATTTGCGCGCAAAAAGCAGTCTGTTTCTATTTAAAACTCCCTCTCCTGGGTATTAAAATGCAAATGTGTCTTGGCCGCGTAGCTCCTTCGTGTTTTGCACTTTGTATCACCGGACAATTGTATTTATTGCGGAATGGCTGGGAAAGGTTTCCCGCCTGCTTAGCGGCTTGATGAGATGGATTTCTGGGTATTTGAATACATTTGTCCCTTGAGGGGCTGTGTGCTCAAAAAGTCTCCTTATGTTGACAGGGGTGTGCCTGAATTGCAGTCCTTCAGTTTCCCAGTACAGAGCATACTTACCTGGCAGGGGAGATACCATGATCACGAAGGTGGTTCTCCCAGGGCGAGGCTCACCCATTGCACGCCGGGTGTGCTGACCCCTGCGATTTCCCCAAATGCGGGAAAGTCGACTGCATAATTTCTGGTAGTGGGGGACTGCGTGCGCGCTTTCCCCTGATCAAGCTTGGTAAAAGACAGATCATCCAATGTCCCTCCTGCCCATGCCTTTCTATTCTACCCTTGCTTTCTATCACTGGTGGCTGGCACTGGGACATTGTTGCAGTCTTCCACATGCTTTACCCCCCTGTCTTTGACCTGCCTTTATGCGCTTGCACTACTGATTGCAGCTGCTGCTTCTTTTTTGGTGGTTTTGGTTTCTTCGCTGTTTTTTTTTTTTTTTTTTTTTTTTTTTTTTGCACATATTTCTCTTTCACATAGTTCATCTGCTCTTCCTTCCTTTCATTTCCAGTGTGCTTTGTATAGCTAACCAATAGATGGCAGTGCGGGATAGCAAGCGTTGCATAAATACAGCAGCTGGATTTGAACACATGGACAGAAAATGTTGACTGCTACTAACTCAGGGCCTGCAATTGTCACCTGGTTCATACAAAGTGCCATAGACAGGAGATGCCCTCCTGGGAGAGACAAAGAAGCACTCGGCGGACATTCCATTCGCCGGGAAGTGAGCTCTCTCCCCAAAACCTGTGCTCTTCTACAGAGTCTTATTTTTAAAGTATGCCAAAACTTTCTGGCTTCAAAAAAGGGCACCCTCAAAGCGCACACAAGCACTTCCTCTCGCGCCCGAGTCTGATCCATGCTTCGTTCGCCGCCTCATTGCACTTAGATTTATGTTTAGCCCTGCTTGCAGGTGTCTCTTGAGAAATGCTCTTGTTTTGTTTTATTATAGGATCCTTTACTGTGCATCTACCTCCGTGAAAATCCTTACTTGCTCTTTGTGTGCTCAGGCTGAAAGAAAGGAAACTTTGTGTTGTGCTTTCAGCTGATATTTTCTTCTGCCAGCTGACGAGAATACTGACAGTTTAGGATGCAGACGAGAGGCTGTCCCTATTGAGAACAGGCCCGCTGTGACTGGCTGTCTAGGGGACATCAGCATATGCAAATGGGTTGGCTGCAAAGCACCATGGGAATGCTTATCCTGGTGTGCATATGTTTCAGTTTGGGGGTGTTTTTTAAGAGCAAAAGAACACTACGGCTTCCCTTGTGAGTTTCTATGGAGGAGAGGTTTTTTGGAGTGCTGCTCCCCCTGGTCACTGGTGGTCTGGTGAAGGAAAGCCTCCTTAAGCTGAAAGAGGGGTGCCCAAGTAGCGGCGGCCCAGTTGCCTTGTACAACTCATACTTACCTGGCAGGGGAGATACCATGATCACGAAGGTGGTTCTCCCAGGGCGAGGCTCACCCATTGCACTCCGGGTGTGCTGACCCCTGCGATTTCCCCAAATGCGGGAAACTCGACTGCATAATTTCTGGTAGTGGGGGACTGCGTTCGCGCTTTCCCCTGATAATCCTTGTTGAAAGATAGATTCTGCTGCAAGCCTCCTACCTGGATGCTACTTGACACATGTTGTGTGCTAAGAGAAATCACCCTACTGGCACTGGGAGGAGGGGGTCAGTACCCCTCCCTCTGCAGTCTACAATTCACAGGGGGAGGGGGGGCAGCCTTGTTCGCATCTGCAACTTTGCTGGGCGTTTGCTTCTTTGCACAATACTTTTTCTTCCTACACACTCTGACCCCCTCATGCTTTTTCTGCACCTCTGTCCTCCTGGCTTTACCTTATTGGTATTTCGGCCGAAGGGCCACCTACTTTTACCTGTTCCTTGGAAAAGGGGGTGTATACTGACTGGGCAAGAAGGGGCCAGGTAAGTGTGCCACCGCGCTTCCTACCTCTCTTGTCTACACTGTCCTCTCGCTATCATCTGCATGATTCTTTTCATCCTTGCCAGCTTGCACATGCAAACCTGTGACGGTCAAGCGTTCCCTTGCCTGTCCTTATTTATTGCGGGTGCCGGGTTACATGGTGTTGACCACTGGCCTTTGGCGGCGGCTGCTGCTGCTGCTCTCCGCTTAACGTGGGGCCTCCAAGAAAGGGCAGTCATTTCAGCATAGCATGTTTTGTTTGTGGACTTCATTTGCGCGCAAAAAGCAGTCTGTTTCTATTTAAAACTCCCTCTCCTGGGTATTAAAATGCAAATGTGTCTTGGCCGCGTAGCTCCTTCGTGTTTTGCACTTTGTATCACCGGACAATTGTATTTATTGCGGAATGGCTGGGAAAGGTTTCCCGCCTGCTTAGCGGCTTGATGAGATGGATTTCTGGGTATTTGAATACATTTGTCCCTTGAGGGGCTGTGTGCTCAAAAAGTCTCCTTATGTTGACAGGGGTGTGCCTGAATTGCAGTCCTTCAGTTTCCCAGTACAGAGCATACTTACCTGGCAGGGGAGATACCATGATCACGAAGGTGGTTCTCCCAGGGCGAGGCTCACCCATTGCACGCCGGGTGTGCTGACCCCTGCGATTTCCCCAAATGCGGGAAAGTCGACTGCATAATTTCTGGTAGTGGGGGACTGCGTGCGCGCTTTCCCCTGATCAAGCTTGGTAAAAGACAGATCATCCAATGTCCCTCCTGCCCATGCCTTTCTATTCTACCCTTGCTTTCTATCACTGGTGGCTGGCACTGGGACATTGTTGCAGTCTTCCACATGCTTTACCCCCCTGTCTTTGACCTGCCTTTATGCGCTTGCACTACTGATTGCAGCTGCTGCTTCTTTTTTGGTGGTTTTGGTTTCTTCGCTGTTTTTATTTTTTATTTTTTTTTTTTGCACATATTTCTCTTTCACATAGTTCATCTGCTCTTCCTTCCTTTCATTTCCAGTGTGCTTTGTATAGCTAACCAATAGATGGCAGTGCGGGATAGCAAGCGTTGCATAAATACAGCAGCTGGATTTGAACACATGGACAGAAAATGTTGACTGCTACTAACTCAGGGCCTGCAATTGTCACCTGGTTCATACAAAGTGCCATAGACAGGAGATGCCCTCCTGGGAGAGACAAAGAAGCACTCGGCGGACATTCCATTCGCCGGGAAGTGAGCTCTCTCCCCAAAACCTGTGCTCTTCTACAGAGTCTTATTTTTAAAGTATGCCAAAACTTTCTGGCTTCAAAAAAGGGCACCCTCAAAGCGCACACAAGCACTTCCTCTCGCGCCCGAGTCTGATCCATGCTTCGTTCGCCGCCTCATTGCACTTAGATTTATGTTTAGCCCTGCTTGCAGGTGTCTCTTGAGAAATGCTCTTGTTTTGTTTTATTATAGGATCCTTTACTGTGCATCTACCTCCGTGAAAATCCTTACTTGCTCTTTGTGTGCTCAGGCTGAAAGAAAGGAAACTTTGTGTTGTGCTTTCAGCTGATATTTTCTTCTGCCAGCTGACGAGAATACTGACAGTTTAGGATGCAGACGAGAGGCTGTCCCTATTGAGAACAGGCCCGCTGTGACTGGCTGTCTAGGGGACATCAGCATATGCAAATGGGTTGGCTGCAAAGCACCATGGGAATGCTTATCCTGGTGTGCATATGTTTCAGTTTGGGGGTGTTTTTTAAGAGCAAAAGAACACTACGGCTTCCCTTGTGAGTTTCTATGGAGGAGAGGTTTTTTGGAGTGCTGCTCCCCCTGGTCACTGGTGGTCTGGTGAAGGAAAGCCTCCTTAAGCTGAAAGAGGGGTGCCCAAGTAGCGGCGGCCCAGTTGCCTTGTACAACTCATACTTACCTGGCAGGGGAGATACCATGATCACGAAGGTGGTTCTCCCAGGGCGAGGCTCACCCATTGCACTCCGGGTGTGCTGACCCCTGCGATTTCCCCAAATGCGGGAAACTCGACTGCATAATTTCTGGTAGTGGGGGACTGCGTTCGCGCTTTCCCCTGATAATCCTTGTTGAAAGATAGATTCTGCTGCAAGCCTCCTACCTGGATGCTACTTGACACATGTTGTGTGCTAAGAGAAATCACCCTACTGGCACTGGGAGGAGGGGGTCAGTACCCCTCCCTCTGCAGTCTACAATTCACAGGGGGAGGGGGGGCAGCCTTGTTCGCATCTGCAACTTTGCTGGGCGTTTGCTTCTTTGCACAATACTTTTTCTTCCTACACACTCTGACCCCCTCATGCTTTTTCTGCACCTCTGTCCTCCTGGCTTTACCTTATTGGTATTTCGGCCGAAGGGCCACCTACTTTTACCTGTTCCTTGGAAAAGGGGGTGTATACTGACTGGGCAAGAAGGGGCCAGGTAAGTGTGCCACCGCGCTTCCTACCTCTCTTGTCTACACTGTCCTCTCGCTATCATCTGCATGATTCTTTTCATCCTTGCCAGCTTGCACATGCAAACCTGTGACGGTCAAGCGTTCCCTTGCCTGTCCTTATTTATTGCGGGTGCCGGGTTACATGGTGTTGACCACTGGCCTTTGGCGGCGGCTGCTGCTGCTGCTCTCCGCTTAACGTGGGGCCTCCAAGAAAGGGCAGTCATTTCAGCATAGCATGTTTTGTTTGTGGACTTCATTTGCGCGCAAAAAGCAGTCTGTTTCTATTTAAAACTCCCTCTCCTGGGTATTAAAATGCAAATGTGTCTTGGCCGCGTAGCTTCTTCGTGTTTTGCACTTTGTATCACCGGACAATTGTATTTATTGCGGAATGGCTGGGAAAGGTTTCCCGCCTGCTTAGCGGCTTGATGAGATGGATTTCTGGGTATTTGAATACATTTGTCCCTTGAGGGGCTGTGTGCTCAAAAAGTCTCCTTATGTTGACAGGGGTGTGCCTGAATTGCAGTCCTTCAGTTTCCCAGTACAGAGCATACTTACCTGGCAGGGGAGATACCATGATCACGAAGGTGGTTCTCCCAGGGCGAGGCTCACCCATTGCACGCCGGGTGTGCTGACCCCTGCGATTTCCCCAAATGCGGGAAAGTCGACTGCATAATTTCTGGTAGTGGGGGACTGCGTGCGCGCTTTCCCCTGATCAAGCTTGGTAAAAGACAGATCATCCAATGTCCCTCCTGCCCATGCCTTTCTATTCTACCCTTGCTTTCTATCACTGGTGGCTGGCACTGGGACATTGTTGCAGTCTTCCACATGCTTTACCCCCCTGTCTTTGACCTGCCTTTATGCGCTTGCACTACTGATTGCAGCTGCTGCTTCTTTTTTGGTGGTTTTGGTTTCTTCGCTGTTTTTATTTTTTATTTTTTTTTTTTGCACATATTTCTCTTTCACATAGTTCATCTGCTCTTCCTTCCTTTCATTTCCAGTGTGCTTTGTATAGCTAACCAATAGATGGCAGTGCGGGATAGCAAGCGTTGCATAAATACAGCAGCTGGATTTGAACACATGGACAGAAAATGTTGACTGCTACTAACTCAGGGCCTGCAATTGTCACCTGGTTCATACAAAGTGCCATAGACAGGAGATGCCCTCCTGGGAGAGACAAAGAAGCACTCGGCGGACATTCCATTCGCCGGGAAGTGAGCTCTCTCCCCAAAACCTGTGCTCTTCTACAGAGTCTTATTTTTAAAGTATGCCAAAACTTTCTGGCTTCAAAAAAGGGCACCCTCAAAGCGCACACAAGCACTTCCTCTCGCGCCCGAGTCTGATCCATGCTTCGTTCGCCGCCTCATTGCACTTAGATTTATGTTTAGCCCTGCTTGCAGGTGTCTCTTGAGAAATGCTCTTGTTTTGTTTTATTATAGGATCCTTTACTGTGCATCTACCTCCGTGAAAATCCTTACTTGCTCTTTGTGTGCTCAGGCTGAAAGAAAGGAAACTTTGTGTTGTGCTTTCAGCTGATATTTTCTTCTGCCAGCTGACGAGAATACTGACAGTTTAGGATGCAGACGAGAGGCTGTCCCTATTGAGAACAGGCCCGCTGTGACTGGCTGTCTAGGGGACATCAGCATATGCAAATGGGTTGGCTGCAAAGCACCATGGGAATGCTTATCCTGGTGTGCATATGTTTCAGTTTGGGGGTGTTTTTTAAGAGCAAAAGAACACTACGGCTTCCCTTGTGAGTTTCTATGGAGGAGAGGTTTTTTGGAGTGCTGCTCCCCCTGGTCAATGGTGGTCTGGTGAAGGAAAGCCTCCTTAAGCTGAAAGAGGGGTGCCCAAGTAGCGGCGGCCCAGTTGCCTTGTACAACTCATACTTACCTGGCAGGGGAGATACCATGATCACGAAGGTGGTTCTCCCAGGGCGAGGCTCACCCATTGCACTCCGGGTGTGCTGACCCCTGCGATTTCCCCAAATGCGGGAAACTCGACTGCATAATTTCTGGTAGTGGGGGACTGCGTTCGCGCTTTCCCCTGATAATCCTTGTTGAAAGATAGATTCTGCTGCAAGCCTCCTACCTGGATGCTACTTGACACATGTTGTGTGCTAAGAGAAATCACCCTACTGGCACTGGGAGGAGGGGGTCAGTACCCCTCCCTCTGCAGTCTACAATTCACAGGGGGAGGGGGGGCAGCCTTGTTCGCATCTGCAACTTTGCTGGGCGTTTGCTTCTTTGCACAATACTTTTTCTACCTACACACTCTGACCCCCTCATGCTTTTTCTGCACCTCTGTCCTCCTGGCTTTACCTTATTGGTATTTCGGCCGAAGGGCCACCTACTTTTACCTGTTCCTTGGAAAAGGGGGTGTATACTGACTGGGCAAGAAGGGGCCAGGTAAGTGTGCCACCGCGCTTCCTACCTCTCTTGTCTACACTGTCCTCTCGCTATCATCTGCATGATTCTTTTCATCCTTGCCAGCTTGCACATGCAAACCTGTGACGGTCAAGCGTTCCCTTGCCTGTCCTTATTTATTGCGGGTGCCGGGTTACATGGTGTTGACCACTGGCCTTTGGCGGCGGCTGCTGCTGCTGCTCTCCGCTTAACGTGGGGCCTCCAAGAAAGGGCAGTCATTTCAGCATAGCATGTTTTGTTTGTGGACTTCATTTGCGCGCAAAAAGCAGTCTGTTTCTATTTAAAACTCCCTCTCCTGGGTATTAAAATGCAAATGTGTCTTGGCCGCGTAGCTCCTTCGTGTTTTGCACTTTGTATCACCGGACAATTGTATTTATTGCGGAATGGCTGGGAAAGGTTTCCCGCCTGCTTAGCGGCTTGATGAGATGGATTTCTGGGTATTTGAATACATTTGTCCCTTGAGGGGCTGTGTGCTCAAAAAGTCTCCTTATGTTGACAGGGGTGTGCCTGAATTGCAGTCCTTCAGTTTCCCAGTACAGAGCATACTTACCTGGCAGGGGAGATACCATGATCACGAAGGTGGTTCTCCCAGGGCGAGGCTCACCCATTGCACGCCGGGTGTGCTGACCCCTGCGATTTCCCCAAATGCGGGAAAGTCGACTGCATAATTTCTGGTAGTGGGGGACTGCGTGCGCGCTTTCCCCTGATCAAGCTTGGTAAAAGACAGATCATCCAATGTCCCTCCTGCCCATGCCTTTCTATTCTACCCTTGCTTTCTATCACTGGTGGCTGGCACTGGGACATTGTTGCAGTCTTCCACATGCTTTACCCCCCTGTCTTTGACCTGCCTTTATGCGCTTGCACTACTGATTGCAGCTGCTGCTTCTTTTTTGGTGGTTTTGGTTTCTTCGCTGTTTTTATTTTTTATTTTTTTTTTTTGCACATATTTCTCTTTCACATAGTTCATCTGCTCTTCCTTCCTTTCATTTCCAGTGTGCTTTGTATAGCTAACCAATAGATGGCAGTGCGGGATAGCAAGCGTTGCATAAATACAGCAGCTGGATTTGAACACATGGACAGAAAATGTTGACTGCTACTAACTCAGGGCCTGCAATTGTCACCTGGTTCATACAAAGTGCCATAGACAGGAGATGCCCTCCTGGGAGAGACAAAGAAGCACTCGGCGGACATTCCATTCGCCGGGAAGTGAGCTCTCTCCCCAAAACCTGTGCTCTTCTACAGAGTCTTATTTTTAAAGTATGCCAAAACTTTCTGGCTTCAAAAAAGGGCACCCTCAAAGCGCACACAAGCACTTCCTCTCGCGCCCGAGTCTGATCCATGCTTCGTTCGCCGCCTCATTGCACTTAGATTTATGTTTAGCCCTGCTTGCAGGTGTCTCTTGAGAAATGCTCTTGTTTTGTTTTATTATAGGATCCTTTACTGTGCATCTACCTCCGTGAAAATCCTTACTTGCTCTTTGTGTGCTCAGGCTGAAAGAAAGGAAACTTTGTGTTGTGCTTTCAGCTGATATTTTCTTCTGCCAGCTGACGAGAATACTGACAGTTTAGGATGCAGACGAGAGGCTGTCCCTATTGAGAACAGGCCCGCTGTGACTGGCTGTCTAGGGGACATCAGCATATGCAAATGGGTTGGCTGCAAAGCACCATGGGAATGCTTATCCTGGTGTGCATATGTTTCAGTTTGGGGGTGTTTTTTAAGAGCAAAAGAACACTACGGCTTCCCTTGTGAGTTTCTATGGAGGAGAGGTTTTTTGGAGTGCTGCTCCCCCTGGTCACTGGTGGTCTGGTGAAGGAAAGCCTCCTTAAGCTGAAAGAGGGGTGCCCAAGTAGCGGCGGCCCAGTTGCCTTGTACAACTCATACTTACCTGGCAGGGGAGATACCATGATCACGAAGGTGGTTCTCCCAGGGCGAGGCTCACCCATTGCACTCCGGGTGTGCTGACCCCTGCGATTTCCCCAAATGCGGGAAACTCGACTGCATAATTTCTGGTAGTGGGGGACTGCGTTCGCGCTTTCCCCTGATAATCCTTGTTGAAAGATAGATTCTGCTGCAAGCCTCCTACCTGGATGCTACTTGACACATGGTGTGTGCTAAGAGAAATCACCCTACTGGCACTGGGAGGAGGGGGTCAGTACCCCTCCCTCTGCAGTCTACAATTCACAGGGGGAGGGGGGGCAGCCTTGTTCGCATCTGCAACTTTGCTGGGCGTTTGCTTCTTTGCACAATACTTTTTCTTCCTACACACTCTGACCCCCTCATGCTTTTTCTGCACCTCTGTCCTCCTGGCTTTACCTTATTGGTATTTCGGCCGAAGGGCCACCTACTTTTACCTGTTCCTTGGAAAAGGGGGTGTATACTGACTGGGCAAGAAGGGGCCAGGTAAGTGTGCCACCGCGCTTCCTACCTCTCTTGTCTACACTGTCCTCTCGCTATCATCTGCATGATTCTTTTCATCCTTGCCAGCTTGCACATGCAAACCTGTGACGGTCAAGCGTTCCCTTGCCTGTCCTTATTTATTGCGGGTGCCGGGTTACATGGTGTTGACCACTGGCCTTTGGCGGCGGCTGCTGCTGCTGCTCTCCGCTTAACGTGGGGCCTCCAAGAAAGGGCAGTCATTTCAGCATAGCATGTTTTGTTTGTGGACTTCATTTGCGTGCAAAAAGCAGTCTGTTTCTATTTAAAACTCCCTCTCCTGGGTATTAAAATGCAAATGTGTCTTGGCCGCGTAGCTCCTTCGTGTTTTGCACTTTGTATCACCGGACAATTGTATTTATTGCGGAATGGCTGGGAAAGGTTTCCCGCCTGCTTAGCGGCTTGATGAGATGGATTTCTGGGTATTTGAATACATTTGTCCCTTGAGGGGCTGTGTGCTCAAAAAGTCTCCTTATGTTGACAGGGGTGTGCCTGAATTGCAGTCCTTCAGTTTCCCAGTACAGAGCATACTTACCTGGCAGGGGAGATACCATGATCACGAAGGTGGTTCTCCCAGGGCGAGGCTCACCCATTGCACGCCGGGTGTGCTGACCCCTGCGATTTCCCCAAATGCGGGAAAGTCGACTGCATAATTTCTGGTAGTGGGGGACTGCGTGCGCGCTTTCCCCTGATCAAGCTTGGTAAAAGACAGATCATCCAATGTCCCTCCTGCCCATGCCTTTCTATTCTACCCTTGCTTTCTATCACTGGTGGCTGGCACTGGGACATTGTTGCAGTCTTCCACATGCTTTACCCCCCTGTCTTTGACCTGCCTTTATGCGCTTGCACTACTGATTGCAGCTGCTGCTTCTTTTTTGGTGGTTTTGGTTTCTTCGCTGTTTTTTTTTTTTTTTTTTTTTTTTTTTTTTTTTGCACATATTTCTCTTTCACATAGTTCATCTGCTCTTCCTTCCTTTCATTTCCAGTGTGCTTTGTATAGCTAACCAATAGATGGCAGTGCGGGATAGCAAGCGTTGCATAAATACAGCAGCTGGATTTGAACACATGGACAGAAAATGTTGACTGCTACTAACTCAGGGCCTGCAATTGTCACCTGGTTCATACAAAGTGCCATAGACAGGAGATGCCCTCCTGGGAGAGACAAAGAAGCACTCGGCGGACATTCCATTCGCCGGGAAGTGAGCTCTCTCCCCAAAACCTGTGCTCTTCTACAGAGTCTTATTTTTAAAGTATGCCAAAACTTTCTGGCTTCAAAAAAGGGCACCCTCAAAGCGCACACAAGCACTTCCTCTCGCGCCCGAGTCTGATCCATGCTTCGTTCGCCGCCTCATTGCACTTAGATTTATGTTTAGCCCTGCTTGCAGGTGTCTCTTGAGAAATGCTCTTGTTTTGTTTTATTATAGGATCCTTTACTGTGCATCTACCTCCGTGAAAATCCTTACTTGCTCTTTGTGTGCTCAGGCTGAAAGAAAGGAAACTTTGTGTTGTGCTTTCAGCTGATATTTTCTTCTGCCAGCTGACGAGAATACTGACAGTTTAGGATGCAGACGAGAGGCTGTCCCTATTGAGAACAGGCCCGCTGTGACTGGCTGTCTAGGGGACATCAGCATATGCAAATGGGTTGGCTGCAAAGCACCATGGGAATGCTTATCCTGGTGTGCATATGTTTCAGTTTGGGGGTGTTTTTTAAGAGCAAAAGAACACTACGGCTTCCCTTGTGAGTTTCTATGGAGGAGAGGTTTTTTGGAGTGCTGCTCCCCCTGGTCACTGGTGGTCTGGTGAAGGAAAGCCTCCTTAAGCTGAAAGAGGGGTGCCCAAGTAGCGGCGGCCCAGTTGCCTTGTACAACTCATACTTACCTGGCAGGGGAGATACCATGATCACGAAGGTGGTTCTCCCAGGGCGAGGCTCACCCATTGCACTCCGGGTGTGCTGACCCCTGCGATTTCCCCAAATGCGGGAAACTCGACTGCATAATTTCTGGTAGTGGGGGACTGCGTTCGCGCTTTCCCCTGATAATCCTTGTTGAAAGATAGATTCTGCTGCAAGCCTCCTACCTGGATGCTACTTGACACATGGTGTGTGCTAAGAGAAATCACCCTACTGGCACTGGGAGGAGGGGGTCAGTACCCCTCCCTCTGCAGTCTACAATTCACAGGGGGAGGGGGGGCAGCCTTGTTCGCATCTGCAACTTTGCTGGGCGTTTGCTTCTTTGCACAATACTTTTTCTTCCTACACACTCTGACCCCCTCATGCTTTTTCTGCACCTCTGTCCTCCTGGCTTTACCTTATTGGTATTTCGGCCGAAGGGCCACCTACTTTTACCTGTTCCTTGGAAAAGGGGGTGTATACTGACTGGGCAAGAAGGGGCCAGGTAAGTGTGCCACCGCGCTTCCTACCTCTCTTGTCTACACTGTCCTCTCGCTATCATCTGCATGATTCTTTTCATCCTTGCCAGCTTGCACATGCAAACCTGTGACGGTCAAGCGTTCCCTTGCCTGTCCTTATTTATTGCGGGTGCCGGGTTACATGGTGTTGACCACTGGCCTTTGGCGGCGGCTGCTGCTGCTGCTCTCCGCTTAACGTGGGGCCTCCAAGAAAGGGCAGTCATTTCAGCATAGCATGTTTTGTTTGTGGACTTCATTTGCGCGCAAAAAGCAGTCTGTTTCTATTTAAAA
This sequence comes from Rhinophrynus dorsalis, assembly GCA_037306005.1. NCBI lineage: Eukaryota > Metazoa > Chordata > Amphibia > Anura > Rhinophrynidae > Rhinophrynus > Rhinophrynus dorsalis. The sequence goes on from CM074718.1 coordinate 626,841,681, forward strand.
CTCCCTCTCCTGGGTATTAAAATGCAAATGTGTCTTGGCCGCGTAGCTCCTTCGTGTTTTGCACTTTGTATCACCGGACAATTGTATTTATTGCGGAATGGCTGGGAAAGGTTTCCCGCCTGCTTAGCGGCTTGATGAGATGGATTTCTGGGTATTTGAATACATTTGTCCCTTGAGGGGCTGTGTGCTCAAAAAGTCTCCTTATGTTGACAGGGGTGTGCCTGAATTGCAGTCCTTCAGTTTCCCAGTACAGAGCATACTTACCTGGCAGGGGAGATACCATGATCACGAAGGTGGTTCTCCCAGGGCGAGGCTCACCCATTGCACGCCGGGTGTGCTGACCCCTGCGATTTCCCCAAATGCGGGAAAGTCGACTGCATAATTTCTGGTAGTGGGGGACTGCGTGCGCGCTTTCCCCTGATCAAGCTTGGTAAAAGACAGATCATCCAATGTCCCTCCTGCCCATGCCTTTCTATTCTACCCTTGCTTTCTATCACTGGTGGCTGGCACTGGGACATTGTTGCAGTCTTCCACATGCTTTACCCCCCTGTCTTTGACCTGCCTTTATGCGCTTGCACTACTGATTGCAGCTGCTGCTTCTTTTTTGGTGGTTTTGGTTTCTTCGCTGTTTTTATTTTTTATTTTTTTTTTTTGCACATATTTCTCTTTCACATAGTTCATCTGCTCTTCCTTCCTTTCATTTCCAGTGTGCTTTGTATAGCTAACCAATAGATGGCAGTGCGGGATAGCAAGCGTTGCATAAATACAGCAGCTGGATTTGAACACATGGACAGAAAATGTTGACTGCTACTAACTCAGGGCCTGCAATTGTCACCTGGTTCATACAAAGTGCCATAGACAGGAGATGCCCTCCTGGGAGAGACAAAGAAGCACTCGGCGGACATTCCATTCGCCGGGAAGTGAGCTCTCTCCCCAAAACCTGTGCTCTTCTACAGAGTCTTATTTTTAAAGTATGCCAAAACTTTCTGGCTTCAAAAAAGGGCACCCTCAAAGCGCACACAAGCACTTCCTCTCGCGCCCGAGTCTGATCCATGCTTCGTTCGCCGCCTCATTGCACTTAGATTTATGTTTAGCCCTGCTTGCAGGTGTCTCTTGAGAAATGCTCTTGTTTTGTTTTATTATAGGATCCTTTACTGTGCATCTACCTCCGTGAAAATCCTTACTTGCTCTTTGTGTGCTCAGGCTGAAAGAAAGGAAACTTTGTGTTGTGCTTTCAGCTGATATTTTCTTCTGCCAGCTGACGAGAATACTGACAGTTTAGGATGCAGACGAGAGGCTGTCCCTATTGAGAACAGGCCCGCTGTGACTGGCTGTCTAGGGGACATCAGCATATGCAAATGGGTTGGCTGCAAAGCACCATGGGAATGCTTATCCTGGTGTGCATATGTTTCAGTTTGGGGGTGTTTTTTAAGAGCAAAAGAACACTACGGCTTCCCTTGTGAGTTTCTATGGAGGAGAGGTTTTTTGGAGTGCTGCTCCCCCTGGTCACTGGTGGTCTGGTGAAGGAAAGCCTCCTTAAGCTGAAAGAGGGGTGCCCAAGTAGCGGCGGCCCAGTTGCCTTGTACAACTCATACTTACCTGGCAGGGGAGATACCATGATCACGAAGGTGGTTCTCCCAGGGCGAGGCTCACCCATTGCACTCCGGGTGTGCTGACCCCTGCGATTTCCCCAAATGCGGGAAACTCGACTGCATAATTTCTGGTAGTGGGGGACTGCGTTCGCGCTTTCCCCTGATAATCCTTGTTGAAAGATAGATTCTGCTGCAAGCCTCCTACCTGGATGCTACTTGACACATGTTGTGTGCTAAGAGAAATCACCCTACTGGCACTGGGAGGAGGGGGTCAGTACCCCTCCCTCTGCAGTCTACAATTCACAGGGGGAGGGGGGGCAGCCTTGTTCGCATCTGCAACTTTGCTGGGCGTTTGCTTCTTTGCACAATACTTTTTCTTCCTACACACTCTGACCCCCTCATGCTTTTTCTGCACCTCTGTCCTCCTGGCTTTACCTTATTGGTATTTCGGCCGAAGGGCCACCTACTTTTACCTGTTCCTTGGAAAAGGGGGTGTATACTGACTGGGCAAGAAGGGGCCAGGTAAGTGTGCCACCGCGCTTCCTACCTCTCTTGTCTACACTGTCCTCTCGCTATCATCTGCATGATTCTTTTCATCCTTGCCAGCTTGCACATGCAAACCTGTGACGGTCAAGCGTTCCCTTGCCTGTCCTTATTTATTGCGGGTGCCGGGTTACATGGTGTTGACCACTGGCCTTTGGCGGCGGCTGCTGCTGCTGCTCTCCGCTTAACGTGGGGCCTCCAAGAAAGGGCAGTCATTTCAGCATAGCATGTTTTGTTTGTGGACTTCATTTGCGTGCAAAAAGCAGTCTGTTTCTATTTAAAACTCCCTCTCCTGGGTATTAAAATGCAAATGTGTCTTGGCCGCGTAGCTCCTTCGTGTTTTGCACTTTGTATCACCGGACAATTGTATTTATTGCGGAATGGCTGGGAAAGGTTTCCCGCCTGCTTAGCGGCTTGATGAGATGGATTTCTGGGTATTTGAATACATTTGTCCCTTGAGGGGCTGTGTGCTCAAAAAGTCTCCTTATGTTGACAGGGGTGTGCCTGAATTGCAGTCCTTCAGTTTCCCAGTACAGAGCATACTTACCTGGCAGGGGAGATACCATGATCACGAAGGTGGTTCTCCCAGGGCGAGGCTCACCCATTGCACGCCGGGTGTGCTGACCCCTGCGATTTCCCCAAATGCGGGAAAGTCGACTGCATAATTTCTGGTAGTGGGGGACTGCGTGCGCGCTTTCCCCTGATCAAGCTTGGTAAAAGACAGATCATCCAATGTCCCTCCTGCCCATGCCTTTCTATTCTACCCTTGCTTTCTATCACTGGTGGCTGGCACTGGGACATTGTTGCAGTCTTCCACATGCTTTACCCCCCTGTCTTTGACCTGCCTTTATGCGCTTGCACTACTGATTGCAGCTGCTGCTTCTTTTTTGGTGGTTTTGGTTTCTTCGCTGTTTTTATTTATTTTATTTTTTTTTTGCACATATTTCTCTTTCACATAGTTCATCTGCTCTTCCTTCCTTTCATTTCCAGTGTGCTTTGTATAGCTAACCAATAGATGGCAGTGCGGGATAGCAAGCGTTGCATAAATACAGCAGCTGGATTTGAACACATGGACAGAAAATGTTGACTGCTACTAACTCAGGGCCTGCAATTGTCACCTGGTTCATACAAAGTGCCATAGACAGGAGATGCCCTCCTGGGAGAGACAAAGAAGCACTCGGCGGACATTCCATTCGCCGGGAAGTGAGCTCTCTCCCCAAAACCTGTGCTCTTCTACAGAGTCTTATTTTTAAAGTATGCCAAAACTTTCTGGCTTCAAAAAAGGGCACCCTCAAAGCGCACACAAGCACTTCCTCTCGCGCCCGAGTCTGATCCATGCTTCGTTCGCCGCCTCATTGCACTTAGATTTATGTTTAGCCCTGCTTGCAGGTGTCTCTTGAGAAATGCTCTTGTTTTGTTTTATTATAGGATCCTTTACTGTGCATCTACCTCCGTGAAAATCCTTACTTGCTCTTTGTGTGCTCAGGCTGAAAGAAAGGAAACTTTGTGTTGTGCTTTCAGCTGATATTTTCTTCTGCCAGCTGACGAGAATACTGACAGTTTAGGATGCAGACGAGAGGCTGTCCCTATTGAGAACAGGCCCGCTGTGACTGGCTGTCTAGGGGACATCAGCATATGCAAATGGGTTGGCTTCAAAGCACCATGGGAATGCTTATCCTGGTGTGCATATGTTTCAGTTTGGGGGTGTTTTTTAAGAGCAAAAGAACACTACGGCTTCCCTTGTGAGTTTCTATGGAGGAGAGGTTTTTTGGAGTGCTGCTCCCCCTGGTCACTGGTGGTCTGGTGAAGGAAAGCCTCCTTAAGCTGAAAGAGGGGTGCCCAAGTAGCGGCGGCCCAGTTGCCTTGTACAACTCATACTTACCTGGCAGGGGAGATACCATGATCACGAAGGTGGTTCTCCCAGGGCGAGGCTCACCCATTGCACTCCGGGTGTGCTGACCCCTGCGATTTCCCCAAATGCGGGAAACTCGACTGCATAATTTCTGGTAGTGGGGGACTGCGTTCGCGCTTTCCCCTGATAATCCTTGTTGAAAGATAGATTCTGCTGCAAGCCTCCTACCTGGATGCTACTTGACACATGGTGTGTGCTAAGAGAAATCACCCTACTGGCACTGGGAGGAGGGGGTCAGTACCCCTCCCTCTGCAGTCTACAATTCACAGGGGGAGGGGGGGCAGCCTTGTTCGCATCTGCAACTTTGCTGGGCGTTTGCTTCTTTGCACAATACTTTTTCTTCCTACACACTCTGACCCCCTCATGCTTTTTCTGCACCTCTGTCCTCCTGGCTTTACCTTATTGGTATTTCGGCCGAAGGGCCACCTACTTTTACCTGTTCCTTGGAAAAGGGGGTGTATACTGACTGGGCAAGAAGGGGCCAGGTAAGTGTGCCACCGCGCTTCCTACCTCTCTTGTCTACACTGTCCTCTCGCTATCATCTGCATGATTCTTTTCATCCTTGCCAGCTTGCACATGCAAACCTGTGACGGTCAAGCGTTCCCTTGCCTGTCCTTATTTATTGCGGGTGCCGGGTTACATGGTGTTGACCACTGGCCTTTGGCGGCGGCTGCTGCTGCTGCTCTCCGCTTAACGTGGGGCCTCCAAGAAAGGGCAGTCATTTCAGCATAGCATGTTTTGTTTGTGGACTTCATTTGCGCGCAAAAAGCAGTCTGTTTCTATTTAAAACTCCCTCTCCTGGGTATTAAAATGCAAATGTGTCTTGGCCGCGTAGCTCCTTCGTGTTTTGCACTTTGTATCACCGGACAATTGTATTTATTGCGGAATGGCTGGGAAAGGTTTCCCGCCTGCTTAGCGGCTTGATGAGATGGATTTCTGGGTATTTGAATACATTTGTCCCTTGAGGGGCTGTGTGCTCAAAAAGTCTCCTTATGTTGACAGGGGTGTGCCTGAATTGCAGTCCTTCAGTTTCCCAGTACAGAGCATACTTACCTGGCAGGGGAGATACCATGATCACGAAGGTGGTTCTCCCAGGGCGAGGCTCACCCATTGCACGCCGGGTGTGCTGACCCCTGCGATTTCCCCAAATGCGGGAAAGTCGACTGCATAATTTCTGGTAGTGGGGGACTGCGTGCGCGCTTTCCCCTGATCAAGCTTGGTAAAAGACAGATCATCCAATGTCCCTCCTGCCCATGCCTTTCTATTCTACCCTTGCTTTCTATCACTGGTGGCTGGCACTGGGACATTGTTGCAGTCTTCCACATGCTTTACCCCCCTGTCTTTGACCTGCCTTTATGCGCTTGCACTACTGATTGCAGCTGCTGCTTCTTTTTTGGTGGTTTTGGTTTCTTCGCTGTTTTTATTTATTTTTTTTTTTTTTTGCACATATTTCTCTTTCACATAGTTCATCTGCTCTTCCTTCCTTTCATTTCCAGTGTGCTTTGTATAGCTAACCAATAGATGGCAGTGCGGGATAGCAAGCGTTGCATAAATACAGCAGCTGGATTTGAACACATGGACAGAAAATGTTGACTGCTACTAACTCAGGGCCTGCAATTGTCACCTGGTTCATACAAAGTGCCATAGACAGGAGATGCCCTCCTGGGAGAGACAAAGAAGCACTCGGCGGACATTCCATTCGCCGGGAAGTGAGCTCTCTCCCCAAAACCTGTGCTCTTCTACAGAGTCTTATTTTTAAAGTATGCCAAAACTTTCTGGCTTCAAAAAAGGGCACCCTCAAAGCGCACACAAGCACTTCCTCTCGCGCCCGAGTCTGATCCATGCTTCGTTCGCCGCCTCATTGCACTTAGATTTATGTTTAGCCCTGCTTGCAGGTGTCTCTTGAGAAATGCTCTTGTTTTGTTTTATTATAGGATCCTTTACTGTGCATCTACCTCCGTGAAAATCCTTACTTGCTCTTTGTGTGCTCAGGCTGAAAGAAAGGAAACTTTGTGTTGTGCTTTCAGCTGATATTTTCTTCTGCCAGCTGACGAGAATACTGACAGTTTAGGATGCAGACGAGAGGCTGTCCCTATTGAGAACAGGCCCGCTGTGACTGGCTGTCTAGGGGACATCAGCATATGCAAATGGGTTGGCTGCAAAGCACCATGGGAATGCTTATCCTGGTGTGCATATGTTTCAGTTTGGGGGTGTTTTTTAAGAGCAAAAGAACACTACGGCTTCCCTTGTGAGTTTCTATGGAGGAGAGGTTTTTTGGAGTGCTGCTCCCCCTGGTCACTGGTGGTCTGGTGAAGGAAAGCCTCCTTAAGCTGAAAGAGGGGTGCCCAAGTAGCGGCGGCCCAGTTGCCTTGTACAATTCATACTTACCTGGCAGGGGAGATACCATGATCACGAAGGTGGTTCTCCCAGGGCGAGGCTCACCCATTGCACTCCGGGTGTGCTGACCCCTGCGATTTCCCCAAATGCGGGAAACTCGACTGCATAATTTCTGGTAGTGGGGGACTGCGTTCGCGCTTTCCCCTGATAATCCTTGTTGAAAGATAGATTCTGCTGCAAGCCTTCTACCTGGATGCTACTTGACACATGGTGTGTGCTAAGAGAAATCACCCTACTGGCACTGGGAGGAGGGGGTCAGTACCCCTCCCTCTGCAGTCTACAATTCACAGGGGGAGGGGGGGCAGCCTTGTTCGCATCTGCAACTTTGCTGGGCGTTTGCTTCTTTGCACAATACTTTTTCTTCCTACACACTCTGACCCCCTCATGCTTTTTCTGCACCTCTGTCCTCCTGGCTTTACCTTATTGGTATTTCGGCCGAAGGGCCACCTACTTTTACCTGTTCCTTGGAAAAGGGGGTGTATACTGACTGGGCAAGAAGGGGCCAGGTAAGTGTGCCACCGCGCTTCCTACCTCTCTTGTCTACACTGTCCTCTCGCTATCATCTGCATGATTCTTTTCATCCTTGCCAGCTTGCACATGCAAACCTGTGACGGTCAAGCGTTCCCTTGCCTGTCCTTATTTATTGCGGGTGCCGGGTTACATGGTGTTGACCACTGGCCTTTGGCGGCGGCTGCTGCTGCTGCTCTCCGCTTAACGTGGGGCCTCCAAGAAAGGGCAGTCATTTCAGCATAGCATGTTTTGTTTGTGGACTTCATTTGCGCGCAAAAAGCAGTCTGTTTCTATTTAAAACTCCCTCTCCTGGGTATTAAAATGCAAATGTGTCTTGGCCGCGTAGCTCCTTCGTGTTTTGCACTTTGTATCACCGGACAATTGTATTTATTGCGGAATGGCTGGGAAAGGTTTCCCGCCTGCTTAGCGGCTTGATGAGATGGATTTCTGGGTATTTGAATACATTTGTCCCTTGAGGGGCTGTGTGCTCAAAAAGTCTCCTTATGTTGACAGGGGTGTGCCTGAATTGCAGTCCTTCAGTTTCCCAGTACAGAGCATACTTACCTGGCAGGGGAGATACCATGATCACGAAGGTGGTTCTCCCAGGGCGAGGCTCACCCATTGCACGCCGGGTGTGCTGACCCCTGCGATTTCCCCAAATGCGGGAAAGTCGACTGCATAATTTCTGGTAGTGGGGGACTGCGTGCGCGCTTTCCCCTGATCAAGCTTGGTAAAAGACAGATCATCCAATGTCCCTCCTGCCCATGCCTTTCTATTCTACCCTTGCTTTCTATCACTGGTGGCTGGCACTGGGACATTGTTGCAGTCTTCCACATGCTTTACCCCCCTGTCTTTGACCTGCCTTTATGCGCTTGCACTACTGATTGCAGCTGCTGCTTCTTTTTTGGTGGTTTTGGTTTCTTCGCTGTTTTTATTTATTTTTTTTTTTTTTTGCACATATTTCTCTTTCACATAGTTCATCTGCTCTTCCTTCCTTTCATTTCCAGTGTGCTTTGTATAGCTAACCAATAGATGGCAGTGCGGGATAGCAAGCGTTGCATAAATACAGCAGCTGGATTTGAACACATGGACAGAAAATGTTGACTGCTACTAACTCAGGGCCTGCAATTGTCACCTGGTTCATACAAAGTGCCATAGACAGGAGATGCCCTCCTGGGAGAGACAAAGAAGCACTCGGCGGACATTCCATTCGCCGGGAAGTGAGCTCTCTCCCCAAAACCTGTGCTCTTCTACAGAGTCTTATTTTTAAAGTATGCCAAAACTTTCTGGCTTCAAAAAAGGGCACCCTCAAAGCGCACACAAGCACTTCCTCTCGCGCCCGAGTCTGATCCATGCTTCGTTCGCCGCCTCATTGCACTTAGATTTATGTTTAGCCCTGCTTGCAGGTGTCTCTTGAGAAATGCTCTTGTTTTGTTTTATTATAGGATCCTTTACTGTGCATCTACCTCCGTGAAAATCCTTACTTGCTCTTTGTGTGCTCAGGCTGAAAGAAAGGAAACTTTGTGTTGTGCTTTCAGCTGATATTTTCTTCTGCCAGCTGACGAGAATACTGACAGTTTAGGATGCAGACGAGAGGCTGTCCCTATTGAGAACAGGCCCGCTGTGACTGGCTGTCTAGGGGACATCAGCATATGCAAATGGGTTGGCTGCAAAGCACCATGGGAATGCTTATCCTGGTGTGCATATGTTTCAGTTTGGGGGTGTTTTTTAAGAGCAAAAGAACACTACGGCTTCCCTTGTGAGTTTCTATGGAGGAGAGGTTTTTTGGAGTGCTGCTCCCCCTGGTCACTGGTGGTCTGGTGAAGGAAAGCCTCCTTAAGCTGAAAGAGGGGTGCCCAAGTAGCGGCGGCCCAGTTGCCTTGTACAATTCATACTTACCTGGCAGGGGAGATACCATGATCACGAAGGTGGTTCTCCCAGGGCGAGGCTCACCCATTGCACTCCGGGTGTGCTGACCCCTGCGATTTCCCCAAATGCGGGAAACTCGACTGCATAATTTCTGGTAGTGGGGGACTGCGTTCGCGCTTTCCCCTGATAATCCTTGTTGAAAGATAGATTCTGCTGCAAGCCTTCTACCTGGATGCTACTTGACACATGGTGTGTGCTAAGAGAAATCACCCTACTGGCACTGGGAGGAGGGGGTCAGTACCCCTCCCTCTGCAGTCTACAATTCACAGGGGGAGGGGGGGCAGCCTTGTTCGCATCTGCAACTTTGCTGGGCGTTTGCTTCTTTGCACAATACTTTTTCTTCCTACACACTCTGACCCCCTCATGCTTTTTCTGCACCTCTGTCCTCCTGGCTTTACCTTATTGGTATTTTGGCCGAAGGGCCACCTACTTTTACCTGTTCCTTGGAAAAGGGGGTGTATACTGACTGGGCAAGAAGGGGCCAGGTAAGTGTGCCACCGCGCTTCCTACCTCTCTTGTCTACACTGTCCTCTCGCTATCATCTGCATGATTCTTTTCATCCTTGCCAGCTTGCACATGCAAACCTGTGACGGTCAAGCGTTCCCTTGCCTGTCCTTATTTATTGCGGGTGCCGGGTTACATGGTGTTGACCACTGGCCTTTGGCGGCGGCTGCTGCTGCTGCTCTCCGCTTAACGTGGGGCCTCCAAGAAAGGGCAGTCATTTCAGCATAGCATGTTTTGTTTGTGGACTTCATTTGCGCGCAAAAAGCAGTCTGTTTCTATTTAAAACTCCCTCTCCTGGGTATTAAAATGCAAATGTGTCTTGGCCGCGTAGCTCCTTCGTGTTTTGCACTTTGTATCACCGGACAATTGTATTTATTGCGGAATGGCTGGGAAAGGTTTCCCGCCTGCTTAGCGGCTTGATGAGATGGATTTCTGGGTATTTGAATACATTTGTCCCTTGAGGGGCTGTGTGCTCAAAAAGTCTCCTTATGTTGACAGGGGTGTGCCTGAATTGCAGTCCTTCAGTTTCCCAGTACAGAGCATACTTACCTGGCAGGGGAGATACCATGATCACGAAGGTGGTTCTCCCAGGGCGAGGCTCACCCATTGCACGCCGGGTGTGCTGACCCCTGCGATTTCCCCAAATGCGGGAAAGTCGACTGCATAATTTCTGGTAGTGGGGGACTGCGTGCGCGCTTTCCCCTGATCAAGCTTGGTAAAAGACAGATCATCCAATGTCCCTCCTGCCCATGCCTTTCTATTCTACCCTTGCTTTCTATCACTGGTGGCTGGCACTGGGACATTGTTGCAGTCTTCCACATGCTTTACCCCCCTGTCTTTGACCTGCCTTTATGCGCTTGCACTACTGATTGCAGCTGCTGCTTCTTTTTTGGTGGTTTTGGTTTCTTCGCTGTTTTTATTTATTTTTTTTTTTTTTTGCACATATTTCTCTTTCACATAGTTCATCTGCTCTTCCTTCCTTTCATTTCCAGTGTGCTTTGTATAGCTAACCAATAGATGGCAGTGCGGGATAGCAAGCGTTGCATAAATACAGCAGCTGGATTTGAACACATGGACAGAAAATGTTGACTGCTACTAACTCAGGGCCTGCAATTGTCACCTGGTTCATACAAAGTGCCATAGACAGGAGATGCCCTCCTGGGAGAGACAAAGAAGCACTCGGCGGACATTCCATTCGCCGGGAAGTGAGCTCTCTCCCCAAAACCTGTGCTCTTCTACAGAGTCTTATTTTTAAAGTATGCCAAAACTTTCTGGCTTCAAAAAAGGGCACCCTCAAAGCGCACACAAGCACTTCCTCTCGCGCCCGAGTCTGATCCATGCATCGTTCGCCGCCTCATTGCACTTAGATTTATGTTTAGCCCTGCTTGCAGGTGTCTCTTGAGAAATGCTCTTGTTTTGTTTTATTATAGGATCCTTTACTGTGCATCTACCTCCGTGAAAATCCTTACTTGCTCTTTGTGTGCTCAGGCTGAAAGAAAGGAAACTTTGTGTTGTGCTTTCAGCTGATATTTTCTTCTGCCAGCTGACGAGAATACTGACAGTTTAGGATGCAGACGAGAGGCTGTCCCTATTGAGAACAGGCCCGCTGTGACTGGCTGTCTAGGGGACATCAGCATATGCAAATGGGTTGGCTGCAAAGCACCATGGGAATGCTTATCCTGGTGTGCATATGTTTCAGTTTGGGGGTGTTTTTTAAGAGCAAAAGAACACTACGGCTTCCCTTGTGAGTTTCTATGGAGGAGAGGTTTTTTGGAGTGCTGCTCCCCCTGGTCACTGGTGGTCTGGTGAAGGAAAGCCTCCTTAAGCTGAAAGAGGGGTGCCCAAGTAGCGGCGGCCCAGTTGCCTTGTACAACTCATACTTACCTGGCAGGGGAGATACCATGATCACGAAGGTGGTTCTCCCAGGGCGAGGCTCACCCATTGCACTCCGGGTGTGCTGACCCCTGCGATTTCCCCAAATGCGGGAAACTCGACTGCATAATTTCTGGTAGTGGGGGACTGCGTTCGCGCTTTCCCCTGATAATCCTTGTTGAAAGATAGATTCTGCTGCAAGCCTCCTACCTGGATGCTACTTGACACATGGTGTGTGCTAAGAGAAATCACCCTACTGGCACTGGGAGGAGGGGGTCAGTACCCCTCCCTCTGCAGTCTACAATTCACAGGGGGAGGGGGGGCAGCCTTGTTCGCATCTGCAACTTTGCTGGGCGTTTGCTTCTTTGCACAATACTTTTTCTTCCTACACACTCTGACCCCCTCATGCTTTTTCTGCACCTCTGTCCTCCTGGCTTTACCTTATTGGTATTTCGGCCGAAGGGCCACCTACTTTTACCTGTTCCTTGGAAAAGGGGGTGTATACTGACTGGGCAAGAAGGGGCCAGGTAAGTGTGCCACCGCGCTTCCTACCTCTCTTGTCTACACTGTCCTCTCGCTATCATCTGCATGATTCTTTTCATCCTTGCCAGCTTGCACATGCAAACCTGTGACGGTCAAGCGTTCCCTTGCCTGTCCTTATTTATTGCGGGTGCCGGGTTACATGGTGTTGACCACTGGCCTTTGGCGGCGGCTGCTGCTGCTGCTCTCCGCTTAACGTGGGGCCTCCAAGAAAGGGCAGTCATTTCAGCATAGCATGTTTTGTTTGTGGACTTCATTTGCGCGCAAAAAGCAGTCTGTTTCTATTTAAAACTCCCTCTCCTGGGTATTAAAATGCAAATGTGTCTTGGCCGCGTAGCTCCTTCGTGTTTTGCACTTTGTATCACCGGACAATTGTATTTATTGCGGAATGGCTGGGAAAGGTTTCCCGCCTGCTTAGCGGCTTGATGAGATGGATTTCTGGGTATTTGAATACATTTGTCCCTTGAGGGGCTGTGTGCTCAAAAAGTCTCCTTATGTTGACAGGGGTGTGCCTGAATTGCAGTCCTTCAGTTTCCCAGTACAGAGCATACTTACCTGGCAGGGGAGATACCATGATCACGAAGGTGGTTCTCCCAGGGCGAGGCTCACCCATTGCACGCCGGGTGTGCTGACCCCTGCGATTTCCCCAAATGCGGGAAAGTCGACTGCATAATTTCTGGTAGTGGGGGACTGCGTGCGCGCTTTCCCCTGATCAAGCTTGGTAAAAGACAGATCATCCAATGTCCCTCCTGCCCATGCCTTTCTATTCTACCCTTGCTTTCTATCACTGGTGGCTGGCACTGGGACATTGTTGCAGTCTTCCACATGCTTTACCCCCCTGTCTTTGACCTGCCTTTATGCGCTTGCACTACTGATTGCAGCTGCTGCTTCTTTTTTGGTGGTTTTGGTTTCTTCGCTGTTTTTATTTATTTTTTTTTTTTTTTGCACATATTTCTCTTTCACATAGTTCATCTGCTCTTCCTTCCTTTCATTTCCAGTGTGCTTTGTATAGCTAACCAATAGATGGCAGTGCGGGATAGCAAGCGTTGCATAAATACAGCAGCTGGATTTGAACACATGGACAGAAAATGTTGACTGCTACTAACTCAGGGCCTGCAATTGTCACCTGGTTCATACAAAGTGCCATAGACAGGAGATGCCCTCCTGGGAGAGACAAAGAAGCACTCGGCGGACATTCCATTCGCCGGGAAGTGAGCTCTCTCCCCAAAACCTGTGCTCTTCTACAGAGTCTTATTTTTAAAGTATGCCAAAACTTTCTGGCTTCAAAAAAGGGCACCCTCAAAGCGCACACAAGCACTTCCTCTCGCGCCCGAGTCTGATCCATGCTTCGTTCGCCGCCTCATTGCACTTAGATTTATGTTTAGCCCTGCTTGCAGGTGTCTCTTGAGAAATGCTCTTGTTTTGTTTTATTATAGGATCCTTTACTGTGCATCTACCTCCGTGAAAATCCTTACTTGCTCTTTGTGTGCTCAGGCTGAAAGAAAGGAAACTTTGTGTTGTGCTTTCAGCTGATATTTTCTTCTGCCAGCTGACGAGAATACTGACAGTTTAGGATGCAGACGAGAGGCTGTCCCTATTGAGAACAGGCCCGCTGTGACTGGCTGTCTAGGGGACATCAGCATATGCAAATGGGTTGGCTGCAAAGCACCATGGGAATGCTTATCCTGGTGTGCATATGTTTCAGTTTGGGGGTGTTTTTTAAGAGCAAAAGAACACTACGGCTTCCCTTGTGAGTTTCTATGGAGGAGAGGTTTTTTGGAGTGCTGCTCCCCCTGGTCACTGGTGGTCTGGTGAAGGAAAGCCTCCTTAAGCTGAAAGAGGGGTGCCCAAGTAGCGGCGGCCCAGTTGCCTTGTACAACTCATACTTACCTGGCAGGGGAGATACCATGATCACGAAGGTGGTTCTCCCAGGGCGAGGCTCACCCATTGCACTCCGGGTGTGCTGACCCCTGCGATTTCCCCAAATGCGGGAAACTCGACTGCATAATTTCTGGTAGTGGGGGACTGCGTTCGCGCTTTCCCCTGATAATCCTTGTTGAAAGATAGATTCTGCTGCAAGCCTCCTACCTGGATGCTACTTGACACATGGTGTGTGCTAAGAGAAATCACCCTACTGGCACTGGGAGGAGGGGGTCAGTACCCCTCCCTCTGCAGTCTACAATTCACAGGGGGAGGGGGGGCAGCCTTGTTCGCATCTGCAACTTTGCTGGGCGTTTGCTTCTTTGCACAATACTTTTTCTTCCTACACACTCTGACCCCCTCATGCTTTTTCTGCACCTCTGTCCTCCTGGCTTTACCTTATTGGTATTTCGGCCGAAGGGCCACCTACTTTTACCTGTTCCTTGGAAAAGGGGGTGTATACTGACTGGGCAAGAAGGGGCCAGGTAAGTGTGCCACCGCGCTTCCTACCTCTCTTGTCTACACTGTCCTCTCGCTATCATCTGCATGATTCTTTTCATCCTTGCCAGCTTGCACATGCAAACCTGTGACGGTCAAGCGTTCCCTTGCCTGTCCTTATTTATTGCGGGTGCCGGGTTACATGGTGTTGACCACTGGCCTTTGGCGGCGGCTGCTGCTGCTGCTCTCCGCTTAACGTGGGGCCTCCAAGAAAGGGCAGTCATTTCAGCATAGCATGTTTTGTTTGTGGACTTCATTTGCGCGCAAAAAGCAGTCTGTTTCTATTTAAAACTCCCTCTCCTGGGTATTAAAATGCAAATGTGTCTTGGCCGCGTAGCTCCTTCGTGTTTTGCACTTTGTATCACCGGACAATTGTATTTATTGCGGAATGGCTGGGAAAGGTTTCCCGCCTGCTTAGCGGCTTGATGAGATGGATTTCTGGGTATTTGAATACATTTGTCCCTTGAGGGGCTGTGTGCTCAAAAAGTCTCCTTATGTTGACAGGGGTGTGCCTGAATTGCAGTCCTTCAGTTTCCCAGTACAGAGCATACTTACCTGGCAGGGGAGATACCATGATCACGAAGGTGGTTCTCCCAGGGCGAGGCTCACCCATTGCACGCCGGGTGTGCTGACCCCTGCGATTTCCCCAAATGCGGGAAAGTCGACTGCATAATTTCTGGTAGTGGGGGACTGCGTGCGCGCTTTCCCCTGATCAAGCTTGGTAAAAGACAGATCATCCAATGTCCCTCCTGCCCATGCCTTTCTATTCTACCCTTGCTTTCTATCACTGGTGGCTGGCACTGGGACATTGTTGCAGTCTTCCACATGCTTTACCCCCCTGTCTTTGACCTGCCTTTATGCGCTTGCACTACTGATTGCAGCTGCTGCTTCTTTTTTGGTGGTTTTGGTTTCTTCGCTGTTTTTATTTATTTTTTTTTTTTTTTGCACATATTTCTCTTTCACATAGTTCATCTGCTCTTCCTTCCTTTCATTTCCAGTGTGCTTTGTATAGCTAACCAATAGATGGCAGTGCGGGATAGCAAGCGTTGCATAAATACAGCAGCTGGATTTGAACACATGGACAGAAAATGTTGACTGCTACTAACTCAGGGCCTGCAATTGTCACCTGAATGAATGAATGAATATGTTTATTTATATAGCGCCACAAGTGTACGCAGCGCTTTACAATCTCAGAATTTAAACAATACAGGGTTACAGGTGCTTTTTGTAGAGTGAAACATTGGGTGCGAGGTCCCTGCCCGAAAGCTTACAATCTAAAGTGGTAATGGGAGACATACAGAGTACATTAGGGTCAAGTGCTGAATACAGTGCTAGTTTTCATGATAATAGAGGACATCAGTAATGTAAATAATTTATAAGAACATTCATTGTACAACATCAGTGCCTTCTAGCATGTTGAGATTTTATCCAAGAGGTGCATTTTCAAGTGAGATTTGAAGGTTGTCAGAGAGGTGCAGTGGCGTAGGTTGGATGGTAGAGCATTCCATAGATACGGAGCAATGAGAGAAAAAGGTTTGATCCGTGACAGGGCTGTAGAGACAAAAGGAGCTGAGAGAAGACAGTCATTGGCTGACCGTAAGTGTCGGGATGGGGTATAACGGGAGATGAGAGTGGAAATGTAAGAAGGAGTAAAGGAGAGAAGTGTCTTGAAAGAGAGAAGTAAGATTTTGTATGATATCCGGAGTTTGATAGGCAGCCAATGGAGAGTTTTGAGGAGGAGTGGGGCAGGGACAAACCTAGGTGACAGAAGAGTAATTCGTGCTGCCGCATTCTGTATAGATTGAAGTGGTTGGAGATGGGAAGCAGGAATGCCAGACAGAAGAATGTTGCAATAGTCCATGCGGGAGAGGATGATTGCATGTATAAGAATTTTGGCTGTGGAGGAACAGAGGAAGGGACGGATTTTTGCAATGTTACGCAAAAGAAAGCGACAGGATTTAGTAATGGCATTAATATGAGAGGAAAATGAGAGAGAGTTGTCAATTATCACCCCTAGACACCGTGCTTCTGATACTGGATTTATGGTAGTGCCATTTACAGTCACCTGGAAGGGCGCTACAGGGCCAGGTCTAGGTGGAATGAGGAGCAGTTCAGTTTTGGACATATTGAGTTTGAGGTGTCTATGAGCCATCCAGTCTGAGATAGCAGAGAGGCAATCTGTGACTTTAGCCTGGATATCAGAAGTGAGTTGAGGTACAGATAGGTAAATCTGGGTGTCATCTGCATAGAGGTGATATTTGAGACCAAATGAGTTAATAAGATCGCCAAGGGTTATTGTGTAAAGAGAAAACAGAAGCGGTCCTAGAACAGAACCTTGAGGAACCCCAACAGAGAGTTGGATGGGGGAGGAAGAAGAGGTGGCAGAGGAGACACTGAAGGATCTGTTAGATAGATAAGAAGAGAGCCAGTCCAGTGCTGTGTTGCGGATTCCTAAGGAGTGAAGAATGCGGAGGAGGAGTGCATGATCAACAGTATCGAAAGCTGCTGAGAGATCAAGCAGGATAAGAATTGAATAGTGACCTTGAGATTTGGCAATGTGAAGATCATTGACAACTCTTGTAAGAGCAGTTTCAGTGGAGTGAGCATTACGAAATCCAGATTGTAAAGGGTCAAGCAGGTTGTATGCATTGAGGAAGTCAAGCAGGCGTGAGTAGGCTAAGCGTTCCAGGAGTTTAGAGGCAAAAGGCAGAAGAGAAACTGGTCGATAGCTAGAGGGTGTGTTACTGTCAGAAGAGTTGTTCTTAAGGATAGGTTTTACTAAGGCATGTTTGAAGTCATAAGGAAAGGTAGCGGTGGCAAAGGAGGAGTTAAAGATTTGTAACAGGATAGGGATTAGTGTGGGGGAGAGGGATTGGATGAGGTGAGAGGGGAGCGGATCAAGTGCGCATGTAGTGGACGGAGCAGAGGATAGTAGGTTAGTCAGTTCCTCCTCCGTGACTAGTGAAAAAGAGTCCAGAGTGCCAGGAGGGGAACGAGGGAGGCTAGGAGGAGATATACAAGGTGGTATATTATCCTGGATGGAGTCCACCTTGGTTTTGAAGTAGTCAGCAAAGTCTTGTGGTTGTATGGAGTTAGCGGGGGAAGCAGATGGAGGGCGAAGGAGGGAGTCAAAGGAAGAGAAAAGTCGTCGGGGGTTGGATTTATGATTGTTGATTAGTTGTGAGAAGTAATGTTTTTTTGCAAGGGACAGAACAGAGTTAAAGCAGGAAAGGAGGAACCTGTAGTGGAGAAAGTCTGCTAGAGAGCCAGACTTTCTCCACAGTCGTTCAGCTGAACGAGTACAGGAGCGGAGGAAGCTGGTGTCTTTATTAAGCCATGGCCGCGGGTTAGTTCTGCGAGCCGATCGGAGAGACAGAGGCGCATGCAGGTTCAAAGAGGAGGATAGGACTGAGTTGTATATTTTGACAAGGCTGTTAGTGTCAGAATTAATGGGAATAGATGAAAGTCCATTAGCCAGGGAGGACTGGAGAGCCGTTAGATTAAGGGATTTGAGGTTACGCGTGAAGCGGGGAGAGGAAGCAGGGATTGCGGAAGGTGTATATGTAGTGCTGAAAGTTAGAAGATGGTGATCTGATAGTGGAAGAGGAGAGATACTAAAATCCGAGAGTGCACAGCTTCTAGTAAACACAAGGTCTAAGAAGTGACCGTCCTTGTGAGTACTAGCATTCGTCCACTGGGTTAGTCCAAATGCAGATGTTAAAGAGAGAAAACGGGATGCCCAGGAGATGGAGGGATCGTCCACATGACAGTTGAAGTCCCCCAGAAGAAGTGAAGGTGTGTCTGATGAGAGGAAGAAGGAGAGCCATGATTCAAAGTCAGAAAGGAAGTCTGAAGGTGTAGTGGTAGGTGGGCGATAGATGACTGCAACTTGTAGAGAGACTGGAGCAAAGATACGGACAGCATGCAGTTCAAAGGAGAAGCGGAGTGAAGATGGGGGAGAAATTGGTTTGTAATGACAATGTTTGGAGAGCAGCAAACCCACTCCTCCCCCACGTCCAGCTGGGCGTGGAGTGTGAGAGAAGGAGAGACCACCATAGGAGATTGCTGCCTCTAAAGCAGTGTCAGATTGAGAGAGCCAAGTTTCAGTAATAGCAAGTAAACTGAGGGAGCGAGAGAAAAAGAGATCATGCACAGTGTTATATTTGTTAGTAATGGAGCGAGCATTCCACAAAGCACAGGAAAAGGGAAGAAACTGAGGTTGAAGGCAGGGAATGGTGATTAGATTTGAATTGTTCCTATGCTGACTGGAGGTAGAGTGTTTGTGAATGGAGATGGGGCCAGGATTTGGAGAGATATCTCCAGCTGCCAATAAAAGAAGAAGAGAGAGAGACAGGAGATGAGAGAGTGATTTGTGTGTATTTGGTTTATGGATTGTGTGGTGTGAAGGAGTGTTGGAGCGGAGAAGAGTAATGAGTTGGTGTGTAGAAGTGAGTGTGGATGGTAGAAGTGAAGGAGAGATATAAATATAGGGTGGAGGAGATGGTGGAGGGTAGAAGGAACCAGATATTTTAGTGAGAACTGCAGCTATGGAGAGAAGGAATATTAGGTATTTAGATACTCTTTGCAGAGGGCATAGTGTTGAAACAGTCCAAATGGGCCGAGTGCACCTTCTCATGATGGAAGAGTTTGTTTTGTCCACAAGCTGGTGTTGTACAGAGAATCTTGAAGTTTAGTAGAATTGCAGAACTTTCATTTAGGGGTTTGCTTCACATCCTTTGTAGCTTTGTTTAGGGGGTGTTCTTTTTCCAGTGTAATCAGTTCTGTCTCTTGCTCCACTCCTGCTTAAGTCTTCTTATCATCACTTAAGATGGGTCACTTCAGATGGGGAGCCCCTTAGTGTCACCCTGTAGGGCTGTCACCCCAGTAAACAGGAGTTTAGATGTTAGCAGGGGTGCAGAGAGACAGATGATATTGTGATGGTAAGGGTTAATATCATACAGACCAGACCAGACGATCTGTAGATTCAGTTGCAGCCAGGATTGATTAAAAGGTGATTCCCAATGATATGTCAATGAAAGAGTTAAAATCCTGGAGTGGATGAATGGTATGTTGAATCTTCCCACTTTGTCCTGTGCTTTTGGTTGTAGATCAGCTGAAGTCCCAAGCAGATGAAATGAAGTGCTTAGAAACAGTAATCATAAACTCCAGAGTTAGTTCTTTATCTTCAGGCAGGCTTTTCCAGGCTGTGGTTCTGTTGAAAACTGAAATCTTCCTGTGTCAGATGTAGTCAGGTGTGACCTCAGTGCAAGCTCAGGTAAACTCAGGAAAAACTCTACTGCAGACTTAGGAAGCCCTGACTTGGGAATGCCCTGCAAGCAGAGCCCTGCTTGAGAAGTGGGTTTTTTATACAGTCAGTCAGGAATACTAGCCAACTGGACCCAATCAGAGCTAATTGCACTTCAAAAACAGAACCATGTGTTGTAAATAATTATTGATAAGGATTACCTGTGAAGAGACAGGATAGGAGGTGTCAGAAGACATCCATATAGTTCCAATACACAGACATAAGGAGCCTACAAGTCTAGTACAAACTGCAAGATGACTCTATAACATATAACTCTATAACACAGAATTAAAAATTACAGTATAATCTATTTAAACTCAGGAAAAACTCTACTGCAGACTTAGGAAGCCCTGACTTGGGAATGCCCTGCACCTGGTTCATACAAAGTGCCATAGACAGGAGATGCCCTCCTGGGAGAGACAAAGAAGCACTCGGCGGACATTCCATTCGCCGGGAAGTGAGCTCTCTCCCCAAAACCTGTGCTCTTCTACAGAGTCTTATTTTTAAAGTATGCCAAAACTTTCTGGCTTCAAAAAAGGGCACCCTCAAAGCGCACACAAGCACTTCCTCTCGCGCCCGAGTCTGATCCATGCTTCGTTCGCCGCCTCATTGCACTTAGATTTATGTTTAGCCCTGCTTGCAGGTGTCTCTTGAGAAATGCTCTTGTTTTGTTTTATTATAGGATCCTTTACTGTGCATCTACCTCCGTGAAAATCCTTACTTGCTCTTTGTGTGCTCAGGCTGAAAGAAAGGAAACTTTGTGTTGTGCTTTCAGCTGATATTTTCTTCTGCCAGCTGACGAGAATACTGACAGTTTAGGATGCAGACGAGAGGCTGTCCCTATTGAGAACAGGCCCGCTGTGACTGGCTGTCTAGGGGACATCAGCATATGCAAATGGGTTGGCTGCAAAGCACCATGGGAATGCTTATCCTGGTGTGCATATGTTTCAGTTTGGGGGTGTTTTTTAAGAGCAAAAGAACACTACGGCTTCCCTTGTGAGTTTCTATGGAGGAGAGGTTTTTTGGAGTGCTGCTCCCCCTGGTCACTGGTGGTCTGGTGAAGGAAAGCCTCCTTAAGCTGAAAGAGGGGTGCCCAAGTAGCGGCGGCCCAGTTGCCTTGTACAACTCATACTTACCTGGCAGGGGAGATACCATGATCACGAAGGTGGTTCTCCCAGGGCGAGGCTCACCCATTGCACTCCGGGTGTGCTGACCCCTGCGATTTCCCCAAATGCGGGAAACTCGACTGCATAATTTCTGGTAGTGGGGGACTGCGTTCGCGCTTTCCCCTGATAATCCTTGTTGAAAGATAGATTCTGCTGCAAGCCTCCTACCTGGATGCTACTTGACACATGTTGTGTGCTAAGAGAAATCACCCTACTGGCACTGGGAGGAGGGGGTCAGTACCCCTCCCTCTGCAGTCTACAATTCACAGGGGGAGGGGGGGCAGCCTTGTTCGCATCTGCAACTTTGCTGGGCGTTTGCTTCTTTGCACAATACTTTTTCTTCCTACACACTCTGACCCCCTCATGCTTTTTCTGCACCTCTGTCCTCCTGGCTTTACCTTATTGGTATTTCGGCCGAAGGGCCACCTACTTTTACCTGTTCCTTGGAAAAGGGGGTGTATACTGACTGGGCAAGAAGGGGCCAGGTAAGTGTGCCACCGCGCTTCCTACCTCTCTTGTCTACACTGTCCTCTCGCTATCATCTGCATGATTCTTTTCATCCTTGCCAGCTTGCACATGCAAACCTGTGACGGTCAAGCGTTCCCTTGCCTGTCCTTATTTATTGCGGGTGCCGGGTTACATGGTGTTGACCACTGGCCTTTGGCGGCGGCTGCTGCTGCTGCTCTCCGCTTAACGTGGGGCCTCCAAGAAAGGGCAGTCATTTCAGCATAGCATGTTTTGTTTGTGGACTTCATTTGCGCGCAAAAAGCAGTCTGTTTCTATTTAAAACTCCCTCTCCTGGGTATTAAAATGCAAATGTGTCTTGGCCGCGTAGCTCCTTCGTGTTTTGCACTTTGTATCACCGGACAATTGTATTTATTGCGGAATGGCTGGGAAAGGTTTCCCGCCTGCTTAGCGGCTTGATGAGATGGATTTCTGGGTATTTGAATACATTTGTCCCTTGAGGGGCTGTGTGCTCAAAAAGTCTCCTTATGTTGACAGGGGTGTGCCTGAATTGCAGTCCTTCAGTTTCCCAGTACAGAGCATACTTACCTGGCAGGGGAGATACCATGATCACGAAGGTGGTTCTCCCAGGGCGAGGCTCACCCATTGCACGCCGGGTGTGCTGACCCCTGCGATTTCCCCAAATGCGGGAAAGTCGACTGCATAATTTCTGGTAGTGGGGGACTGCGTGCGCGCTTTCCCCTGATCAAGCTTGGTAAAAGACAGATCATCCAATGTCCCTCCTGCCCATGCCTTTCTATTCTACCCTTGCTTTCTATCACTGGTGGCTGGCACTGGGACATTGTTGCAGTCTTCCACATGCTTTACCCCCCTGTCTTTGACCTGCCTTTATGCGCTTGCACTACTGATTGCAGCTGCTGCTTCTTTTTTGGTGGTTTTGGTTTCTTCGCTGTTTTTTTTTTTTTTTTTTTTTTTTTTTTTGCACATATTTCTCTTTCACATAGTTCATCTGCTCTTCCTTCCTTTCATTTCCAGTGTGCTTTGTATAGCTAACCAATAGATGGCAGTGCGGGATAGCAAGCGTTGCATAAATACAGCAGCTGGATTTGAACACATGGACAGAAAATGTTGACTGCTACTAACTCAGGGCCTGCAATTGTCACCTGGTTCATACAAAGTGCCATAGACAGGAGATGCCCTCCTGGGAGAGACAAAGAAGCACTCGGCGGACATTCCATTCGCCGGGAAGTGAGCTCTCTCCCCAAAACCTGTGCTCTTCTACAGAGTCTTATTTTTAAAGTATGCCAAAACTTTCTGGCTTCAAAAAAGGGCACCCTCAAAGCGCACACAAGCACTTCCTCTCGCGCCCGAGTCTGATCCATGCTTCGTTCGCCGCCTCATTGCACTTAGATTTATGTTTAGCCCTGCTTGCAGGTGTCTCTTGAGAAATGCTCTTGTTTTGTTTTATTATAGGATCCTTTACTGTGCATCTACCTCCGTGAAAATCCTTACTTGCTCTTTGTGTGCTCAGGCTGAAAGAAAGGAAACTTTGTGTTGTGCTTTCAGCTGATATTTTCTTCTGCCAGCTGACGAGAATACTGACAGTTTAGGATGCAGACGAGAGGCTGTCCCTATTGAGAACAGGCCCGCTGTGACTGGCTGTCTAGGGGACATCAGCATATGCAAATGGGTTGGCTGCAAAGCACCATGGGAATGCTTATCCTGGTGTGCATATGTTTCAGTTTGGGGGTGTTTTTTAAGAGCAAAAGAACACTACGGCTTCCCTTGTGAGTTTCTATGGAGGAGAGGTTTTTTGGAGTGCTGCTCCCCCTGGTCACTGGTGGTCTGGTGAAGGAAAGCCTCCTTAAGCTGAAAGAGGGGTGCCCAAGTAGCGGCGGCCCAGTTGCCTTGTACAACTCATACTTACCTGGCAGGGGAGATACCATGATCACGAAGGTGGTTCTCCCAGGGCGAGGCTCACCCATTGCACTCCGGGTGTGCTGACCCCTGCGATTTCCCCAAATGCGGGAAACTCGACTGCATAATTTCTGGTAGTGGGGGACTGCGTTCGCGCTTTCCCCTGATAATCCTTGTTGAAAGATAGATTCTGCTGCAAGCCTCCTACCTGGATGCTACTTGACACATGTTGTGTGCTAAGAGAAATCACCCTACTGGCACTGGGAGGAGGGGGTCAGTACCCCTCCCTCTGCAGTCTACAATTCACAGGGGGAGGGGGGGCAGCCTTGTTCGCATCTGCAACTTTGCTGGGCGTTTGCTTCTTTGCACAATACTTTTTCTTCCTACACACTCTGACCCCCTCATGCTTTTTCTGCACCTCTGTCCTCCTGGCTTTACCTTATTGGTATTTCGGCCGAAGGGCCACCTACTTTTACCTGTTCCTTGGAAAAGGGGGTGTATACTGACTGGGCAAGAAGGGGCCAGGTAAGTGTGCCACCGCGCTTCCTACCTCTCTTGTCTACACTGTCCTCTCGCTATCATCTGCATGATTCTTTTCATCCTTGCCAGCTTGCACATGCAAACCTGTGACGGTCAAGCGTTCCCTTGCCTGTCCTTATTTATTGCGGGTGCCGGGTTACATGGTGTTGACCACTGGCCTTTGGCGGCGGCTGCTGCTGCTGCTCTCCGCTTAACGTGGGGCCTCCAAGAAAGGGCAGTCATTTCAGCATAGCATGTTTTGTTTGTGGACTTCATTTGCGCGCAAAAAGCAGTCTGTTTCTATTTAAAACTCCCTCTCCTGGGTATTAAAATGCAAATGTGTCTTGGCCGCGTAGCTCCTTCGTGTTTTGCACTTTGTATCACCGGACAATTGTATTTATTGCGGAATGGCTGGGAAAGGTTTCCCGCCTGCTTAGCGGCTTGATGAGATGGATTTCTGGGTATTTGAATACATTTGTCCCTTGAGGGGCTGTGTGCTCAAAAAGTCTCCTTATGTTGACAGGGGTGTGCCTGAATTGCAGTCCTTCAGTTTCCCAGTACAGAGCATACTTACCTGGCAGGGGAGATACCATGATCACGAAGGTGGTTCTCCCAGGGCGAGGCTCACCCATTGCACGCCGGGTGTGCTGACCCCTGCGATTTCCCCAAATGCGGGAAAGTCGACTGCATAATTTCTGGTAGTGGGGGACTGCGTGCGCGCTTTCCCCTGATCAAGCTTGGTAAAAGACAGATCATCCAATGTCCCTCCTGCCCATGCCTTTCTATTCTACCCTTGCTTTCTATCACTGGTGGCTGGCACTGGGACATTGTTGCAGTCTTCCACATGCTTTACCCCCCTGTCTTTGACCTGCCTTTATGCGCTTGCACTACTGATTGCAGCTGCTGCTTCTTTTTTGGTGGTTTTGGTTTCTTCGCTGTTTTTATTTATTTTTTTTTTTTTTGCACATATTTCTCTTTCACATAGTTCATCTGCTCTTCCTTCCTTTCATTTCCAGTGTGCTTTGTATAGCTAACCAATAGATGGCAGTGCGGGATAGCAAGCGTTGCATAAATACAGCAGCTGGATTTGAACACATGGACAGAAAATGTTGACTGCTACTAACTCAGGGCCTGCAATTGTCACCTGGTTCATACAAAGTGCCATAGACAGGAGATGCCCTCCTGGGAGAGACAAAGAAGCACTCGGCGGACATTCCATTCGCCGGGAAGTGAGCTCTCTCCCCAAAACCTGTGCTCTTCTACAGAGTCTTATTTTTAAAGTATGCCAAAACTTTCTGGCTTCAAAAAAGGGCACCCTCAAAGCGCACACAAGCACTTCCTCTCGCGCCCGAGTCTGATCCATGCTTCGTTCGCCGCCTCATTGCACTTAGATTTATGTTTAGCCCTGCTTGCAGGTGTCTCTTGAGAAATGCTCTTGTTTTGTTTTATTATAGGATCCTTTACTGTGCATCTACCTCCGTGAAAATCCTTACTTGCTCTTTGTGTGCTCAGGCTGAAAGAAAGGAAACTTTGTGTTGTGCTTTCAGCTGATATTTTCTTCTGCCAGCTGACGAGAATACTGACAGTTTAGGATGCAGACGAGAGGCTGTCCCTATTGAGAACAGGCCCGCTGTGACTGGCTGTCTAGGGGACATCAGCATATGCAAATGGGTTGGCTGCAAAGCACCATGGGAATGCTTATCCTGGTGTGCATATGTTTCAGTTTGGGGGTGTTTTTTAAGAGCAAAAGAACACTACGGCTTCCCTTGTGAGTTTCTATGGAGGAGAGGTTTTTTGGAGTGCTGCTCCCCCTGGTCACTGGTGGTCTGGTGAAGGAAAGCCTCCTTAAGCTGAAAGAGGGGTGCCCAAGTAGCGGTGGCCCAGTTGCCTTGTACAACTCATACTTACCTGGCAGGGGAGATACCATGATCACGAAGGTGGTTCTCCCAGGGCGAGGCTCACCCATTGCACTCCGGGTGTGCTGACCCCTGCGATTTCCCCAAATGCGGGAAACTCGACTGCATAATTTCTGGTAGTGGGGGACTGCGTTCGCGCTTTCCCCTGATAATCCTTGTTGAAAGATAGATTCTGCTGCAAGCCTCCTACCTGGATGCTACTTGACACATGTTGTGTGCTAAGAGAAATCACCCTACTGGCACTGGGAGGAGGGGGTCAGTACCCCTCCCTCTGCAGTCTACAATTCACAGGGGGAGGGGGGGCAGCCTTGTTCGCATCTGCAACTTTGCTGGGCGTTTGCTTCTTTGCACAATACTTTTTCTTCCTACACACTCTGACCCCCTCATGCTTTTTCTGCACCTCTGTCCTCCTGGCTTTACCTTATTGGTATTTCGGCCGAAGGGCCACCTACTTTTACCTGTTCCTTGGAAAAGGGGGTGTATACTGACTGGGCAAGAAGGGGCCAGGTAAGTGTGCCACCGCGCTTCCTACCTCTCTTGTCTACACTGTCCTCTCGCTATCATCTGCATGATTCTTTTCATCCTTGCCAGCTTGCACATGCAAACCTGTGACGGTCAAGCGTTCCCTTGCCTGTCCTTATTTATTGCGGGTGCCGGGTTACATGGTGTTGACCACTGGCCTTTGGCGGCGGCTGCTGCTGCTGCTCTCCGCTTAACGTGGGGCCTCCAAGAAAGGGCAGTCATTTCAGCATAGCATGTTTTGTTTGTGGACTTCATTTGCGCGCAAAAAGCAGTCTGTTTCTATTTAAAACTCCCTCTCCTGGGTATTAAAATGCAAATGTGTCTTGGCCGCGTAGCTCCTTCGTGTTTTGCACTTTGTATCACCGGACAATTGTATTTATTGCGGAATGGCTGGGAAAGGTTTCCCGCCTGCTTAGCGGCTTGATGAGATGGATTTCTGGGTATTTGAATACATTTGTCCCTTGAGGGGCTGTGTGCTCAAAAAGTCTCCTTATGTTGACAGGGGTGTGCCTGAATTGCAGTCCTTCAGTTTCCCAGTACAGAGCATACTTACCTGGCAGGGGAGATACCATGATCACGAAGGTGGTTCTCCCAGGGCGAGGCTCACCCATTGCACGCCGGGTGTGCTGACCCCTGCGATTTCCCCAAATGCGGGAAAGTCGACTGCATAATTTCTGGTAGTGGGGGACTGCGTGCGCGCTTTCCCCTGATCAAGCTTGGTAAAAGACAGATCATCCAATGTCCCTCCTGCCCATGCCTTTCTATTCTACCCTTGCTTTCTATCACTGGTGGCTGGCACTGGGACATTGTTGCAGTCTTCCACATGCTTTACCCCCCTGTCTTTGACCTGCCTTTATGCGCTTGCACTACTGATTGCAGCTGCTGCTTCTTTTTTGGTGGTTTTGGTTTCTTCGCTGTTTTTATTTTTTTTTTTTTTTTTTTGCACATATTTCTCTTTCACATAGTTCATCTGCTCTTCCTTCCTTTCATTTCCAGTGTGCTTTGTATAGCTAACCAATAGATGGCAGTGCGGGATAGCAAGCGTTGCATAAATACAGCAGCTGGATTTGAACACATGGACAGAAAATGTTGACTGCTACTAACTCAGGGCCTGCAATTGTCACCTGGTTCATACAAAGTGCCATAGACAGGAGATGCCCTCCTGGGAGAGACAAAGAAGCACTCGGCGGACATTCCATTCGCCGGGAAGTGAGCTCTCTCCCCAAAACCTGTGCTCTTCTACAGAGTCTTATTTTTAAAGTATGCCAAAACTTTCTGGCTTCAAAAAAGGGCACCCTCAAAGCGCACACAAGCACTTCCTCTCGCGCCCGAGTCTGATCCATGCTTCGTTCGCCGCCTCATTGCACTTAGATTTATGTTTAGCCCTGCTTGCAGGTGTCTCTTGAGAAATGCTCTTGTTTTGTTTTATTATAGGATCCTTTACTGTGCATCTACCTCCGTGAAAATCCTTACTTGCTCTTTGTGTGCTCAGGCTGAAAGAAAGGAAACTTTGTGTTGTGCTTTCAGCTGATATTTTCTTCTGCCAGCTGACGAGAATACTGACAGTTTAGGATGCAGACGAGAGGCTGTCCCTATTGAGAACAGGCCCGCTGTGACTGGCTGTCTAGGGGACATCAGCATATGCAAATGGGTTGGCTGCAAAGCACCATGGGAATGCTTATCCTGGTGTGCATATGTTTCAGTTTGGGGGTGTTTTTTAAGAGCAAAAGAACACTACGGCTTCCCTTGTGAGTTTCTATGGAGGAGAGGTTTTTTGGAGTGCTGCTCCCCCTGGTCACTGGTGGTCTGGTGAAGGAAAGCCTCCTTAAGCTGAAAGAGGGGTGCCCAAGTAGCGGCGGCCCAGTTGCCTTGTACAACTCATACTTACCTGGCAGGGGAGATACCATGATCACGAAGGTGGTTCTCCCAGGGCGAGGCTCACCCATTGCACTCCGGGTGTGCTGACCCCTGCGATTTCCCCAAATGCGGGAAACTCGACTGCATAATTTCTGGTAGTGGGGGACTGCGTTCGCGCTTTCCCCTGATAATCCTTGTTGAAAGATAGATTCTGCTGCAAGCCTCCTACCTGGATGCTACTTGACACATGTTGTGTGCTAAGAGAAATCACCCTACTGGCACTGGGAGGAGGGGGTCAGTACCCCTCCCTCTGCAGTCTACAATTCACAGGGGGAGGGGGGGCAGCCTTGTTCGCATCTGCAACTTTGCTGGGCGTTTGCTTCTTTGCACAATACTTTTTCTTCCTACACACTCTGACCCCCTCATGCTTTTTCTGCACCTCTGTCCTCCTGGCTTTACCTTATTGGTATTTCGGCCGAAGGGCCACCTACTTTTACCTGTTCCTTGGAAAAGGGGGTGTATACTGACTGGGCAAGAAGGGGCCAGGTAAGTGTGCCACCGCGCTTCCTACCTCTCTTGTCTACACTGTCCTCTCGCTATCATCTGCATGATTCTTTTCATCCTTGCCAGCTTGCACATGCAAACCTGTGACGGTCAAGCGTTCCCTTGCCTGTCCTTATTTATTGCGGGTGCCGGGTTACATGGTGTTGACCACTGGCCTTTGGCGGCGGCTGCTGCTGCTGCTCTCCGCTTAACGTGGGGCCTCCAAGAAAGGGCAGTCATTTCAGCATAGCATGTTTTGTTTGTGGACTTCATTTGCGCGCAAAAAGCAGTCTGTTTCTATTTAAAACTCCCTCTCCTGGGTATTAAAATGCAAATGTGTCTTGGCCGCGTAGCTCCTTCGTGTTTTGCACTTTGTATCACCGGACAATTGTATTTATTGCGGAATGGCTGGGAAAGGTTTCCCGCCTGCTTAGCGGCTTGATGAGATGGATTTCTGGGTATTTGAATACATTTGTCCCTTGAGGGGCTGTGTGCTCAAAAAGTCTCCTTATGTTGACAGGGGTGTGCCTGAATTGCAGTCCTTCAGTTTCCCAGTACAGAGCATACTTACCTGGCAGGGGAGATACCATGATCACGAAGGTGGTTCTCCCAGGGCGAGGCTCACCCATTGCACGCCGGGTGTGCTGACCCCTGCGATTTCCCCAAATGCGGGAAAGTCGACTGCATAATTTCTGGTAGTGGGGGACTGCGTGCGCGCTTTCCCCTGATCAAGCTTGGTAAAAGACAGATCATCCAATGTCCCTCCTGCCCATGCCTTTCTATTCTACCCTTGCTTTCTATCACTGGTGGCTGGCACTGGGACATTGTTGCAGTCTTCCACATGCTTTACCCCCCTGTCTTTGACCTGCCTTTATGCGCTTGCACTACTGATTGCAGCTGCTGCTTCTTTTTTGGTGGTTTTGGTTTCTTCGCTGTTTTTATTTATTTTTTTTTTTTTTGCACATATTTCTCTTTCACATAGTTCATCTGCTCTTCCTTCCTTTCATTTCCAGTGTGCTTTGTATAGCTAACCAATAGATGGCAGTGCGGGATAGCAAGCGTTGCATAAATACAGCAGCTGGATTTGAACACATGGACAGAAAATGTTGACTGCTACTAACTCAGGGCCTGCAATTGTCACCTGGTTCATACAAAGTGCCATAGACAGGAGATGCCCTCCTGGGAGAGACAAAGAAGCACTCGGCGGACATTCCATTCGCCGGGAAGTGAGCTCTCTCCCCAAAACCTGTGCTCTTCTACAGAGTCTTATTTTTAAAGTATGCCAAAACTTTCTGGCTTCAAAAAAGGGCACCCTCAAAGCGCACACAAGCACTTCCTCTCGCGCCCGAGTCTGATCCATGCTTCGTTCGCCGCCTCATTGCACTTAGATTTATGTTTAGCCCTGCTTGCAGGTGTCTCTTGAGAAATGCTCTTGTTTTGTTTTATTATAGGATCCTTTACTGTGCATCTACCTCCGTGAAAATCCTTACTTGCTCTTTGTGTGCTCAGGCTGAAAGAAAGGAAACTTTGTGTTGTGCTTTCAGCTGATATTTTCTTCTGCCAGCTGACGAGAATACTGACAGTTTAGGATGCAGACGAGAGGCTGTCCCTATTGAGAACAGGCCCGCTGTGACTGGCTGTCTAGGGGACATCAGCATATGCAAATGGGTTGGCTGCAAAGCACCATGGGAATGCTTATCCTGGTGTGCATATGTTTCAGTTTGGGGGTGTTTTTTAAGAGCAAAAGAACACTACGGCTTCCCTTGTGAGTTTCTATGGAGGAGAGGTTTTTTGGAGTGCTGCTCCCCCTGGTCACTGGTGGTCTGGTGAAGGAAAGCCTCCTTAAGCTGAAAGAGGGGTGCCCAAGTAGCGGCGGCCCAGTTGCCTTGTACAACTCATACTTACCTGGCAGGGGAGATACCATGATCACGAAGGTGGTTCTCCCAGGGCGAGGCTCACCCATTGCACTCCGGGTGTGCTGACCCCTGCGATTTCCCCAAATGCGGGAAACTCGACTGCATAATTTCTGGTAGTGGGGGACTGCGTTCGCGCTTTCCCCTGATAATCCTTGTTGAAAGATAGATTCTGCTGCAAGCCTCCTACCTGGATGCTACTTGACACATGTTGTGTGCTAAGAGAAATCACCCTACTGGCACTGGGAGGAGGGGGTCAGTACCCCTCCCTCTGCAGTCTACAATTCACAGGGGGAGGGGGGGCAGCCTTGTTCGCATCTGCAACTTTGCTGGGCGTTTGCTTCTTTGCACAATACTTTTTCTTCCTACACACTCTGACCCCCTCATGCTTTTTCTGCACCTCTGTCCTCCTGGCTTTACCTTATTGGTATTTCGGCCGAAGGGCCACCTACTTTTACCTGTTCCTTGGAAAAGGGGGTGTATACTGACTGGGCAAGAAGGGGCCAGGTAAGTGTGCCACCGCGCTTCCTACCTCTCTTGTCTACACTGTCCTCTCGCTATCATCTGCATGATTCTTTTCATCCTTGCCAGCTTGCACATGCAAACCTGTGACGGTCAAGCGTTCCCTTGCCTGTCCTTATTTATTGCGGGTGCCGGGTTACATGGTGTTGACCACTGGCCTTTGGCGGCGGCTGCTGCTGCTGCTCTCCGCTTAACGTGGGGCCTCCAAGAAAGGGCAGTCATTTCAGCATAGCATGTTTTGTTTGTGGACTTCATTTGCGCGCAAAAAGCAGTCTGTTTCTATTTAAAACTCCCTCTCCTGGGTATTAAAATGCAAATGTGTCTTGGCCGCGTAGCTCCTTCGTGTTTTGCACTTTGTATCACCGGACAATTGTATTTATTGCGGAATGGCTGGGAAAGGTTTCCCGCCTGCTTAGCGGCTTGATGAGATGGATTTCTGGGTATTTGAATACATTTGTCCCTTGAGGGGCTGTGTGCTCAAAAAGTCTCCTTATGTTGACAGGGGTGTGCCTGAATTGCAGTCCTTCAGTTTCCCAGTACAGAGCATACTTACCTGGCAGGGGAGATACCATGATCACGAAGGTGGTTCTCCCAGGGCGAGGCTCACCCATTGCACGCCGGGTGTGCTGACCCCTGCGATTTCCCCAAATGCGGGAAAGTCGACTGCATAATTTCTGGTAGTGGGGGACTGCGTGCGCGCTTTCCCCTGATCAAGCTTGGTAAAAGACAGATCATCCAATGTCCCTCCTGCCCATGCCTTTCTATTCTACCCTTGCTTTCTATCACTGGTGGCTGGCACTGGGACATTGTTGCAGTCTTCCACATGCTTTACCCCCCTGTCTTTGACCTGCCTTTATGCGCTTGCACTACTGATTGCAGCTGCTGCTTCTTTTTTGGTGGTTTTGGTTTCTTCGCTGTTTTTATTTTTTTTTTTTTTTTTTTGCACATATTTCTCTTTCACATAGTTCATCTGCTCTTCCTTCCTTTCATTTCCAGTGTGCTTTGTATAGCTAACCAATAGATGGCAGTGCGGGATAGCAAGCGTTGCATAAATACAGCAGCTGGATTTGAACACATGGACAGAAAATGTTGACTGCTACTAACTCAGGGCCTGCAATTGTCACCTGGTTCATACAAAGTGCCATAGACAGGAGATGCCCTCCTGGGAGAGACAAAGAAGCACTCGGCGGACATTCCATTCGCCGGGAAGTGAGCTCTCTCCCCAAAACCTGTGCTCTTCTACAGAGTCTTATTTTTAAAGTATGCCAAAACTTTCTGGCTTCAAAAAAGGGCACCCTCAAAGCGCACACAAGCACTTCCTCTCGCGCCCGAGTCTGATCCATGCTTCGTTCGCCGCCTCATTGCACTTAGATTTATGTTTAGCCCTGCTTGCAGGTGTCTCTTGAGAAATGCTCTTGTTTTGTTTTATTATAGGATCCTTTACTGTGCATCTACCTCCGTGAAAATCCTTACTTGCTCTTTGTGTGCTCAGGCTGAAAGAAAGGAAACTTTGTGTTGTGCTTTCAGCTGATATTTTCTTCTGCCAGCTGACGAGAATACTGACAGTTTAGGATGCAGACGAGAGGCTGTCCCTATTGAGAACAGGCCCGCTGTGACTGGCTGTCTAGGGGACATCAGCATATGCAAATGGGTTGGCTGCAAAGCACCATGGGAATGCTTATCCTGGTGTGCATATGTTTCAGTTTGGGGGTGTTTTTTAAGAGCAAAAGAACACTACGGCTTCCCTTGTGAGTTTCTATGGAGGAGAGGTTTTTTGGAGTGCTGCTCCCCCTGGTCACTGGTGGTCTGGTGAAGGAAAGCCTCCTTAAGCTGAAAGAGGGGTGCCCAAGTAGCGGTGGCCCAGTTGCCTTGTACAACTCATACTTACCTGGCAGGGGAGATACCATGATCACGAAGGTGGTTCTCCCAGGGCGAGGCTCACCCATTGCACTCCGGGTGTGCTGACCCCTGCGATTTCCCCAAATGCGGGAAACTCGACTGCATAATTTCTGGTAGTGGGGGACTGCGTTCGCGCTTTCCCCTGATAATCCTTGTTGAAAGATAGATTCTGCTGCAAGCCTCCTACCTGGATGCTACTTGACACATGTTGTGTGCTAAGAGAAATCACCCTACTGGCACTGGGAGGAGGGGGTCAGTACCCCTCCCTCTGCAGTCTACAATTCACAGGGGGAGGGGGGGCAGCCTTGTTCGCATCTGCAACTTTGCTGGGCGTTTGCTTCTTTGCACAATACTTTTTCTTCCTACACACTCTGACCCCCTCATGCTTTTTCTGCACCTCTGTCCTCCTGGCTTTACCTTATTGGTATTTCGGCCGAAGGGCCACCTACTTTTACCTGTTCCTTGGAAAAGGGGGTGTATACTGACTGGGCAAGAAGGGGCCAGGTAAGTGTGCCACCGCGCTTCCTACCTCTCTTGTCTACACTGTCCTCTCGCTATCATCTGCATGATTCTTTTCATCCTTGCCAGCTTGCACATGCAAACCTGTGACGGTCAAGCGTTCCCTTGCCTGTCCTTATTTATTGCGGGTGCCGGGTTACATGGTGTTGACCACTGGCCTTTGGCGGCGGCTGCTGCTGCTGCTCTCCGCTTAACGTGGGGCCTCCAAGAAAGGGCAGTCATTTCAGCATAGCATGTTTTGTTTGTGGACTTCATTTGCGCGCAAAAAGCAGTCTGTTTCTATTTAAAACTCCCTCTCCTGGGTATTAAAATGCAAATGTGTCTTGGCCGCGTAGCTCCTTCGTGTTTTGCACTTTGTATCACCGGACAATTGTATTTATTGCGGAATGGCTGGGAAAGGTTTCCCGCCTGCTTAGCGGCTTGATGAGATGGATTTCTGGGTATTTGAATACATTTGTCCCTTGAGGGGCTGTGTGCTCAAAAAGTCTCCTTATGTTGACAGGGGTGTGCCTGAATTGCAGTCCTTCAGTTTCCCAGTACAGAGCATACTTACCTGGCAGGGGAGATACCATGATCACGAAGGTGGTTCTCCCAGGGCGAGGCTCACCCATTGCACGCCGGGTGTGCTGACCCCTGCGATTTCCCCAAATGCGGGAAAGTCGACTGCATAATTTCTGGTAGTGGGGGACTGCGTGCGCGCTTTCCCCTGATCAAGCTTGGTAAAAGACAGATCATCCAATGTCCCTCCTGCCCATGCCTTTCTATTCTACCCTTGCTTTCTATCACTGGTGGCTGGCACTGGGACATTGTTGCAGTCTTCCACATGCTTTACCCCCCTGTCTTTGACCTGCCTTTATGCGCTTGCACTACTGATTGCAGCTGCTGCTTCTTTTTTGGTGGTTTTGGTTTCTTCGCTGTTTTTATTTTTTTTTTTTTTTTTTTGCACATATTTCTCTTTCACATAGTTCATCTGCTCTTCCTTCCTTTCATTTCCAGTGTGCTTTGTATAGCTAACCAATAGATGGCAGTGCGGGATAGCAAGCGTTGCATAAATACAGCAGCTGGATTTGAACACATGGACAGAAAATGTTGACTGCTACTAACTCAGGGCCTGCAATTGTCACCTGGTTCATACAAAGTGCCATAGACAGGAGATGCCCTCCTGGGAGAGACAAAGAAGCACTCGGCGGACATTCCATTCGCCGGGAAGTGAGCTCTCTCCCCAAAACCTGTGCTCTTCTACAGAGTCTTATTTTTAAAGTATGCCAAAACTTTCTGGCTTCAAAAAAGGGCACCCTCAAAGCGCACACAAGCACTTCCTCTCGCGCCCGAGTCTGATCCATGCTTCGTTCGCCGCCTCATTGCACTTAGATTTATGTTTAGCCCTGCTTGCAGGTGTCTCTTGAGAAATGCTCTTGTTTTGTTTTATTATAGGATCCTTTACTGTGCATCTACCTCCGTGAAAATCCTTACTTGCTCTTTGTGTGCTCAGGCTGAAAGAAAGGAAACTTTGTGTTGTGCTTTCAGCTGATATTTTCTTCTGCCAGCTGACGAGAATACTGACAGTTTAGGATGCAGACGAGAGGCTGTCCCTATTGAGAACAGGCCCGCTGTGACTGGCTGTCTAGGGGACATCAGCATATGCAAATGGGTTGGCTGCAAAGCACCATGGGAATGCTTATCCTGGTGTGCATATGTTTCAGTTTGGGGGTGTTTTTTAAGAGCAAAAGAACACTACGGCTTCCCTTGTGAGTTTCTATGGAGGAGAGGTTTTTTGGAGTGCTGCTCCCCCTGGTCACTGGTGGTCTGGTGAAGGAAAGCCTCCTTAAGCTGAAAGAGGGGTGCCCAAGTAGCGGTGGCCCAGTTGCCTTGTACAACTCATACTTACCTGGCAGGGGAGATACCATGATCACGAAGGTGGTTCTCCCAGGGCGAGGCTCACCCATTGCACTCCGGGTGTGCTGACCCCTGCGATTTCCCCAAATGCGGGAAACTCGACTGCATAATTTCTGGTAGTGGGGGACTGCGTTCGCGCTTTCCCCTGATAATCCTTGTTGAAAGATAGATTCTGCTGCAAGCCTCCTACCTGGATGCTACTTGACACATGTTGTGTGCTAAGAGAAATCACCCTACTGGCACTGGGAGGAGGGGGTCAGTACCCCTCCCTCTGCAGTCTACAATTCACAGGGGGAGGGGGGGCAGCCTTGTTCGCATCTGCAACTTTGCTGGGCGTTTGCTTCTTTGCACAATACTTTTTCTTCCTACACACTCTGACCCCCTCATGCTTTTTCTGCACCTCTGTCCTCCTGGCTTTACCTTATTGGTATTTCGGCCGAAGGGCCACCTACTTTTACCTGTTCCTTGGAAAAGGGGGTGTATACTGACTGGGCAAGAAGGGGCCAGGTAAGTGTGCCACCGCGCTTCCTACCTCTCTTGTCTACACTGTCCTCTCGCTATCATCTGCATGATTCTTTTCATCCTTGCCAGCTTGCACATGCAAACCTGTGACGGTCAAGCGTTCCCTTGCCTGTCCTTATTTATTGCGGGTGCCGGGTTACATGGTGTTGACCACTGGCCTTTGGCGGCGGCTGCTGCTGCTGCTCTCCGCTTAACGTGGGGCCTCCAAGAAAGGGCAGTCATTTCAGCATAGCATGTTTTGTTTGTGGACTTCATTTGCGCGCAAAAAGCAGTCTGTTTCTATTTAAAACTCCCTCTCCTGGGTATTAAAATGCAAATGTGTCTTGGCCGCGTAGCTCCTTCGTGTTTTGCACTTTGTATCACCGGACAATTGTATTTATTGCGGAATGGCTGGGAAAGGTTTCCCGCCTGCTTAGCGGCTTGATGAGATGGATTTCTGGGTATTTGAATACATTTGTCCCTTGAGGGGCTGTGTGCTCAAAAAGTCTCCTTATGTTGACAGGGGTGTGCCTGAATTGCAGTCCTTCAGTTTCCCAGTACAGAGCATACTTACCTGGCAGGGGAGATACCATGATCACGAAGGTGGTTCTCCCAGGGCGAGGCTCACCCATTGCACGCCGGGTGTGCTGACCCCTGCGATTTCCCCAAATGCGGGAAAGTCGACTGCATAATTTCTGGTAGTGGGGGACTGCGTGCGCGCTTTCCCCTGATCAAGCTTGGTAAAAGACAGATCATCCAATGTCCCTCCTGCCCATGCCTTTCTATTCTACCCTTGCTTTCTATCACTGGTGGCTGGCACTGGGACATTGTTGCAGTCTTCCACATGCTTTACCCCCCTGTCTTTGACCTGCCTTTATGCGCTTGCACTACTGATTGCAGCTGCTGCTTCTTTTTTGGTGGTTTTGGTTTCTTCGCTGTTTTTATTTTTTTTTTTTTTTTTTTGCACATATTTCTCTTTCACATAGTTCATCTGCTCTTCCTTCCTTTCATTTCCAGTGTGCTTTGTATAGCTAACCAATAGATGGCAGTGCGGGATAGCAAGCGTTGCATAAATACAGCAGCTGGATTTGAACACATGGACAGAAAATGTTGACTGCTACTAACTCAGGGCCTGCAATTGTCACCTGGTTCATACAAAGTGCCATAGACAGGAGATGCCCTCCTGGGAGAGACAAAGAAGCACTCGGCGGACATTCCATTCGCCGGGAAGTGAGCTCTCTCCCCAAAACCTGTGCTCTTCTACAGAGTCTTATTTTTAAAGTATGCCAAAACTTTCTGGCTTCAAAAAAGGGCACCCTCAAAGCGCACACAAGCACTTCCTCTCGCGCCCGAGTCTGATCCATGCTTCGTTCGCCGCCTCATTGCACTTAGATTTATGTTTAGCCCTGCTTGCAGGTGTCTCTTGAGAAATGCTCTTGTTTTGTTTTATTATAGGATCCTTTACTGTGCATCTACCTCCGTGAAAATCCTTACTTGCTCTTTGTGTGCTCAGGCTGAAAGAAAGGAAACTTTGTGTTGTGCTTTCAGCTGATATTTTCTTCTGCCAGCTGACGAGAATACTGACAGTTTAGGATGCAGACGAGAGGCTGTCCCTATTGAGAACAGGCCCGCTGTGACTGGCTGTCTAGGGGACATCAGCATATGCAAATGGGTTGGCTGCAAAGCACCATGGGAATGCTTATCCTGGTGTGCATATGTTTCAGTTTGGGGGTGTTTTTTAAGAGCAAAAGAACACTACGGCTTCCCTTGTGAGTTTCTATGGAGGAGAGGTTTTTTGGAGTGCTGCTCCCCCTGGTCACTGGTGGTCTGGTGAAGGAAAGCCTCCTTAAGCTGAAAGAGGGGTGCCCAAGTAGCGGCGGCCCAGTTGCCTTGTACAACTCATACTTACCTGGCAGGGGAGATACCATGATCACGAAGGTGGTTCTCCCAGGGCGAGGCTCACCCATTGCACTCCGGGTGTGCTGACCCCTGCGATTTCCCCAAATGCGGGAAACTCGACTGCATAATTTCTGGTAGTGGGGGACTGCGTTCGCGCTTTCCCCTGATAATCCTTGTTGAAAGATAGATTCTGCTGCAAGCCTCCTACCTGGATGCTACTTGACACATGTTGTGTGCTAAGAGAAATCACCCTACTGGCACTGGGAGGAGGGGGTCAGTACCCCTCCCTCTGCAGTCTACAATTCACAGGGGGAGGGGGGGCAGCCTTGTTCGCATCTGCAACTTTGCTGGACGTTTGCTTCTTTGCACAATACTTTTTCTTCCTACACACTCTGACCCCCTCATGCTTTTTCTGCACCTCTGTCCTCCTGGCTTTACCTTATTGGTATTTCGGCCGAAGGGCCACCTACTTTTACCTGTTCCTTGGAAAAGGGGGTGTATACTGACTGGGCAAGAAGGGGCCAGGTAAGTGTGCCACCGCGCTTCCTACCTCTCTTGTCTACACTGTCCTCTCGCTATCATCTGCATGATTCTTTTCATCCTTGCCAGCTTGCACATGCAAACCTGTGACGGTCAAGCGTTCCCTTGCCTGTCCTTATTTATTGCGGGTGCCGGGTTACATGGTGTTGACCACTGGCCTTTGGCGGCGGCTGCTGCTGCTGCTCTCCGCTTAACGTGGGGCCTCCAAGAAAGGGCAGTCATTTCAGCATAGCATGTTTTGTTTGTGGACTTCATTTGCGCGCAAAAAGCAGTCTGTTTCTATTTAAAACTCCCTCTCCTGGGTATTAAAATGCAAATGTGTCTTGGCCGCGTAGCTCCTTCGTGTTTTGCACTTTGTATCACCGGACAATTGTATTTATTGCGGAATGGCTGGGAAAGGTT
The DNA here is from genome assembly GCA_037306005.1 of Rhinophrynus dorsalis. Classification (NCBI taxonomy): domain Eukaryota; kingdom Metazoa; phylum Chordata; class Amphibia; order Anura; family Rhinophrynidae; genus Rhinophrynus; species Rhinophrynus dorsalis. The sequence goes on from CM074718.1 coordinate 626,880,199, forward strand.
TCCCGCCTGCTTAGCGGCTTGATGAGATGGATTTCTGGGTATTTGAATACATTTGTCCCTTGAGGGGCTGTGTGCTCAAAAAGTCTCCTTATGTTGACAGGGGTGTGCCTGAATTGCAGTCCTTCAGTTTCCCAGTACAGAGCATACTTACCTGGCAGGGGAGATACCATGATCACGAAGGTGGTTCTCCCAGGGCGAGGCTCACCCATTGCACGCCGGGTGTGCTGACCCCTGCGATTTCCCCAAATGCGGGAAAGTCGACTGCATAATTTCTGGTAGTGGGGGACTGCGTGCGCGCTTTCCCCTGATCAAGCTTGGTAAAAGACAGATCATCCAATGTCCCTCCTGCCCATGCCTTTCTATTCTACCCTTGCTTTCTATCACTGGTGGCTGGCACTGGGACATTGTTGCAGTCTTCCACATGCTTTACCCCCCTGTCTTTGACCTGCCTTTATGCGCTTGCACTACTGATTGCAGCTGCTGCTTCTTTTTTGGTGGTTTTGGTTTCTTCGCTGTTTTTATTTATTTATTTTTTTTTTTGCACATATTTCTCTTTCACATAGTTCATCTGCTCTTCCTTCCTTTCATTTCCAGTGTGCTTTGTATAGCTAACCAATAGATGGCAGTGCGGGATAGCAAGCGTTGCATAAATACAGCAGCTGGATTTGAACACATGGACAGAAAATGTTGACTGCTACTAACTCAGGGCCTGCAATTGTCACCTGGTTCATACAAAGTGCCATAGACAGGAGATGCCCTCCTGGGAGAGACAAAGAAGCACTCGGCGGACATTCCATTCGCCGGGAAGTGAGCTCTCTCCCCAAAACCTGTGCTCTTCTACAGAGTCTTATTTTTAAAGTATGCCAAAACTTTCTGGCTTCAAAAAAGGGCACCCTCAAAGCGCACACAAGCACTTCCTCTCGCGCCCGAGTCTGATCCATGCTTCGTTCGCCGCCTCATTGCACTTAGATTTATGTTTAGCCCTGCTTGCAGGTGTCTCTTGAGAAATGCTCTTGTTTTGTTTTATTATAGGATCCTTTACTGTGCATCTACCTCCGTGAAAATCCTTACTTGCTCTTTGTGTGCTCAGGCTGAAAGAAAGGAAACTTTGTGTTGTGCTTTCAGCTGATATTTTCTTCTGCCAGCTGACGAGAATACTGACAGTTTAGGATGCAGACGAGAGGCTGTCCCTATTGAGAACAGGCCCGCTGTGACTGGCTGTCTAGGGGACATCAGCATATGCAAATGGGTTGGCTGCAAAGCACCATGGGAATGCTTATCCTGGTGTGCATATGTTTCAGTTTGGGGGTGTTTTTTAAGAGCAAAAGAACACTACGGCTTCCCTTGTGAGTTTCTATGGAGGAGAGGTTTTTTGGAGTGCTGCTCCCCCTGGTCACTGGTGGTCTGGTGAAGGAAAGCCTCCTTAAGCTGAAAGAGGGGTGCCCAAGTAGCGGCGGCCCAGTTGCCTTGTACAACTCATACTTACCTGGCAGGGGAGATACCATGATCACGAAGGTGGTTCTCCCAGGGCGAGGCTCACCCATTGCACTCCGGGTGTGCTGACCCCTGCGATTTCCCCAAATGCGGGAAACTCGACTGCATAATTTCTGGTAGTGGGGGACTGCGTTCGCGCTTTCCCCTGATAATCCTTGTTGAAAGATAGATTCTGCTGCAAGCCTCCTACCTGGATGCTACTTGACACATGTTGTGTGCTAAGAGAAATCACCCTACTGGCACTGGGAGGAGGGGGTCAGTACCCCTCCCTCTGCAGTCTACAATTCACAGGGGGAGGGGGGGCAGCCTTGTTCGCATCTGCAACTTTGCTGGGCGTTTGCTTCTTTGCACAATACTTTTTCTTCCTACACACTCTGACCCCCTCATGCTTTTTCTGCACCTCTGTCCTCCTGGCTTTACCTTATTGGTATTTCGGCCGAAGGGCCACCTACTTTTACCTGTTCCTTGGAAAAGGGGGTGTATACTGACTGGGCAAGAAGGGGCCAGGTAAGTGTGCCACCGCGCTTCCTACCTCTCTTGTCTACACTGTCCTCTCGCTATCATCTGCATGATTCTTTTCATCCTTGCCAGCTTGCACATGCAAACCTGTGACGGTCAAGCGTTCCCTTGCCTGTCCTTATTTATTGCGGGTGCCGGGTTACATGGTGTTGACCACTGGCCTTTGGCGGCGGCTGCTGCTGCTGCTCTCCGCTTAACGTGGGGCCTCCAAGAAAGGGCAGTCATTTCAGCATAGCATGTTTTGTTTGTGGACTTCATTTGCGCGCAAAAAGCAGTCTGTTTCTATTTAAAACTCCCTCTCCTGGGTATTAAAATGCAAATGTGTCTTGGCCGCGTAGCTCCTTCGTGTTTTGCACTTTGTATCACCGGACAATTGTATTTATTGCGGAATGGCTGGGAAAGGTTTCCCGCCTGCTTAGCGGCTTGATGAGATGGATTTCTGGGTATTTGAATACATTTGTCCCTTGAGGGGCTGTGTGCTCAAAAAGTCTCCTTATGTTGACAGGGGTGTGCCTGAATTGCAGTCCTTCAGTTTCCCAGTACAGAGCATACTTACCTGGCAGGGGAGATACCATGATCACGAAGGTGGTTCTCCCAGGGCGAGGCTCACCCATTGCACGCCGGGTGTGCTGACCCCTGCGATTTCCCCAAATGCGGGAAAGTCGACTGCATAATTTCTGGTAGTGGGGGACTGCGTGCGCGCTTTCCCCTGATCAAGCTTGGTAAAAGACAGATCATCCAATGTCCCTCCTGCCCATGCCTTTCTATTCTACCCTTGCTTTCTATCACTGGTGGCTGGCACTGGGACATTGTTGCAGTCTTCCACATGCTTTACCCCCCTGTCTTTGACCTGCCTTTATGCGCTTGCACTACTGATTGCAGCTGCTGCTTCTTTTTTGGTGGTTTTGGTTTCTTCGCTGTTTTTATTTTTTTTTTTTTTTTTTTGCACATATTTCTCTTTCACATAGTTCATCTGCTCTTCCTTCCTTTCATTTCCAGTGTGCTTTGTATAGCTAACCAATAGATGGCAGTGCGGGATAGCAAGCGTTGCATAAATACAGCAGCTGGATTTGAACACATGGACAGAAAATGTTGACTGCTACTAACTCAGGGCCTGCAATTGTCACCTGGTTCATACAAAGTGCCATAGACAGGAGATGCCCTCCTGGGAGAGACAAAGAAGCACTCGGCGGACATTCCATTCGCCGGGAAGTGAGCTCTCTCCCCAAAACCTGTGCTCTTCTACAGAGTCTTATTTTTAAAGTATGCCAAAACTTTCTGGCTTCAAAAAAGGGCACCCTCAAAGCGCACACAAGCACTTCCTCTCGCGCCCGAGTCTGATCCATGCTTCGTTCGCCGCCTCATTGCACTTAGATTTATGTTTAGCCCTGCTTGCAGGTGTCTCTTGAGAAATGCTCTTGTTTTGTTTTATTATAGGATCCTTTACTGTGCATCTACCTCCGTGAAAATCCTTACTTGCTCTTTGTGTGCTCAGGCTGAAAGAAAGGAAACTTTGTGTTGTGCTTTCAGCTGATATTTTCTTCTGCCAGCTGACGAGAATACTGACAGTTTAGGATGCAGACGAGAGGCTGTCCCTATTGAGAACAGGCCCGCTGTGACTGGCTGTCTAGGGGACATCAGCATATGCAAATGGGTTGGCTGCAAAGCACCATGGGAATGCTTATCCTGGTGTGCATATGTTTCAGTTTGGGGGTGTTTTTTAAGAGCAAAAGAACACTACGGCTTCCCTTGTGAGTTTCTATGGAGGAGAGGTTTTTTGGAGTGCTGCTCCCCCTGGTCACTGGTCTGGTGAAGGAAAGCCTCCTTAAGCTGAAAGAGGGGTGCCCAAGTAGCGGCGGCCCAGTTGCCTTGTACAACTCATACTTACCTGGCAGGGGAGATACCATGATCACGAAGGTGGTTCTCCCAGGGCGAGGCTCACCCATTGCACTCCGGGTGTGCTGACCCCTGCGATTTCCCCAAATGCGGGAAACTCGACTGCATAATTTCTGGTAGTGGGGGACTGCGTTCGCGCTTTCCCCTGATAATCCTTGTTGAAAGATAGATTCTGCTGCAAGCCTCCTACCTGGATGCTACTTGACACATGTTGTGTGCTAAGAGAAATCACCCTACTGGCACTGGGAGGAGGGGGTCAGTACCCCTCCCTCTGCAGTCTACAATTCACAGGGGGAGGGGGGGCAGCCTTGTTCGCATCTGCAACTTTGCTGGGCGTTTGCTTCTTTGCACAATACTTTTTCTTCCTACACACTCTGACCCCCTCATGCTTTTTCTGCACCTCTGTCCTCCTGGCTTTACCTTATTGGTATTTCGGCCGAAGGGCCACCTACTTTTACCTGTTCCTTGGAAAAGGGGGTGTATACTGACTGGGCAAGAAGGGGCCAGGTAAGTGTGCCACCGCGCTTCCTACCTCTCTTGTCTACACTGTCCTCTCGCTATCATCTGCATGATTCTTTTCATCCTTGCCAGCTTGCACATGCAAACCTGTGACGGTCAAGCGTTCCCTTGCCTGTCCTTATTTATTGCGGGTGCCGGGTTACATGGTGTTGACCACTGGCCTTTGGCGGCGGCTGCTGCTGCTGCTCTCCGCTTAACGTGGGGCCTCCAAGAAAGGGCAGTCATTTCAGCATAGCATGTTTTGTTTGTGGACTTCATTTGCGCGCAAAAAGCAGTCTGTTTCTATTTAAAACTCCCTCTCCTGGGTATTAAAATGCAAATGTGTCTTGGCCGCGTAGCTCCTTCGTGTTTTGCACTTTGTATCACCGGACAATTGTATTTATTGCGGAATGGCTGGGAAAGGTTTCCCGCCTGCTTAGCGGCTTGATGAGATGGATTTCTGGGTATTTGAATACATTTGTCCCTTGAGGGGCTGTGTGCTCAAAAAGTCTCCTTATGTTGACAGGGGTGTGCCTGAATTGCAGTCCTTCAGTTTCCCAGTACAGAGCATACTTACCTGGCAGGGGAGATACCATGATCACGAAGGTGGTTCTCCCAGGGCGAGGCTCACCCATTGCACGCCGGGTGTGCTGACCCCTGCGATTTCCCCAAATGCGGGAAAGTCGACTGCATAATTTCTGGTAGTGGGGGACTGCGTGCGCGCTTTCCCCTGATCAAGCTTGGTAAAAGACAGATCATCCAATGTCCCTCCTGCCCATGCCTTTCTATTCTACCCTTGCTTTCTATCACTGGTGGCTGGCACTGGGACATTGTTGCAGTCTTCCACATGCTTTACCCCCCTGTCTTTGACCTGCCTTTATGCGCTTGCACTACTGATTGCAGCTGCTGCTTCTTTTTTGGTGGTTTTGGTTTCTTCGCTTTTTTTTTTTTTTTTTTTTTTTTTTTTTTTTTGCACATATTTCTCTTTCACATAGTTCATCTGCTCTTCCTTCCTTTCATTTCCAGTGTGCTTTGTATAGCTAACCAATAGATGGCAGTGCGGGATAGCAAGCGTTGCATAAATACAGCAGCTGGATTTGAACACATGGACAGAAAATGTTGACTGCTACTAACTCAGGGCCTGCAATTGTCACCTGGTTCATACAAAGTGCCATAGACAGGAGATGCCCTCCTGGGAGAGACAAAGAAGCACTCGGCGGACATTCCATTCGCCGGGAAGTGAGCTCTCTCCCCAAAACCTGTGCTCTTCTACAGAGTCTTATTTTTAAAGTATGCCAAAACTTTCTGGCTTCAAAAAAGGGCACCCTCAAAGCGCACACAAGCACTTCCTCTCGCGCCCGAGTCTGATCCATGCTTCGTTCGCCGCCTCATTGCACTTAGATTTATGTTTAGCCCTGCTTGCAGGTGTCTCTTGAGAAATGCTCTTGTTTTGTTTTATTATAGGATCCTTTACTGTGCATCTACCTCCGTGAAAATCCTTACTTGCTCTTTGTGTGCTCAGGCTGAAAGAAAGGAAACTTTGTGTTGTGCTTTCAGCTGATATTTTCTTCTGCCAGCTGACGAGAATACTGACAGTTTAGGATGCAGACGAGAGGCTGTCCCTATTGAGAACAGGCCCGCTGTGACTGGCTGTCTAGGGGACATCAGCATATGCAAATGGGTTGGCTGCAAAGCACCATGGGAATGCTTATCCTGGTGTGCATATGTTTCAGTTTGGGGGTGTTTTTTAAGAGCAAAAGAACACTACGGCTTCCCTTGTGAGTTTCTATGGAGGAGAGGTTTTTTGGAGTGCTGCTCCCCCTGGTCACTGGTGGTCTGGTGAAGGAAAGCCTCCTTAAGCTGAAAGAGGGGTGCCCAAGTAGCGGCGGCCCAGTTGCCTTGTACAACTCATACTTACCTGGCAGGGGAGATACCATGATCACGAAGGTGGTTCTCCCAGGGCGAGGCTCACCCATTGCACTCCGGGTGTGCTGACCCCTGCGATTTCCCCAAATGCGGGAAACTCGACTGCATAATTTCTGGTAGTGGGGGACTGCGTTCGCGCTTTCCCCTGATAATCCTTGTTGAAAGATAGATTCTGCTGCAAGCCTCCTACCTGGATGCTACTTGACACATGTTGTGTGCTAAGAGAAATCACCCTACTGGCACTGGGAGGAGGGGGTCAGTACCCCTCCCTCTGCAGTCTACAATTCACAGGGGGAGGGGGGGCAGCCTTGTTCGCATCTGCAACTTTGCTGGGCGTTTGCTTCTTTGCACAATACTTTTTCTTCCTACACACTCTGACCCCCTCATGCTTTTTCTGCACCTCTGTCCTCCTGGCTTTACCTTATTGGTATTTCGGCCGAAGGGCCACCTACTTTTACCTGTTCCTTGGAAAAGGGGGTGTATACTGACTGGGCAAGAAGGGGCCAGGTAAGTGTGCCACCGCGCTTCCTACCTCTCTTGTCTACACTGTCCTCTCGCTATCATCTGCATGATTCTTTTCATCCTTGCCAGCTTGCACATGCAAACCTGTGACGGTCAAGCGTTCCCTTGCCTGTCCTTATTTATTGCGGGTGCCGGGTTACATGGTGTTGACCACTGGCCTTTGGCGGCGGCTGCTGCTGCTGCTCTCCGCTTAACGTGGGGCCTCCAAGAAAGGGCAGTCATTTCAGCATAGCATGTTTTGTTTGTGGACTTCATTTGCGCGCAAAAAGCAGTCTGTTTCTATTTAAAACTCCCTCTCCTGGGTATTAAAATGCAAATGTGTCTTGGCCGCGTAGCTCCTTCGTGTTTTGCACTTTGTATCACCGGACAATTGTATTTATTGCGGAATGGCTGGGAAAGGTTTCCCGCCTGCTTAGCGGCTTGATGAGATGGATTTCTGGGTATTTGAATACATTTGTCCCTTGAGGGGCTGTGTGCTCAAAAAGTCTCCTTATGTTGACAGGGGTGTGCCTGAATTGCAGTCCTTCAGTTTCCCAGTACAGAGCATACTTACCTGGCAGGGGAGATACCATGATCACGAAGGTGGTTCTCCCAGGGCGAGGCTCACCCATTGCACGCCGGGTGTGCTGACCCCTGCGATTTCCCCAAATGCGGGAAAGTCGACTGCATAATTTCTGGTAGTGGGGGACTGCGTGCGCGCTTTCCCCTGATCAAGCTTGGTAAAAGACAGATCATCCAATGTCCCTCCTGCCCATGCCTTTCTATTCTACCCTTGCTTTCTATCACTGGTGGCTGGCACTGGGACATTGTTGCAGTCTTCCACATGCTTTACCCCCCTGTCTTTGACCTGCCTTTATGCGCTTGCACTACTGATTGCAGCTGCTGCTTCTTTTTTGGTGGTTTTGGTTTCTTCGCTGTTTTTATTTATTTTTTTTTTTTTTTGCACATATTTCTCTTTCACATAGTTCATCTGCTCTTCCTTCCTTTCATTTCCAGTGTGCTTTGTATAGCTAACCAATAGATGGCAGTGCGGGATAGCAAGCGTTGCATAAATACAGCAGCTGGATTTGAACACATGGACAGAAAATGTTGACTGCTACTAACTCAGGGCCTGCAATTGTCACCTGGTTCATACAAAGTGCCATAGACAGGAGATGCCCTCCTGGGAGAGACAAAGAAGCACTCGGCGGACATTCCATTCGCCGGGAAGTGAGCTCTCTCCCCAAAACCTGTGCTCTTCTACAGAGTCTTATTTTTAAAGTATGCCAAAACTTTCTGGCTTCAAAAAAGGGCACCCTCAAAGCGCACACAAGCACTTCCTCTCGCGCCCGAGTCTGATCCATGCTTCGTTCGCCGCCTCATTGCACTTAGATTTATGTTTAGCCCTGCTTGCAGGTGTCTCTTGAGAAATGCTCTTGTTTTGTTTTATTATAGGATCCTTTACTGTGCATCTACCTCCGTGAAAATCCTTACTTGCTCTTTGTGTGCTCAGGCTGAAAGAAAGGAAACTTTGTGTTGTGCTTTCAGCTGATATTTTCTTCTGCCAGCTGACGAGAATACTGACAGTTTAGGATGCAGACGAGAGGCTGTCCCTATTGAGAACAGGCCCGCTGTGACTGGCTGTCTAGGGGACATCAGCATATGCAAATGGGTTGGCTGCAAAGCACCATGGGAATGCTTATCCTGGTGTGCATATGTTTCAGTTTGGGGGTGTTTTTTAAGAGCAAAAGAACACTACGGCTTCCCTTGTGAGTTTCTATGGAGGAGAGGTTTTTTGGAGTGCTGCTCCCCCTGGTCACTGGTGGTCTGGTGAAGGAAAGCCTCCTTAAGCTGAAAGAGGGGTGCCCAAGTAGCGGCGGCCCAGTTGCCTTGTACAACTCATACTTACCTGGCAGGGGAGATACCATGATCACGAAGGTGGTTCTCCCAGGGCGAGGCTCACCCATTGCACTCCGGGTGTGCTGACCCCTGCGATTTCCCCAAATGCGGGAAACTCGACTGCATAATTTCTGGTAGTGGGGGACTGCGTTCGCGCTTTCCCCTGATAATCCTTGTTGAAAGATAGATTCTGCTGCAAGCCTCCTACCTGGATGCTACTTGACACATGTTGTGTGCTAAGAGAAATCACCCTACTGGCACTGGGAGGAGGGGGTCAGTACCCCTCCCTCTGCAGTCTACAATTCACAGGGGGAGGGGGGGCAGCCTTGTTCGCATCTGCAACTTTGCTGGGCGTTTGCTTCTTTGCACAATACTTTTTCTTCCTACACACTCTGACCCCCTCATGCTTTTTCTGCACCTCTGTCCTCCTGGCTTTACCTTATTGGTATTTCGGCCGAAGGGCCACCTACTTTTACCTGTTCCTTGGAAAAGGGGGTGTATACTGACTGGGCAAGAAGGGGCCAGGTAAGTGTGCCACCGCGCTTCCTACCTCTCTTGTCTACACTGTCCTCTCGCTATCATCTGCATGATTCTTTTCATCCTTGCCAGCTTGCACATGCAAACCTGTGACGGTCAAGCGTTCCCTTGCCTGTCCTTATTTATTGCGGGTGCCGGGTTACATGGTGTTGACCACTGGCCTTTGGCGGCGGCTGCTGCTGCTGCTCTCCGCTTAACGTGGGGCCTCCAAGAAAGGGCAGTCATTTCAGCATAGCATGTTTTGTTTGTGGACTTCATTTGCGCGCAAAAAGCAGTCTGTTTCTATTTAAAACTCCCTCTCCTGGGTATTAAAATGCAAATGTGTCTTGGCCGCGTAGCTCCTTCGTGTTTTGCACTTTGTATCACCGGACAATTGTATTTATTGCGGAATGGCTGGGAAAGGTTTCCCGCCTGCTTAGCGGCTTGATGAGATGGATTTCTGGGTATTTGAATACATTTGTCCCTTGAGGGGCTGTGTGCTCAAAAAGTCTCCTTATGTTGACAGGGGTGTGCCTGAATTGCAGTCCTTCAGTTTCCCAGTACAGAGCATACTTACCTGGCAGGGGAGATACCATGATCACGAAGGTGGTTCTCCCAGGGCGAGGCTCACCCATTGCACGCCGGGTGTGCTGACCCCTGCGATTTCCCCAAATGCGGGAAAGTCGACTGCATAATTTCTGGTAGTGGGGGACTGCGTGCGCGCTTTCCCCTGATCAAGCTTGGTAAAAGACAGATCATCCAATGTCCCTCCTGCCCATGCCTTTCTATTCTACCCTTGCTTTCTATCACTGGTGGCTGGCACTGGGACATTGTTGCAGTCTTCCACATGCTTTACCCCCCTGTCTTTGACCTGCCTTTATGCGCTTGCACTACTGATTGCAGCTGCTGCTTCTTTTTTGGTGGTTTTGGTTTCTTCGCTGTTTTTATTTTTTTTTTTTTTTTTTTGCACATATTTCTCTTTCACGTAGTTCATCTGCTCTTCCTTCCTTTCATTTCCAGTGTGCTTTGTATAGCTAACCAATAGATGGCAGTGCGGGATAGCAAGCGTTGCATAAATACAGCAGCTGGATTTGAACACATGGACAGAAAATGTTGACTGCTACTAACTCAGGGCCTGCAATTGTCACCTGGTTCATACAAAGTGCCATAGACAGGAGATGCCCTCCTGGGAGAGACAAAGAAGCACTCGGCGGACATTCCATTCGCCGGGAAGTGAGCTCTCTCCCCAAAACCTGTGCTCTTCTACAGAGTCTTATTTTTAAAGTATGCCAAAACTTTCTGGCTTCAAAAAAGGGCACCCTCAAAGCGCACACAAGCACTTCCTCTCGCGCCCGAGTCTGATCCATGCTTCGTTCGCCGCCTCATTGCACTTAGATTTATGTTTAGCCCTGCTTGCAGGTGTCTCTTGAGAAATGCTCTTGTTTTGTTTTATTATAGGATCCTTTACTGTGCATCTACCTCCGTGAAAATCCTTACTTGCTCTTTGTGTGCTCAGGCTGAAAGAAAGGAAACTTTGTGTTGTGCTTTCAGCTGATATTTTCTTCTGCCAGCTGACGAGAATACTGACAGTTTAGGATGCAGACGAGAGGCTGTCCCTATTGAGAACAGGCCCGCTGTGACTGGCTGTCTAGGGGACATCAGCATATGCAAATGGGTTGGCTGCAAAGCACCATGGGAATGCTTATCCTGGTGTGCATATGTTTCAGTTTGGGGGTGTTTTTTAAGAGCAAAAGAACACTACGGCTTCCCTTGTGAGTTTCTATGGAGGAGAGGTTTTTTGGAGTGCTGCTCCCCCTGGTCACTGGTGGTCTGGTGAAGGAAAGCCTCCTTAAGCTGAAAGAGGGGTGCCCAAGTAGCGGCGGCCCAGTTGCCTTGTACAACTCATACTTACCTGGCAGGGGAGATACCATGATCACGAAGGTGGTTCTCCCAGGGCGAGGCTCACCCATTGCACTCCGGGTGTGCTGACCCCTGCGATTTCCCCAAATGCGGGAAACTCGACTGCATAATTTCTGGTAGTGGGGGACTGCGTTCGCGCTTTCCCCTGATAATCCTTCTTGAAAGATAGATTCTGCTGCAAGCCTCCTACCTGGATGCTACTTGACACATGTTGTGTGCTAAGAGAAATCACCCTACTGGCACTGGGAGGAGGGGGTCAGTACCCCTCCCTCTGCAGTCTACAATTCACAGGGGGAGGGGGGGCAGCCTTGTTCGCATCTGCAACTTTGCTGGGCGTTTGCTTCTTTGCACAATACTTTTTCTTCCTACACACGCTGACCCCCTCATGCTTTTTCTGCACCTCTGTCCTCCTGGCTTTACCTTATTGGTATTTCGGCCGAAGGGCCACCTACTTTTACCTGTTCCTTGGAAAAGGGGGTGTATACTGACTGGGCAAGAAGGGGCCAGGTAAGTGTGCCACCGCGCTTCCTACCTCTCTTGTCTACACTGTCCTCTCGCTATCATCTGCATGATTCTTTTCATCCTTGCCAGCTTGCACATGCAAACCTGTGACGGTCAAGCGTTCCCTTGCCTGTCCTTATTTATTGCGGGTGCCGGGTTACATGGTGTTGACCACTGGCCTTTGGCGGCGGCTGCTGCTGCTGCTCTCCGCTTAACGTGGGGCCTCCAAGAAAGGGCAGTCATTTCAGCATAGCATGTTTTGTTTGTGGACTTCATTTGCGCGCAAAAAGCAGTCTGTTTCTATTTAAAACTCCCTCTCCTGGGTATTAAAATGCAAATGTGTCTTGGCCGCGTAGCTCCTTCGTGTTTTGCACTTTGTATCACCGGACAATTGTATTTATTGCGGAATGGCTGGGAAAGGTTTCCCGCCTGCTTAGCGGCTTGATGAGATGGATTTCTGGGTATTTGAATACATTTGTCCCTTGAGGGGCTGTGTGCTCAAAAAGTCTCCTTATGTTGACAGGGGTGTGCCTGAATTGCAGTCCTTCAGTTTCCCAGTACAGAGCATACTTACCTGGCAGGGGAGATACCATGATCACGAAGGTGGTTCTCCCAGGGCGAGGCTCACCCATTGCACGCCGGGTGTGCTGACCCCTGCGATTTCCCCAAATGCGGGAAAGTCGACTGCATCATTTCTGGTAGTGGGGGACTGCGTGCGCGCTTTCCCCTGATCAAGCTTGGTAAAAGACAGATCATCCAATGTCCCTCCTGCCCATGCCTTTCTATTCTACCCTTGCTTTCTATCACTGGTGGCTGGCACTGGGACATTGTTGCAGTCTTCCACATGCTTTACCCCCCTGTCTTTGACCTGCCTTTATGCGCTTGCACTACTGATTGCAGCTGCTGCTTCTTTTTTGGTGGTTTTGGTTTCTTCGCTGTTTTTTTTTTTTTTTTTTTTTTTTTTTGTTTTTGCACATATTTCTCTTTCACATAGTTCATCTGCTCTTCCTTCCTTTCATTTCCAGTGTGCTTTGTATAGCTAACCAATAGATGGCAGTGCGGGATAGCAAGCGTTGCATAAATACAGCAGCTGGATTTGAACACATGGACAGAAAATGTTGACTGCTACTAACTCAGGGCCTGCAATTGTCACCTGGTTCATACAAAGTGCCATAGACAGGAGATGCCCTCCTGGGAGAGACAAAGAAGCACTCGGCGGACATTCCATTCGCCGGGAAGTGAGCTCTCTCCCCAAAACCTGTGCTCTTCTACAGAGTCTTATTTTTAAAGTATGCCAAAACTTTCTGGCTTCAAAAAAGGGCACCCTCAAAGCGCACACAAGCACTTCCTCTCGCGCCCGAGTCTGATCCATGCTTCGTTCGCCGCCTCATTGCACTTAGATTTATGTTTAGCCCTGCTTGCAGGTGTCTCTTGAGAAATGCTCTTGTTTTGTTTTATTATAGGATCCTTTACTGTGCATCTACCTCCGTGAAAATCCTTACTTGCTCTTTGTGTGCTCAGGCTGAAAGAAAGGAAACTTTGTGTTGTGCTTTCAGCTGATATTTTCTTCTGCCAGCTGACGAGAATACTGACAGTTTAGGATGCAGACGAGAGGCTGTCCCTATTGAGAACAGGCCCGCTGTGACTGGCTGTCTAGGGGACATCAGCATATGCAAATGGGTTGGCTGCAAAGCACCATGGGAATGCTTATCCTGGTGTGCATATGTTTCAGTTTGGGGGTGTTTTTTAAGAGCAAAAGAACACTACGGCTTCCCTTGTGAGTTTCTATGGAGGAGAGGTTTTTTGGAGTGCTGCTCCCCCTGGTCACTGGTGGTCTGGTGAAGGAAAGCCTCCTTAAGCTGAAAGAGGGGTGCCCAAGTAGCGGCGGCCCAGTTGCCTTGTACAACTCATACTTACCTGGCAGGGGAGATACCATGATCACGAAGGTGGTTCTCCCAGGGCGAGGCTCACCCATTGCACTCCGGGTGTGCTGACCCCTGCGATTTCCCCAAATGCGGGAAACTCGACTGCATAATTTCTGGTAGTGGGGGACTGCGTTCGCGCTTTCCCCTGATAATCCTTGTTGAAAGATAGATTCTGCTGCAAGCCTCCTACCTGGATGCTACTTGACACATGTTGTGTGCTAAGAGAAATCACCCTACTGGCACTGGGAGGAGGGGGTCAGTACCCCTCCCTCTGCAGTCTACAATTCACAGGGGGAGGCGGGGCAGCCTTGTTCGCATCTGCAACTTTGCTGGGCGTTTGCTTCTTTGCACAATACTTTTTCTTCCTACACACTCTGACCCCCTCATGCTTTTTCTGCACCTCTGTCCTCCTGGCTTTACCTTATTGGTATTTCGGCCGAAGGGCCACCTACTTTTACCTGTTCCTTGGAAAAGGGGGTGTATACTGACTGGGCAAGAAGGGGCCAGGTAAGTGTGCCACCGCGCTTCCTACCTCTCTTGTCTACACTGTCCTCTCGCTATCATCTGCATGATTCTTTTCATCCTTGCCAGCTTGCACATGCAAACCTGTGACGGTCAAGCGTTCCCTTGCCTGTCCTTATTTATTGCGGGTGCCGGGTTACATGGTGTTGACCACTGGCCTTTGGCGGCGGCTGCTGCTGCTGCTCTCCGCTTAACGTGGGGCCTCCAAGAAAGGGCAGTCATTTCAGCATAGCATGTTTTGTTTGTGGACTTCATTTGCGCGCAAAAAGCAGTCTGTTTCTATTTAAAACTCCCTCTCCTGGGTATTAAAATGCAAATGTGTCTTGGCCGCGTAGCTCCTTCGTGTTTTGCACTTTGTATCACCGGACAATTGTATTTATTGCGGAATGGCTGGGAAAGGTTTCCCGCCTGCTTAGCGGCTTGATGAGATGGATTTCTGGGTATTTGAATACATTTGTCCCTTGAGGGGCTGTGTGCTCAAAAAGTCTCCTTATGTTGACAGGGGTGTGCCTGAATTGCAGTCCTTCAGTTTCCCAGTACAGAGCATACTTACCTGGCAGGGGAGATACCATGATCACGAAGGTGGTTCTCCCAGGGCGAGGCTCACCCATTGCACGCCGGGTGTGCTGACCCCTGCGATTTCCCCAAATGCGGGAAAGTCGACTGCATAATTTCTGGTAGTGGGGGACTGCGTGCGCGCTTTCCCCTGATCAAGCTTGGTAAAAGACAGATCATCCAATGTCCCTCCTGCCCATGCCTTTCTATTCTACCCTTGCTTTCTATCACTGGTGGCTGGCACTGGGACATTGTTGCAGTCTTCCACATGCTTTACCCCCCTGTCTTTGACCTGCCTTTATGCGCTTGCACTACTGATTGCAGCTGCTGCTTCTTTTTTGGTGGTTTTGGTTTCTTCGCTGTTTTTTTTTTTTTTTTTTTTTTTTGCACATATTTCTCTTTCACATAGTTCATCTGCTCTTCCTTCCTTTCATTTCCAGTGTGCTTTGTATAGCTAACCAATAGATGGCAGTGCGGGATAGCAAGCGTTGCATAAATACAGCAGCTGGATTTGAACACATGGATAGAAAATGTTGACTGCTACTAACTCAGGGCCTGCAATTGTCACCTGGTTCATACAAAGTGCCATAGACAGGAGATGCCCTCCTGGGAGAGACAAAGAAGCACTCGGCGGACATTCCATTCGCCGGGAAGTGAGCTCTCTCCCCAAAACCTGTGCTCTTCTACAGAGTCTTATTTTTAAAGTATGCCAAAACTTTCTGGCTTCAAAAAAGGGCACCCTCAAAGCGCACACAAGCACTTCCTCTCGCACCCGAGTCTGATCCATGCTTCGTTCGCCGCCTCATTGCACTTAGATTTATGTTTAGCCCTGCTTGCAGGTGTCTCTTGAGAAATGCTCTTGTTTTGTTTTATTATAGGATCCTTTACTGTGCATCTACCTCCGTGAAAATCCTTACTTGCTCTTTGTGTGCTCAGGCTGAAAGAAAGGAAACTTTGTGTTGTGCTTTCAGCTGATATTTTCTTCTGCCAGCTGACGAGAATACTGACAGTTTAGGATGCAGACGAGAGGCTGTCCCTATTGAGAACAGGCCCGCTGTGACTGGCTGTCTAGGGGACATCAGCATATGCAAATGGGTTGGCTGCAAAGCACCATGGGAATGCTTATCCTGGTGTGCATATGTTTCAGTTTGGGGGTGTTTTTTAAGAGCAAAAGAACACTACGGCTTCCCTTGTGAGTTTCTATGGAGGAGAGGTTTTTTGGAGTGCTGCTCCCCCTGGTCACTGGTGGTCTGGTGAAGGAAAGCCTCCTTAAGCTGAAAGAGGGGTGCCCAAGTAGCGGCGGCCCAGTTGCCTTGTACAACTCATACTTACCTGGCAGGGGAGATACCATGATCACGAAGGTGGTTCTCCCAGGGCGAGGCTCACCCATTGCACTCCGGGTGTGCTGACCCCTGCGATTTCCCCAAATGCGGGAAACTCGACTGCATAATTTCTGGTAGTGGGGGACTGCGTTCGCGCTTTCCCCTGATAATCCTTGTTGAAAGATAAATTCTGCTGCAAGCCTCCTACCTGGATGCTACTTGACACATGTTGTGTGCTAAGAGAAATCACCCTACTGGCACTGGGAGGAGGGGGTCAGTACCCCTCCCTCTGCAGTCTACAATTCACAGGGGGAGGGGGGGCAGCCTTGTTCGCATCTGCAACTTTGCTGGGCGTTTGCTTCTTTGCACAATACTTTTTCTTCCTACACACTCTGACCCCCTCATGCTTTTTCTGCACCTCTGTCCTCCTGGCTTTACCTTATTGGTATTTCGGCCGAAGGGCCACCTACTTTTACCTGTTCCTTGGAAAAGGGGGTGTATACTGACTGGGCAAGAAGGGGCCAGGTAAGTGTGCCACCGTGCTTCCTACCTCTCTTGTCTACACTGTCCTCTCGCTATCATCTGCATGATTCTTTTCATCCTTGCCAGCTTGCACATGCAAACCTGTGACGGTCAAGTGTTCCCTTGCCTGTCCTTATTTATTGCGGGTGCCGGGTTACATGGTGTTGACCACTGGCCTTTGGCGGCGGCTGCTGCTGCTGCTCTCCGCTTAACGTGGGGCCTCCAAGAAAGGGCAGTCATTTCAGCATAGCATGTTTTGTTTGTGGACTTCATTTGCGCGCAAAAAGCAGTCTGTTTCTATTTAAAACTCCCTCTCCTGGGTATTAAAATGCAAATGTGTCTTGGCCGCGTAGCTCCTTCGTGTTTTGCACTTTGTATCACCGGACAATTGTATTTATTGCGGAATGGCTGGGAAAGGTTTCCCGCCTGCTTAGCGGCTTGATGAGATGGATTTCTGGGTATTTGAATACATTTGTCCCTTGAGGGGCTGTGTGCTCAAAAAGTCTCCTTATGTTGACAGGGGTGTGCCTGAATTGCAGTCCTTCAGTTTCCCAGTACAGAGCATACTTACCTGGCAGGGGAGATACCATGATCACGAAGGTGGTTCTCCCAGGGCGAGGTTCACCCATTGCACGCCGGGTGTGCTGACCCCTGCGATTTCCCCAAATGCGGGAAAGTCGACTGCATAATTTCTACATAAAGTCTGTCTTTATACAAGGTCCCAAGGAGCTTATGTCTTGAAGAAGACAATTTCCAACAGAAACGTGCCCATGGAGGACAGAAAACTTGGTTACATTTATAAACTTTGTATTGTCTGTATATCATTTATCTTGTTCCTTGTTCTTTGACACTTAATTCTTTGAGTGCCACATAGTTGTCCAACGTACATTTCATTTTGTACACCTAGGTATTGCTGAAAGGGTTAAGTCTGAATGTATAATGCTTGATCGAATGCACTTGGCCAACACGAATCTCATGTTGAGAGTTTGATAGTTAATGTTGAGGAAGGAGTGAAGTTTATAATTGTGTATCTCTCAAACTATAACAAGACGAACATCAATTAACTTTTTTTTTTTTATATCTATAATATAACGCTTACATAAAACCAGACATTATCACTTTATAAGGACAGCACACCAGTTGTCCCTAGTAAAATATTTATTATATATAATGCATCCTATACAGAATCCATTCACTGTAATCCTGTCAGTCTGATAATGGACAGACTGTACAATTTAAGTATGGTTAAAATGAATCCAGAATA
The DNA here is from genome assembly GCA_037306005.1 of Rhinophrynus dorsalis. Classification (NCBI taxonomy): domain Eukaryota; kingdom Metazoa; phylum Chordata; class Amphibia; order Anura; family Rhinophrynidae; genus Rhinophrynus; species Rhinophrynus dorsalis. Next base: position 626,897,979 of record CM074718.1, read on the forward strand.
GAGCTCTGTAATTCTGTTTGAAAAATATATATTTTTATTAATGAATAAAAGCAGAAAATGGGATAATATCATACAAGCACCTAATAAAGTAATTGATATTTGAAGCCACATTGCTGATTGCATGTGTGAGACTACAGGAGATGTTACCTTTAGATTTGATGTTTACGTCACACTTTCTTGATTAAAGACGGGAGAGCCAGCTTATTTTGTCCAACAGCTGCCTGCAATACTTTTTTGCTTGAGTGGACTGTTATGTTGTTATAGGTTCATTCAAGTACCTGTCAGTGTCTTTCTATATTAATTTCATTGTCTCACAGCTGTACTTCTGCGTAGTTTTTTATGTAGGCACTGGGTACGTTTTATTTATATTGTTACCCCCTTATTTATTAGGTTCTTGTATGATATACCATATTCTGTTTTTATTTATTTAAAATATAGCTTTTTGATACAGAATTACAGAGCACTATCCCTGATTTCTTTCCTGTAAATTTGTATAATGTGTAACTTTGTACAGAAAATTTGCTCTGTTATGTAGGATAGTATTGATGGTAAGGCATGCCATCTTTTGGTTAAAGTGAGAACAGAAGATGGTTGTAATAAAAGATGTGTAGTTTATACTGTATGGTGTGCCATCTATTGGTTAAATTGAGAATAGATGTTCTCAATAGAAGACGTGAAGTTGATACTGTATGGTGTGCCATCTGTTGGTTAAAGTGAGAATAGAAGATTAGTATGGAATAGAAGACATGAAGTTGATACTGTATGGTGTGCCATCTATTGGTTAAAGTGAGAATAGAATGTGAGTTTGTTATAGGAGAGGTGAAGCTGATACCTTATGGTACACCATCTGTTGGTTACATTGAGAATGTGAATGTAGCTATGTGTCACAGTAAGAATGAAAGATGTGCAAATCATGCAATGTATTGTCTGTTGTTGGAAAGAATAGAAGACGTGCCTTTAGTGGTTAAAGGTCTCCAATGCATTGGAGGTGATATTCCAACAATTACCACTCAAGTACTATAAGTAGAAAGAGAAAAAAATAGTAATTTTGGGGAAAAGCAATTTCAATATAGCAAAGAACTAAAAATGTACACTTAATTAAATAGTACTTTAATGACCTTAATGCTAGAGAGGTGTGCAACATCCATGTGATGAAGTTGGGATTTTTGTGAGCTGCTTTGTCCTCTAGAATGACTCACATTTTAGAAGTAGATGATCTTCAGTGTGTGCAGCAGTGTATCTGCCACCCTTCCCCTCCTGGCACACAGCATTGAGTGTTTGTACACCAATAGGAAGCGCTGAAAGTCCAAGCCGGCTCTGAGCCCTGCTGTGTCTATTGGGCAAGCCGTGGCATGTGTGTTGTGTGCATGCTAATATGAATTGTGAACTCCTGGAGTAACATCAGGGTAAGGTGGTTATGGAGAGGCAGTGCACCAGTGTGGGACAGCAGGCCGCGGATATAGACAGCTGTTACCAGGGAGTGTAGAGAAGGGACTTATTTGGGATCAGTTTGATGTTACCTGGATTTTATGTATCGGCAGCAAGTGTATGGTATGCATGAGTATATGTGCCTTGCACAGCATCAGGTTGCACCATAGCCTACTACCAGCATCACCACAAGCAGCAGGTGAGATCACACACCGACACTCACTGTGACCTCATTGAGTGGATATAGTCCAAGTGTATCCAGATTCGTGAAATAGCGTTGGGTGATAAGTGGACTTGGGAGGTATACGGGCAGTGTTCTGAATCCCAATGGAGTGTTTGTTATCTCTTTATACACTTAGTTATGGGTTAACCTTGACCACATATGTTGTCTTAGTCTATTGTGTTAGGCCCTTGCTTGCCTTACTAGCTGTTTCGTTATATATTCAGAATGTCTCAGATTGTGGGGGGTTCCCTTACCTAACCTCGGTCTCTGACTCCCATTGGGGGTCATCATTATGTCCATGCTGGGACTGTGTTTATTCTTGTGGGGGATTATTCATCGCTCAGTTCAATGTATGTCGTTGGCTTCCCTTTGGGACCCCCCCCCCCATGTGCTGGATTTTGTGCATTGGGGGCTCTCACTGGGGACCCTGTGACTGTTGCTGGCTCCCTTAGGGGGCCATTGTTACGCTCCTGCTGGGAATGTATTCACTCTTGTGGTGGATTGTCCATCATTCAGTTCAATGTGTGTCGGTGGCATCCCTTTGGGAGCCCCCGGTGCGCAGGATTTTGTGCACCAGGGCTCTCTCACTGGGGACCCCATGATTTTTGCTGGCTCCTATGGGGGGTTATCACTATGCCCATGCTGGGACTGTGTTCACTCTTGTGGGGGATTGTTTATCATTCAGTTCAGTGTGTGTTGGTGGCGTCCCTGTGGGACCCCCCTGTGCACAGGATTTTGTGTGTCGGGGACTCTCATTGGGGAACCTATAACTTTTGCCATATTAAGGTACTTATGTTATGGTTTTCTTTCCCAGATCTTTTGTAAATGGTTTTATTGCTAGTAATGGTATACGTTGATGTGGTCGGAGATGGGTGAATGGGTCTGTCATGGCTGGTCTGCTTCTTCAGCTAGCTCTGACTTAGTCTCTATTGTTGGTATGCTAGGACCTGTCCCTTTGTTTCACTGCAGCCTACTGAGTTTCTTGATGTAGTGGCCTCGCGGCTGAGCCATTTTCTGATTCTCCCGCAATGCCTCTTGGTAGCAGGGGCTGGCTCTGGGTCTTGCCTTGCTGCCAACTAACTACTCTGCTAATTGTTTTTAGATTTTCACTGTTCTATGTGTGTATGGGCAATTTTGTTTTCTTTCTTGGCTCTCTCCCTCCTCTCTTCCAGTTCCTGTTCTGCGCAACTTCCCTCCCCTTCCCTTAGACCATCTGTTTTGGTCAAATTTGGATTTTGGTCATGTTACCGTTTCCTGACATGCCTGATGTCACACTTCCCCTCTGTTATGAGGGGGGACGCCACTCATCACCATCTCACTTTACTTTCCTCTCTCCTTATTTTCAAACAGTTTTTCTTCCTTGTCCTTTCTACTGTGTTCCTGTTTTTCCTCTGCATAGTCAGGTGGTCCAGGCAAGCTTTGCGAATTTTTCCATAGATATCATCATGGGGTTATCCACCTTGAAGTTACTCTCCTATAATGTTAAGGGCCGTGTCTGTCCAGGGAAACAAGCGAATATTTTGATACAATTGTCTAATTATGGTGCAGATATTGCCTTTCTAAAAGGAAATGCATTTTGCTATACATTCTCAACCAAGATTGTCCTCTTGTCGCCCTAATCATGTACCTTGGACACTTATTGATCAATGTAGCGATCCTGACGGTCGTTACTTATTTTTGAAGGGTTCCTTGGATGGCACTATAGTCACTTTAGCTAATATATATGCCCCTAATGCCTCACATCTGAGTTTTTTTCAATCCACTTTACGCAAGCTGGACACTTTTAGTGAGGGTTACCTACTTATTGGGGGGGATTTCAACTTAGCACTGTGCCCTTCTTTAGACCTGTCTTCACCCCGTTCTTCCCATCCCCCACTCCCCTGCTGGGAAGGTGAGTGCCTTGCTTGGCACTAGGTCATTATTGGATCCTTGGAGATTGTTGCATCCCACTAGCAGGGATTACACCTTTTACTCCCATCCACATCAATGTTATTCTAGAATTGATTATTTTTTCTTTGATCAACTCTGTATTGAAAAGGTGACGAAGGCAGAGATCCTACCTATGACCGTTTCAGATCATGCACCTCTAGCTGTTGTTTTTGCTTTCTCTTCTCCCAGACAATCCTTTCCTTCTTGGAAACTTAATGAATCATTTTTTTTGGATACTGGGATTACTGCTATTACTTTTTTCTAAATAACATGGTTGATGTTTCCTTGCCTAGCATATGGGAAGCACATAAATGTGTGCTCCGCGGCTTTTTCATTTCTCAAGGAGAATGGAAACAGAAACTTAAATGTGCGAATTTCACTGCTTTGTTGTCTTCTCTTAGTACATTAGAAATGGATCATAAAAGAACTGGTGCTCTGGAAACGTTGCTTAAACTGCAGGATGTTAGAGCTCAGGTCTCTGAGTTTCTGAAGGCACAATCACTTAAATCTTTTATGTGGCATAAATATAGACAATTCCTTCATGGCAATAAATGTGGTAAGATGTTGGCAGGTTTGATCTGGTGTACGCGGCACTCGACTCATGTTCAGCGTGTGATGGATTCTGCCGGTAAGCCTGCATGTACGGGTACAGCGATTGCGGAGGTCTTTCGAGACTACTATTCTAAATTATATAACCTCTCTTCAACTGGCTCTTGATACTTCTCCTTCCTCTGCTATCTCCTCATTTTTGGATAAGGCCAAACTCCCTAGCCTTTCTAGTGAAGAAACTAGATCATTGAACATGGACTTTTCCAAAGCCGAAGTAGCCTTAGCTATTAGTCATTCTCCTAAGGGAAAATGTCCAGCGCCGGATGGCTTCCCTTCCTCTTACTACAAATGCTTTAAGGATACTTTGCTCCCGCATGTGACTTCTACATTTAATGCAATCCTAGCTGGCCACCTCTGGCCCGTGCAATCTCTCATGGCTCATGTAACGGTTCTTCCGAAGTCAGGGAAAGACAAGTCTGTCTGTAGCAATTACAGACCCATCTCTCTCTCTCTTGAACACTGATCTGAAACTTTTTGCCTCACTATTGGCACAGCGGCTTAAACCTTTGTTACACCGCTTGATAGGCCTTGATCAGGCTGGATTTCTACCTGGTCGTGAGACCAGGGATAATGCCATCAAAGCACTCTCCCTGATCCACCGCTCTGTCGGTTCCTCTGTCCCTTCTCTGCTTCTATCCCAGGATGCAGAGAGAAGGTGTTTGATAGGGTTCGCTGGTGCTTCATGGAGGAGACGATTCAACGCTTTGGTTTGGGAGAGCGTTTCATTTCTACCGTCTTTTCTATGTATAAATCCCCTTCTGCACAAGTTAGGGCCAATGGTACTCTTTCACGTCCATTTCCCATTACGAATGGGACCCTGCAGGGTTGCCCACTTTCTTCTCTTCTCTTTATACTCTCTTTGGAACATCTGCTCTCTTCTATTAGGCTCTCTGACTCCATCTCGGGGGTTAAAGTAGCGGGTAGGGAGTTTAAATTCGCTAGTTATGCTTGACTGTTCTACTCTTTATCACTTCCCCAGAACCTGTTTTTCCCTCCCTGATAGATCTTCTTGAAGATTACGGTTCAATTTCTTTTTATAAATTAAATTATGCTAACTCTGAAATACTAAACTTGACAGTACCAGATGCTTCCAGATCCTGTCTTTTGGATCGTTATCCTTTTAGATGGATAATGGATTTTATCAAGTATCTGGGAATCAAACTTACCAGAATGGTCTCCTCAAGTTTTGCTAAATCTGTCTGCCCTTATTACTACTGTTCGATCCGACATTCAGTCCGGGTCTCGGATTTTTGTTTCATGGTTTGGCAGGATTAATTTGATCAAAATGGTTATTCTTCCAAAAATTTTATTCTATTTTAGATCTCTTCCATTGCGATTCCCTGTACGTCAGATCAGACTTCTGTAGTCTCTAATTAATGACTACATATGGAACCATAGGCCACCCCGTCTAGGTACGGCTATCCTATATAATGTCCAGTCAAGCTTGAGGGTTTAGGTTTTACTAGCCTGCAATCTTATCACAGGATGGTATCCTTATCGTTGATTCGGGAACTCTGTTCCTCTACATCTTCTATGGACTCGACGATTCTGTTACGTCATTTGTTAGGGAGAGTAGACCCTTTGCAATTTTTATGGGCCTCTCGTTCATCCATCACAAAGGTAATCAAGGGTGATCCAGTTCTTTCTCACTTGCTACATACCTGGAGGACTTGTAATTCTCTGTTTCATCTGGCTCCGGCTCCCTCCCTACTATGTGCTCTACTGGGCAACCCGGATTTCTTACCTGGTCTCACCGGTTCTGATTTTTCGCATTGGGTCAGCAGTGGTTTGACAGATTTAGATCATCTCCTTCCAGATGGCTCACTCCCAACTTTTCGTGCCCTTTGTATCTCTCGCTGACTTTTTTCTACTGACTTTTGGAGATACTGTCAGGTTAAACATTTTATCTCTTCGCTACGGGACGGTCCTTTCTTGCCCCGTCCTCTCACTGCTTTTGAATGGATTCTTGTGCTTCCCTTTGAGAAGAGACACCGACTTTCAGACGTGCGTCTGTTTTGCGTGAACCTCACATCTTTTCCACCGTTAGCGCAGAGAGCTGCATGGAGTATTGACCTTCCTGGGACAATGCCTTTCGACTGCATTATAGATTTCTGTCTAACATTAATATGCTAGAACTTAACTACAAAATTTTGATGTGTTGGTATCACACCCCAGCGAAACTTGCAAAAATTTTCCCGGGATTTTCTCCTCTTTGTTGGAGATGCAGATTGGAGGAGGGTTATTTGTATCACTTATGGTGGTCTTGCTCATCTTTAAGGAAATACTGGGCTGATGTTGCAGTTCACCTGCCGTTATTAACTGGTACTCACCTTCCTGGCTCTCCTCAAGTATTGCTACTCTCTCTTCTCCCCGATGGTTTTCCAATGCCTGCTGCTTCTTCTTTGTCATTCTGGCTTATTTTAGTCACCCTTGCTAGGGCGTGCATTCCTGCTTGCTGGAAATCAGCTATTTCCACCCACTATACAAGACTGGAAGGGGTGAATCTGCTCTTTCCTGAGCTTAGAAAAATTATTTTTTGACTCTACGGGTACTTCACTACTTTTTCAAGAAAAATATAACGGCTGGCTGACATTTGTAGATTCTTGAACTCTGGCTCTAAAGTATTGTCCTTGCTCTGTGTGGATCACCTGCCTTGTTCTGTATTTTCTTCTTTTCTTTGCTGAGTCTTTCCCCTTTATGTTCTGCTTCTGAATCCTTTTCTTCTCTCATTTTCTTGTGTTACTGTTCCTTTTTCCTTTACTTTCTTTCCTCTTATAATTCTTCCCTTCTGGACATATCAGTCTGATTCTTCATGGGGATTTTTATTCTCTAGAGTCTAGGAATATTCCTTGTCCTTCTCTATTGATATTGGTGTTATTTATATGTCCACCCTTTGTTATGCCTTGCTAAATATGTTTCATACCATTGTACTGTACTGCAGATTTTCTTAGGTCTTCCTGTACCACATCATTTCGTTCAATAAAGCCTTTTTAAAATAAAAAAAAAAAAAAAAAGTGACAAGCTACTGAGTGAGTTATTGTTGGATAACTTGTTCTGGTGATATGTTCTGTTATGGCTGCATTGGGTGATATTTTACGTATTTGAGTGCCAGAGAGGTTTCCCCTTTTGCTCCTTTATCCCTCCTCTTGCATCCTCTCTCTCCACTTCTTTCCTCTCTCATTCTTCTTGCCTCTTTAACCTCTTCTTGCCTCTTTCTTCCTCTCTTGCCTCTCTCTTTCCTGCCACTTTCTTCCCTTCTTGCCTCTTTCTCTTTTCTCCCATCTTGTGGCAATGTGGAGGGTAATGAGGAAGAGAACAGGTGGCAATGTGGAGGCCTGTGAGGGAGAGAGGTGACAGCGAGAAGCGCCTGACTCCAAGAGAAAATCCCCAAATACCTCCTTTTTCTGTTGTCCAATATAGGTTACTGGTAACTTTTCGTAGGCGATCCGCCCCTTTAAGTAGGCAGGAACAATTCTAGAAGTGAATGCAAGGGGTGGAGTCTACCTTCCCTCCTTGGCTGCAGCTAGCCAATCAGCTCCAGTAAGATGTGTTCCTTGGGTGAAGACACAGGCAAGAGAACAGTTCTGCTATAGTTTTAGCTATTTTTGTATTTTTCTGTTAGATATGGAATACCACCATTAGGCGGATTACCATCACTGACAATGCCCTTAGATGTGGCTAGTTTCAGTATACAGGTACTTTGGTGTACCTTTAGCCCTGGGGGTAAAATCTTGGTTACAAGTTCTTTCCTCAGGAGTTGCCCACTGAGGCTGTTTCTTAATACATAGTAATCTGAAGACAGAAGATCTGCAGGAAAGGTGAACAACTCTTTGAGTGCTGAGGTCCACATGTCCCACAGTACCCCTCCGCACAGGGGTTTTTCTTTTGGAGTTCCTATTGCACACTCCTGCACTCATTGGGTTTATCTGTATGTCTGTTGGGTGTTCTGGAGCAAGCTTCTGTGGTAACTTAACCTTTTGGCTGCTGGTTGGCATCTTTTGGGGGGTTGTTGGCACTTTACCTACTGGGTTCAGTGTTTATGGGGTCTAGTGACATGTTTTAATAATGTTTGGTGCACTTTTACTCCTTAGTTACAACTTTGCAAAATTTGTGTTCCAGCGCGCTTTTACCGCATAGATAACATTTCTTCATTTCTATGGGACTGTACAATTTGGGACATATCTCTGCAACAGCTCATCGTAGCGACTAAAGAGATGGCTCATTTTGTTTGTCTGCCCTTGCTCTATTATCCGGTCAATGTTTGGTGTGTGTTGTGGGGCTCACTGGGCTTCGGGCACTGTTGGGGTACTTTTTCTGGGAAAACTACATTTCCTATGAGCGCTTGCATCGTACGCTCATTCCTGATTGGCTCCTGTTCCGGCAGCCATTTTGTTCTTTCCCTGAATGAGTATCCTGCGCAGGGCTTGGACTATCCTTCTCTCCTCTGCAGATTAACCCTTCGCCTTCCAGATAAGTGGATGAACTTTTAATCCTACACACTGTATTTGGGTGATACCTTATCCTTTGAACATTTTGACACTGTCAGAATTTCTAATCCGCTGGAGCTTGGGGCTAGACCTAAGACTAAGGATGCTGGGGTCTCTGTGTCCCCCATTGTGCATTGCTGCTCATGTCAATCAGGGTTACCTAGAGAATTCTCAGGTCATTTATACCCAGCATGTTTTGCTGTTCCTGAGTCTCCCCCAGGGACCTACAGCCATGCATTAGAGCCTTTTTGGGTGCAAGAGTTTAAGGCTGCTACTAGACACCTCAGATCTACATTACAACTTTTTCCACCCCAGTTACAGGGGCTCTTCCACTCCTGGAAGACCCCTACTTCTGTCAGATCTTCACTGCCTAAACCGCTGGGAGTACCTGATGGATCAGATTCCTCTGAAGAGGAACTGTTGGTGGATTGTGACGATGAGGAATGTTCTGCTGTGGGCTCCCCTCAGTTCTTTGGGTACCCCTTTGAGGCTGATCCTGATCCCTCAGCTGAGGACCTGATCAGGGCCGTTTTAAACACGCTAAACATTCCCTTGATTCAAGAGGTTTCTTTGGACCCATCTGATGTATTTCAGGAGCCTAAGAGGCCCCATACTTGTTTTCCATCTAACCCCACTCTTGACTGTTTAGTTTCTGATGAGTGGAAGTCTCCAAACAGAAAACCTTCTATTTCCAAGAAATTTGCCAAGCTTTACCCCTTTTCTGATGCAGCGCGTTCTCAGTGGGTCCATCCCCCCAAGGTGGATGCCCCTGTTTGTAGGCTTTCTAAGCTCACTTCCTTGCCAGTTGCTGATGCTTCTGCTCTTAAAGACTGGGCTGAAAAGAAACTTGAGGCTCAAGTCCATTTTTGCCACCACTGGTACTTCCCCATGTCCAGCATTTGCTGCGGCCTGGGTGAATAGGGCCATTGTGGTTTGGACCTAAACAGCTCACTCTTGCTGTCCGTCGAGGAGCTCCTACTCCTGATATGTTGCGGCTACTTGTCAACAAGGCCCAGCACTATAAATCTGCTGCCTTGTTTGATGCCATCCGTTTGGTGACAAGGGTTTCCACCATGTCTGTGGTTGTCAGATGAGCTGGCTGCCTCAAGATCTGGTCTGCTGACACTGCTTCCAAGAAAGGTTTACTCTCGTTTTCCTTTCAGGGCACTTCTTTGTTTGGGCCAGAACTTAGGGATATGATTAGAGAGGCCACAGGGCCTCTAGGAAGAAGACGCCTATCAAGGGTAATCGGCTTTTTCGTTCCTTCCAGACTGAGACATCTACGGCGAACCAGGCGGTTCCCTCAGCTCCGCATTCCTCCTCCAAGACCAAACAACAATGGAAGCCTAAGGCCTCTACCATGTCCAAGACTTCCAAGCCTCCTTCAGCATGACTCGCCGAACCCAGGTCCCCACTCTGCTGTGGGTGGCCATCTGCGCCACTACCTCAGCGTTTGGGAGGACTCAGTGGTGGACCCATGGGTTTTTGCAGGTGGTGGCAGGAGGCTATGGAATTCCTTTCACCTCTCTTCCTCCCTTCCGATTTTTCCCTTCTCTCACACCTCAGGGCGTAGAGAAACACTGTCTGTTCAACTGAGCTATCCAAGCCCTTCTGGACAAGGTGGTTCTGGAACCAGTTCCCGTTCAGGACAGGGGTTTGGGTTTTTACTCAAACCTATTTGTGGTTTCCAAGAAGGATGGCGGCTGTCATCCTGTTTTGGACCTGAAGGATCTCCATTCTTTTGTGATCAAGACTCCTTATCACCAGGAGTCCCTAAGGACAGTGATTGTTGCCATGTCCCCGGGGGAATTCCTTGCTTCTCAGGATCTTCAGTATGCGTATCTGCACATCGCCATTCATCCAGAGAGCCGGCAGTACCTCAGATTTGCATGTGACCAAGGGCATTTTCAATTTTCTGCTCTTCGTTTGGTCTGACTACAGCTCCTCAAGTCTTCAATCATGTCCTGGGAGCCTTAGTGTCCGTCCTCCATCGGATTGGCATCAGAGTCACTCCATACATGGAAGATCTGCTTCTGAAAGCCCCTCCTCCTGAACTTCTTCATCAGCAGGTTCAGGATTGCATTCATGCACTCGCCCATGGGTGGATCTTCAATATGAACAAGTCGGATTTTGTCCCATCCCAGCATCTTCCTGGGCCTTCTCTTCGACACTCAGCAGAGCATGGTGTTTCTCATGGATGAGGTGGCTCACCAGATCGCCCATAGCGTTTCTACTGTTCTGGCTCACGGTCCATTTCCAGCCAAGAAGCTGTCCTCTCTAGTGGAGAAGTTAATTTCCACCATAGAAGCAGTCCCATTTGCCATGGTTCACACCAGGGAACTCCAGAGGTTTGTGATCCAGGTGTGCGGGGGTCAGCCGGATCTTCTGAAGATGTCAGTATCCCTCCCTCTTCATGTGGAACTGAGTTTGTCATGGTGGCTCGATCTCTCCAATCTGCTGAAGGGCAAGTCCTTCCTGGTATCCTTCTGGACCACTGTGACGACTGATGCCAACCTCTCCGGCTGGGGAGCGGCCCTGGGTCACGAGTGCTCAAGGTCAGTGGTTTCCGGGGGAGTCTCTCCTTCCCATCCACGTGTTGGAGCTTCAGGTGATATTTCATGCCCTTCATCATTGGACACCCCAGCTGGAAGAATGTCCAGTCCGACAACACCATGGCAGTAGCTTACATCAACAAGCAAGGCGGAATAAGAAGTCTTGCAGCTTGGTTAGAGGTCAAGGCTATTTGTCCTGGGCAGAAGAACATGTTCCTGCCATATCCGCGGTGCACATTCCTGGAGTAGACAACGTCATGGCAGACTTCCTCAGTCGATATACAGTGGATAGCGAAGAGTGGGAACTGCACCCAGAGGTGTTCACCCTCATTGTTTAGAAGTGGGGGCTTCCTTGCATCGACCTGATGGCGACATGACACAGCCGGAAGGTACTGAGATTTTTCTCTCACTGGAGGGAACCTCTAGCTCTAGCGGTGGATACCATGTCCATTCCTTTGTTATTTCCTTTGGCTACATCTTTCCTCCCCTCCTCATTTTGCACAGGGTGTTACGGAAATTGAGACGGCAGCGTTGAACAGTCATTCTGATTGCTCCGTACTGGCCTCGACAGGCTTGGTTTCCAGAGCTTCTGGATCGGTCAGTGGCAGAGCCATTCCGGCTCCCTTGCTGTCTGGATCTTCTTCTACAGGGTTACCTGTGGAAAGAGGATGTTCATCGTCTAGCTTTGACGGCTTGGAAATTGAATCCTCAATACTGAAGAAAGGTTTTTTTTTTTTTTCTGGTGTGGTGGCTACTATGCTAAGTGCCTGCAAACCTGTTTCTTCTAAGGCCTACCATCGTGTCTGGTCGACCTTTCTCTCTTGGTGTGCTGATAGGGACCTTTCTCAGGATTTTGATCTGCCTATGGTCCTGGCCTTCTTGCAGGATGGTGTGGATATGGGCCTCAGTTTGAGTTCCCTTAAGGTTCAGACATCTGCTCTCTCGGTTTTCTTTCAGAGGCGCATTGCTATTCTTCCTGATGTCAAGGTTTTCTTCCAGGGCATTGCTCATACTTGTCCTGTCCATTCGACAGTCTGACGCGAGCAGGGCAGGGAGATCTGCATCCAAAGTGACCATTGCATCCTGGATTAAGTCCACTATTCACAAGGCTTACGGGCTTAGACAGAAGTCTGTTCCCTTTCGAATCACGGCTCATTCTACAAGATCCATTGGTGCTTCTTGGGCGTACATGAATCAGCCCTCTGCTGATCAGTTGTGCAAGGCTGCCACTTGGTCGTCTGTGCACACCTTTTTGAAGCACTACCCTGTTGATGTGCTGGCATCAGCTGATGCCAGCTTTGGGAGGAAGATCCTGGAGGCAGTCTTGCCTGTCTAGGATCTTCTTTGGTTCTTCAGTGCTCCCTCACTTTTGAGCCCTGTTGGCTCTAGTTCAGTGTGCTGTGTAACAGTTTCTGGGGTGTTGTTACCCCTGTTCAGTGTCAGTTGACACTTCATTTGTTATTGTTGGGCTATCTCTGATCTGATGATTCATATATGCTCTGGTGACTTTGGAGGCCCTGCGCCTGGTCCTTGCTTTCCCGCCTCTGGGAAACTCAGTGGTTGGACATCCCAAAGTTACCAGTAACCTATATTTGACAACAGAGAAAATAGGATTTAGACTTGCCTGTTAAATCCTTTTCTCTTAGTCCATATAGGTTACTGGTCTCCCACCCTGTCAAGGGACCATGCTTGGCTCTCCTGTGGCAGAACGTGGGGGTCCTTCGGGTTCATGCTTACAGGAGTCTACTTTCCCTTCTTACTATCTAGTCAATATTTAGTGTGTCAAATTTTACGGGAGCTGATTGGCTAGCTGCAGCCAAGGAGCTCCATCCCTGCATTCACTTCTAGAATCGTTCCTGCCTAGTTAAAGGGGAGGATCGCCTACCCAAAGTTACCAGTAACCTATATGGATTAAGAGAAAAGGATTTAACAGTTAAGACCAAAATCCTCTTTCTTTTCTGTAGATAGCACTGTGTCAGCCCTGTGTCACCATGCTGGGCTCAAAAGCTTGAATTTTCAGCAGCCCTTATGCATCTAGTTCTCATTGCTTATGGAGGAGCTGAGCCAGGAAGAAAAGTGCAATACCAACAGGCAAATCAGCACATGCATATTTTATTTATGTGAATAGAGGGCAGATTATGACAGTGCTTAGTTTTGTGAGAGACAATCTTTCAGAGATGGGCAACCTGAAGCACTGCAGCTGTTCATGACTACAATTCCCATAATTTATTCTACAGCCAACGAATGACTGACTGCAGATAATGGGGAGTTGGGGTCCTGAACAGCTAGAATAGCCTCTGGATGTCCACCACAGTTGTACATGCATATTAGATACCAGCCCAGCAGTAGTGGTTCCCACTTTCTATTTGCACTTCACACTGCCCTTACCAGTGACAAATGTTTGATAGAGGCAAAATTGTTAGTCATAGAATTGTAAGTGTGGTGGTATCGCTAGATGAGCTTTATTTCAGTGGTAACTTTACTTTGTGTCAAAGTTTCAGTGTGCGATTCACATTTTCCTCAGGACTTTAGCTCTTTCTCAATGGTAATCTGAAGGCTGAAGACCTGCAGAAAAGGTGAGCACCCCTTTGAGTGCCATGGTCCACTAGTCCCACTGTTTCCGCTCTGCACAGGGGTCTCCTTTTGGAGTTCCTATATATACTGGGTTTATCTTTGTCTGTTTAGAGTCTTTGGAGCATTTTGGGTTTTCTGTGGTACATTAACCCATTCCTTGCCATGTTGGGTGCTTTGGGGGATGTTTTCACTCATTTCCCTTGGGGTTCAGTGTCTTCTACTGTTGTTTAGCTGTTCCCTATGTGTTTTACAATTTTTAGGGCACTTTTGAAAATTTCCGCTTATTTGAATTCTGCACCTTTAACCCTTTGAGTGCCAGAGGGGGACGGAATGCATTGCAAAGCAATGCATTCCGTACCCCTCTGGCACTCAAAAGGATATGGCATGTTTTACCGCATAGCCACAATGCTCCATTGATCTCTATGGGACAGTTTCACTTGGGACATATCTCTGCAACCACTCCATATACAGAGTTCAGAGATGGCTCATTCTACTTGTCTGCCCTTGCCCTACACTCCAATGCACATCCTCAGTGTCTTGGGGGGCTCAGGGGGATTTGGGCGCTGTTTTGGGGGTGCTCTGAGGGGAAACTGTTTCCCATAAACGCCCGTTTTGCGGGCTATTTCCTGATTGGCTTACAGTTAAGTCACCATTTTCTTTCCTTCGTCTCACAAGTATCCTATGCAGGGCTTGGATCCTTCAGGATGTCAGACCTGTTGGGACTTGGGACTGTACCTAAGACTAATATTTCTGGGGCTTCTTTGATGCCCAACTGATTCTTGTTCCTCATGCCAAAGAGAGTATTCAGGACACTTATGCCCTGCATGTGCTGTGGCCCCTGCGTGTACGCCAGGGCCTTCATCCAGCCACGAACAAGAGCCACTTTGGGTCAAGGACTTACAGTCCTCCTTGGCACAGTTTCCTCTTTTTCAGTCTTGGAAGCCCCCCACTTCCTTCAGGTATGTGGCCCCTATGGCACCTGGCATTCCTGACTTGTCTAATTCCTCTGAGGAGGAATCACTGGAAGATTCAGAGGATGGTGTGTGTTCACAAGGGACTTCTTCCCACTTTTATGGCAATCCCTATGGTGCTGAACCTGAATCCTCTGCTGGGGTCTCATTACAGTGGTTTAATACAGCCTAAACATTAATACACCTCAGTCCACTTCTGATGTCTTTCAAAGGCGCAAGAAGTCTTCCACTGTTTTTCCACCTCACCCCACTCTAGACCAGGTCATACTAGACATGTGGAAGACCCCTATTCAGCGTTTCTCTAAGAGATTATCTCAGCTCTATCCATTTTCTGAGGTGGCCTTGGCTCAGTGGGCTACACCTCCTAGGGGTTGATGCCTATATTGCCAGTCTTTCTCAGTCCTCCACATTGCCTGTAGTGAACGCTTCAACTCTTAGCGACTGAAAGACAGCTTGACAATATTTTTACAGGCTGTGTTCGCCGCCATAGGTACGTCCTTAGTCCTATCTTGGCTTCTGCATGGGTTAATAGAGCCATTACTGTTGGGACTGAACAGCTGACTGATGCGGTCCATAAGGGTGCTTCTAAAGCTCACATTTTGACACTTTTTTTCTAATATCTCTGTGGCTCAGAGCTATGTTACTGATGCTGTTAGTCTCAAGGCCTTTGCCTTCTCTGTGGCTGCCTTATCTGTAGTTGCTAGGCGTTTGCCATGGCTTAAAATCTGGTCTGTTCACCTGACTTTTAGGCAATCTTTGTTTTTTTTCTTCCCTTCCAGGGTGCATCCCTTTTTTGGCCCTGAACTGAAGGACCTCATTGGCGAGGCTACTGGCTGTCTGCATGCCTGTTTACCCTTGGCCCCTAAGCTCAATCCTCGGGTTAGAAGGCATCGTCCTTTTTATGCTTGCCAAGATGAAGTGCAAGGGACGAACCAGGTGGTATTACAGACACAGTGTTTTACCCCTATGCAGCAACGGAGGCCAACCAGATCCTCCACCGAGCCCAATCCCACCAAACCTTGTGCAGACCTTGTTGCGGACCCGTGGGTTTTCAGGTGGTTTCATAGGGTTACAGGATTCCTGTCAAATTCCTGCTCCCCTCAGGGGCTAGAAAAAGTTCAGGCTTTTCAATGGGGCAGTCCATTCTCTCTTGGCACATTTGTGGTCAAGACCCACTACAAGATGGAGTTCTTGCACTTAATCATCGCAGAGATGTGTCTTCAGTCCTGTCCTGGATGTCCGCTCCAGAGAGGATATTCTCCTCCCTGATGGGGAAGATGATTTCCACCATGGAAGCGGTCCCGTTTCCCATGGCTCATGCCAGAGAACCTCAGAGGTTTGTGATTCATGTTTGCAGAGGGAATCCGGATTTCCTGGATCAGCCTGTCTCCCTTCCTTCGGAGGTAGCGTTCTATATTTAGAATTTGCATTATTGGAATTCCCCTTATAGTGAGGTCTTCTCGTTAAGTGACCTTAAAAGAGCCACCACATATTAACTGTTAATGACTGATCTCATAACTAAATATGCCATTGAGCTTAGCATGAATCAGAATATTAAGCATTAGATATTACACACTCAATTAACAGCAGGGATCTGCTGACATTGGAGGCCTACACTAGGGACACAGTCTCATAAGACTACTGTGTCTCAGTATGCCATGTCAAAGCAAATAAAACAAGGGCAAGTTATGTTGATACACATAATCTCATAAATACTATCAGAATAGTATTATAATTTGTTTCTGTACACGTCTGAGTGAATAGCAGGGATCTATAGGCTACTCAGTACACATTTGTTGCTTCTTTGTTTTTAATAAATTTGCCATGGTCTCCTTATTTTAAAGTTTGTATTTTTTTTTTACTCATCACTGTCACAGCTTACCTTGGTTTCAGCAGCCATTCATGCCGCACGGATGATGCAGGAAGATGGCAGAGGTTGGACGCATCAGAGCAAGATGCGTCATCTGCAGGTTCGAGGCTTCACAGTATAGTAGGCCTCTGTTTTATTCCGTGCTTCCTGTAGTCTCCTCCTACCTACTTCCTTCCTCTGAGCCTGCTCCTCCTACCTACTTCCTGACTCAGTTGCTCTTGCGTTGTTGTACAGATCAGTTCTGTGTCCTTGGGCTCTGTGTATGATCTGGCTTGTCTGACCATCCAATCTGGTGCTGACCTGTGGCTCTGTTTGACTATTCTCCTGCCTTATCCTTATAGTGAACACCCAATCTGGTGCAGAGCTGTGGCTCTGGCTGGCTATTCTTTTGTGATTCCCTGTAGCCAGTAGAAACCCAATCTGGTGCGGACCTGGGGTTCTAGTAGACTAGCTAGTTACTGACCGCAGGTGTTGGTCAAGCTTCTGCTTTCTCCATACTGACTGCAGGCGAGAGTCAGGTATCCTCTGCTACTTTGCTGACTGCAGGCGTGAGTCAGGTAGCTCCTCTCGATGTCGGATCAAGATCCTGTGTTGTTATTATTAATCTTTATATAGCGCCAACAAATTCCGCAGAGCTTTACAGTAGGGAGTAGACGTACAGAGGTATTAAATAGTACAATCAAATGTGGAGAACAGAAGGATGGATCAGAGGACCCTGCTCATGAGAGCTTACAGTCTAGAAGAAGGTAGGTATGACACAGAAGGAGTAAGTTCTATTGGGTGTAAGTGCCACCTGACCTGCCAGTCAGTGTGTGGCTTAGGACCCTCTGCTTGTTCTCGCTATATTTATATTGTGTAATACATTACTTATATTGTAATAAATTGCATTTTACTATACAGTACTAACTCCTGAATATCTCTGGGGAACCGTGACACACCAGGACCCATGTCCTATTTCTATCTCTGTTGGACACCTTAGTGTGTCTGCTCACTGAAATGAGGGTGGGTCTGGTGCTGTTCTGGGTTTCCTTTTCTTTTTTTGATTTATAGAAACTTAGAAATAGTGGGTGACAAATAGATTGAAGAATTACTACCAAAGAATAAATGACGAAAGAAGGCAGAGAGCTGTCATAGATGCAAATGGTGATTATTTTAGTGATATTGCCAAATTTTAAAGGGATAGTAATACTTAAATTTAAATGCTGCATCTTGTAGCCCTTAAAAAAGAAATCAAATGCCCCCAGTGACATCTTTCAAACCTTTATGGTTTGAGAGATGTTCGTTTTCAAAGTTCCTCCCTCCCTGACATCAGACCTCTAGCCAACTGCAGGGGAATCCAGTCCCGGGACCGGGGGAGGTTCTTCAGCAGAGCCAAAATTGCGTTATTGCAAAAGAAATCCTTCATTGGAATGGTCTTCTACGTGTGCTTGGTTTGCAAGCACAAATAGAAAACTGTTTTAGTCAAGGATTTATTTTTCATTAACAAGATCTCTGGTCTGCTGCACAGCCGCCGGTTGGTCCAAGGACCAGATTCCCCTGCATTCTGCTAGAGGAGAACTTTGAAAGTGACTGTCTCTCAGACCATAAAGGTTTGAGAGATGGCACTGGGGCATTTAATTTCTTTTTTTTAAGGGCTACAAGATGCAGCATTGTAAAATTTAAGTATTACTATCCCTTTAAGATTTAATAATCTGGAAAATACTTGCCCAGTATTAAAGACAAGCAATAGGATAGATTGAGTTTGTGTTGGAGAACGAGGCCTCCAAAGCATTGAGCAGCACTCTATAAGCTGATATAATAGGCAATCAACTCAACAAAATGTGATGATATTCAACACAATGTTGCCACTGTATCTTGGGATATAACACATGTCTAAGCAGTGAGAACTTGGAAATAGTGATTGAACCGTAATCAATGAGGAATACAACCAGGGAAAAAAAATAACAAAAGAAGACCGAACTCTGTCCTAAATGGAAACAGTGATTCTATATATTTGTCCTGATGACATCATATATAATAATTTACTAATATTTGTCAGAAGCCGTCATGCTCAGTAGAGACTGCTGCATGAGCTTTAGTCATGCACAGTACAGATTGCCCGCACCGTGGCTGTTACGGAACAGGGCTCTCTGAATTCAGACCGGAGTCACACAGAGAGGACTCTGGTCTGAATTCGGAGCACTTTGCTCCGTATGAGGCGGGCCACTCTCTTCTGCTCATTCCTACAGAGGTGGAAATGTGGCCCGTGTAAACAGGCCTTTCAACTTGTTACATATAAATGACAAGCAGTGAGAACTACAAATGGATATGAACCAAGAAAGAGAAAACAATAGGAATAGTCGCAAACGGTGTCCATGGCACTTGAAAGATAATAACGTTATGTCTCTTTCCCAAATGTATGATGTGATAGAAAGGTGGTATGATAAAATAATTGTCCAGTCATATTGAAGAACCATGTGGTGTGAGTACTGTGTCAGAGTTCTAAAAGGAGGGCTGTGAATAAACCTGATTTGAAGGGCAAATCCAGGAATAAACCAAACATAATATCTGCCAGATAATGGGTAAAATCCATAGTATGAAAAAGGGTGAAGAAAAACGAGCCCTGGAGAGAGGCAGGATGTCTTGCGAGTCTGATAATATGTTTAGGTGTGAAATATTATAAAGTTCTTAGTAAGAACCATAACCATCAAAGAATAATATGCCAATGGTACAAGGTAGGTGTCTAGCAACACCCAACTTGGGTTGGAATCTATGCCCACTCTACTAGAGTGGTACCAATTAGTAGCAAAATAAGGTAAAAATAGGACAAGAGATAATAAAAGAGCATGTAAGCCAATAAGCAATAGTGTGTTTAGCCTCAACAAAGTATTTGTCCACCAGCTTATCACTTTCTTTGTTGCAAGAGCCTCCCAAATGGCAGTGCGATTGTTCGCCATCCTTTATCAAAGAGTGGTGATAGTGTCTCCTATGTAAAAAAAAAATGCTACAGGGATAGCGAATAAAGTAAACCACATAGGTCATAGTACATATCAACCTGTATTTGATAGAGATAGTCTTGACCAGATGTGGTTGCTTAAATCACCATTTTAATTAGATTTGCATGGCCCATCCATGAAACTACCAGTGGTCTTCAGGATGGTAGACTTAGAATAATTAATCTTGGCTTGAGAAACCACACTGTAATGGTCCAGAACATTCACTAGCTCAGGAACAGATGTGAGTGTCGAAAAAAGAAGAAAAAAAAAAAAATTAGCATACACTACAGTTTTCATCTCCCCCTGGGTCCATCGCAGGGTCCATCCTGATGTGCTGCAGCAATGGCTCAAAAGCCAAAATTAATATCAATGGGGGCAACAGGCACCCCTGCCGGGTGCCCTTCGTGGTCAAGAAGGAGTCCAACAGTGTTCCTCTGCTCGGGTAAGAGTTAATGGGAGTTGTATACAGACTCCGAATGCCTGTCAACAGGTTTCGTCCCAGTCCTATGTGTTTTAGGATCTCCGATATATAGGACCACATGACATGATCAAATGCCTTTTGAGTGTCAGTAGAAACTGTTTTTGGGTCACAAGGTACAGCAGAGAAATTCCTTTGGCAGTGTTACACCAGGTCTCCCATCCTGGCACAAGTCTGGATTCATGAGGTGGGGTAAATGGAGACGGAGTCTATTAGCCAGCATTTTGGTAAAGAGTTTAATGGCGACATTTAATAAGAAAATAGGCAGATATTTGTCACAGCACAGAGGTGGGGGTCTTTGCCAGCAGAGGCTCTCCTGAAAGGATAGAATTGCTTATTCGGGGGATGTGAGGGAACAAAGAAGGGGCAAACACCTGATTGTATGCCACAGAAAATCTATCTGATCCAGGGCTTTTGCCCATCGGTAGTGGAGGGGGAACTTCCATCGGGTTCTTCACATCTCCCGACAAGCACGGGGACACCGGAATGGTGCAGATACTCCAGGATGGATGCCCGAACCTCATTGTCTATTCGTCGTATCAATTAAATTGTAGATATCCTTGTAGTAATTCCTGAAAGCTTCAGCTATGTCTGGGAAACATCAGAGTACCGAATAGTCTGCCCCTTTTACTTGAGCAAATCTAACCAGTAGAGTCAATTGTCTACCACACTTGTTCCCCACAACATAGTTGTGGTATTTGGTCCGCTTAAAGGATTTAATCTCACCCTACCTCAGTAAAAGAACTAATTCCACTCTCGAGTCACGGAGGTATTCTAGATTGCAAGGGGAGAAGGTACGCTTGTATTTAAGTTCTAGGGTACAAATCTTGGCCACTAGCATATTAACCAACCCTTATCTTTCACTTTTCTTCCTGGCACCAGGTTTTAGCAGGTGGCCCCGCTTTATGCACTTGTGAGTCTCCCAGATCACTGGCTGTAAGGTCTGAGAGGGGGAATTATGAAGAAAATATTCATCCAGGGTGAGATCTGAGTTCTTTCATTTCTGAGGAATTCTTCAGAAGCAACTTGTAGTCTCTCTCCTTAGGGTGTAATAGCCTCCAGACATCAACTAACTTCAGTTCTGCCAAGCGAATTGTAAGACATTTGATACCGGATCCTTGAAACAGAGCGTTACCTGTAGAAGAATCTAGTAATGGATTTACTGCAATTTTTTTACAATATTCATCAGACAATGAGGGGGAATTATCTAGTGATAATAGTGAGCCACCCATGTCTATGGCAGAGGGGTTCACACATGATGACAGTGACACAGAATACATAGATTCTTTCATTAAAGCAATTCTACAAGTTCTCCAAGTATCGGACAAACAAGTCTCTAATACCTCATCTAAATACCTCTTTAAACGTAAAATAAATCCTTTATTGCTTTTCCTGCTTATGAGGAACCTGGCCATATAGTCACAGATGAGTGGGATAATCCAGATAAATCCCTGTTTATATTTTGAACTTATCCATTTTCCAATGGACAAGTAGACCTTTGGTCTAAACCTTGACCCTTGGTCTAAACCACCAGCAGTGGATCCAACGTTATTCAGGCTGTATAAGCATACTACTATTCTGATTCAAAATGCAGCAGCCCTTATGGACTTGGCTGATAAAAAGACTGATACATTAAATAGACTAATGTTTTCAGGACCGGAAGCTATCATTAGAGCTTAATTTGCATCACTATGGGCATGCAGAGTGGCAGACACAAATTACACAAGCCATACAAGACGACAAACCACATGAGCGTATACTTCCTCTGATGGGTTACCTACAAGAAGCCACCAGCCTCAGATATAGCCAAAATAGCAGCCAAATGTTTAGCCTGCTATTCTTAAAGCGCAACGTACCTTGTGATTAAAGGTATGGATGCAGATTCTACCTCCAAAAAGCTTTGGTAGCTTTACCATGTAAAGGCTTTTTACTGTTCCTTTCAGAGATGGACAAAATTTTCAGTCAAACCCCTGGAGGAAAAATCACCTTTTTACCTCAACGTAAAACCAAAAGATTTGATTTCAAGAAGAAATGTTTCACGTATCGTGGTTAAACATCTTCCAGACAAGTACTACCCAATATGTCAGGAGATTCCTTTTGTTATGGTAAAACAAAAACAGCTTCGGTTCAAAAGAAAAAATGTGCCAAAACAGCTGGGTCTAAACCAACCACAGCATGACTTTGGATGTCTAGAGCTTCACAGAGATCCTCCACTAGGAGGGAAGACTCCAGCATTAAATTCTTGAATAGAGTATGTCAATCTCGGACGAATGGGTACTTCTGTTGATAAGAAGGGTATAAAACACCTTGATTTTTTTTTTTTTTTTTTTTTTTTTATGTCCAGAGTACCCAAAGAAAATATGCTCCAGCAGGTATTTCATCAAGCGATCTGACAATTCCTGGAGAATGGGTTGATAATCCCAGTACCAAAAGAACAGAAGTTCAAAGGGTTTTCTTTTAATTTTTTTTATGGTACAAAAAAAATGAGGACTCCGTCCAAACCTTGGATCTAAAAGCATTGAACCAATTTCCCAGAGTAACCAAGTCAGTGAGAGCAGCCATTCAACTAGAGGAATTCATGACTTTATCAGACATCAAAGATTCATACCTATACATCCCAATATGGCCCAGCCCCTGGCAATACCTCTGGTTTGCCTTCCATAAGCAACACTTTCTATTTGTGGCACTTCCCTTCAAACTAGCCACAGCACTGAGAGTGTTTACCAGTGTGATGGCACCACTTATGGCGCACCTCCGATCCAAAGTTGTAAACTTGACTCCATGCCTAAACGAGATGTTACTAAAAGCTCTGTCCCAGAAGCTAATTCAACAATATCTTCATCTCACTTTGCTAACCATGAAGAGTCATGGTTGGATCATCAACCTAAACAAATCCCAACTGATACTCTCTCAGCAGATATAAGCTGTGCAAGGCAGCAATTTGGCTTTCCTTTCCAAACACTGCCGTGTTAATGTCTTTGCCTCAGTTGAGGCCAGCTTTGGCTGGAAGGTCCTGCAGACTCATCTGCCTGTTTAAAGAACCTGCACAACCTGCCAGTTGTTCAGTAGTTTCTGAGCCCTGTTGGCTCTTTTTTCATGTTCTGTGTCTGCTGACTCTTGTTGCATGGGTTATTAAGATACTGGGTAGTCTTGGGGAACTCCAGTATCATGGGGACATTTGTAAGGTCCTTTCACCTTTCCCACCACTGGGAGCATAGGGTTTATATATTTCCATGGTACCTGTGTTCCATATTAGACATAAGAGAAAATAGAATTTTAGTGTTTTTACCTGTTAAATACGTTTCTCTTTAGTCCATATGGAACACGTCTCCCACCCAGGGAAAGGGACCTTCATGGTTCTGTTTTCCTGGGCAGAAGAGTCCTCTTGCAGTAGATTTTTTTCTCTTCCCCACTTCTCGTTGACAAGGTTTTTCTTCTAATGCTGCTTGTGTTTATTTCCTCCAAAAGTACATTTTGGAGTGTTCAATTTTAACTTCATGAGACCATAGAACTTATTACCGAAAATGTTGTCCTCTTGCTTCAGACTTGACTTTTGTGATGCGATCGCAGGTAAGGTTTCCTTCAGATGACTTTTCCATGCAGATCATGCTTGTGCAAGCAAAGCTGCACGTTAGACTAGTACACCACTACCGTGCCATCTAAAATTCCTGCAGTCCTTTTTAGTGTTATGAGGGATTTTCCTTTGCATTACTGGCCAGTTCTATTAAAGATTATTCTGGATTTTACAGATTTTGTATTGACTTCAACAGTTCTTTTTAACTTCCATTTCTTATTGACATTTCAGACAATGCAAATTGCAAGCAGAAAGCATTTAGATAGCCTTTCCTTGTAAGAGTCCATGATGTTTTTCTGATCCTCAGTCAGCTGCTTAGAGGAGCCCAGGGTTGTTGAGTGTAAGTACATCACCCTGAGAGGTTCAAAGACTCAGGGAATTTATTAATCTCAGGAATCGTCATCACTTAATTTAGATTAAGACCTAACAAGTCAGTTAAGTTCTGAGACCTTACAAAAAATAATGCTAGTGGATCAACTGGAAGGGTGCACATGCTACATTTTCTGTTTATTTGCTGTTAAATTCATCAAATAGTAACTGTGTATTTTAATTTGCAGAAATGTCAACTTTAACCCTTTGAGTGCCATAGGGGTAGACAAAACATTGCAAAGCAATGCGTTCGATACCCCCTCTGGCACGCAAAGGGTTATGTTTATTCTCTGTAGTGGTTAACTTCTTTTCACTTAGAAAATTAAGAAAACATGTAATTTGACCAGAGGTGCCCAAACTTTTGAATACAACTGTATTTGAAGATGTTAAATGGTAAAAATCCTATGCTTTCCACCCATTAATATCAGAATATTTGTATTATTTAAAAAATTTTCACCACTAATGATAACAACCCCCACTTAACTTAATATGGCCAGAAAGTCCAATTTGGGCTTGTTTGTTTTTGTCTTCCAAACCGACGCAGGCAGAGTGTATGAATGAACGTTTATTTACATAGCACCACTTCTTTATGCAGAGCTTTTACAATTTAGAGGTTTGGACAATACAGGTTGACAAGTACTTAGGAAAATGAAACTGTAAACTTTCAAGCAGGGACCCCATTTCCAATCTAAAGTGGTGAAGGCAAACGTACAGGGAACATGAGGGTTAAGTGCCAAATACAGAGCTACAGTGTATGAGCATAATAATACCATGTGTAATGAGTGGTTTGATGTCCTGTGGTCCTGCTATTGTTATGTGTGCCTTTATGGACACTACTGATTGAAGTTGTCTCTTGAACTAAGGAATAAGTGCAACATTCATAATTGTTGCTAGGACTTTCTGAACAAAGGCATAGAGGCAAAAATCATAGGGGTAGTTAGGATTTTCAGGCCATAATTAGGTAAGTGGGAGCTTATAATTAGGTAGGGTTGCACTGATACCGATACTGGTATCGGTGCCGATACCAGCATTTGTGCGAGTACTTGTACTCGCGCAAATGCGGCCGATGCCAGCACCAATACCCTATGTCAGGGTCGGTGCTGCAGTGAGGGAGCCCAGGGAGCTGCTCACAATGCTCCCCGGTTGCCTCTCTCCCTCCTGTAGCGCCGGAGCGTTGCCGCGGGTTACCATGGCAACGCTCTGACGCTGACATCTGCCAGGGCTCGCGAGAGAACAGCGAGCACATGGCAGAGGAGGGTAAGGGAGGCAAGATGGGACATTGAGTGGGTGGTGAAAGAGGCAGAGAGGGGGGCCAAGAGGGAAAGAGGCAAAATGGACTAAGCAAAAGAAAAAAAAAAAAAAAAAAAAGGCAAAAGGAGGAAAGATCAGGAGACAAAAGGAGGGGGAACAAGAAGAGGCAAAAAGGAGGGGGGATCAGGAGAGAGGCAAAAGAGTGGGATCAAGAGTCAAGGAGGGGGACAAAGGGGGATCAAAAGGTGGAGAAAGAGGTAAAAGAGGTGGTGTGTGTGTGTGTGTGTGTGTGTGTGTGTGTGTGTGTGTGTGTGTGTGTGTGTGTGTGTGTGTGTGTGTGTGTGTGTGTGTGTGTGTGTGTGTGTGTGTGTGTGTGTGTGTTTCAAGTACTCACCAATACTTTTTTGCGGTCATTTGCCAGTTTTCCAAGTACTTAAAGCATATATATATATATATATGCGCTTTAAGTGGTATCGGTGCATCTCTATAATTAGGTGGTGGTAGTGCGTCACGTATTTGTAAATCCTAAATATAGTAATACACCTTTGCCGCTTCTTGTCCACTAACCAGTCTATATCAGTATATCTTGAAGTATAAACACATTTTTGTTTAATAAAACATCTGTGTTGATTTTGTGTGGTTTCTGTTTTAGGCCCTTCCACATAGAACCTGCATATATTACCAGCATCAATAATGATGATCAGCAGATAGCTACATTGGAAGCTTCTGCAATGAACAAACGAATTCACTACTATAGCAAGCTCAGCACTCCTTCTGACAGGGCTTTGGTAAGTGAGAAATAAGAACCCATTGTCCCTGAGTCAAAACCTGTTTTTCACCCCTTTTTTTTTTTTTTTTTTTTTTTTTTTTTACCCTTTGAGTGCCATAGATTTCCAGCACTTTGCGTTGGACACTTCTGTGGCACTCAAAGGCTTAAATTGTTTTAAAAGTTGGACCTCCTGGTGGGGATCAGTACCAGCCCTCCAGCTTCTGATCTCCCAGCCGATATGCCTGGGAGATCAATAGAGGCGATGCAGGGGAGCAAGAGGGCTCCTCTGCTTCCAGCCTACCCCTACTACCAGGTAGGAGTGGACCAGATCGGGAAACACTTTCACATCGATGAGGGTGGCTTTTCCTCATAGATTTGTGAGTGTTTCTCGATACTGTTCATTCCTACCCGGGTAGAATGGAAGCAGGGGAGCTCTCTTGCTCCTGCATCATCCTCTATTGATCTCCCGAATTGCCTGGGAAATTGGTAGCTGGGGTGTCCTGACGGCTCACTATGTTGTCTGACTTTTTTTTCCTTTTGTGTAAGTGAATGGCTGAGGAGGATCCACCTGCCGCTTCCTAAGCCAGTCGGATTTAAAAAAAAAAAAAAAAAAAAATTGACAGAGGGCAAGCCGCATTTTACAGCCACGCCTCCTGACCACGAACCAGAATCACTTAGATTTATTTACATATAATAAATATATAATGTGTGTAGCTATTATAGCAATAGGTATAATGTGTTTAGATATATGCCTTTTTTATTATTTAGTTTTTTCTATGGGTATTTTAGTAGACTAAAGTGGCAAATTTGTGTGTGCATGCTCTATTCACCTACAAGTGTTATGCACCTGTGTGTGTGTGTGTGTGTGTGTATGTGATATGCACCTACCTTGTTTGTGTTTTAAGGACCTGTTCTGTATAGTGTGTGCGCTATGCATCTACCTCTGTATAGTGTGTCCAATCTGCACCCACCTCTGTGTAGTGTGTGTTATGCACATACCTTTAGATTGTAAGCTTTCGGGCAGGAACCTTACATCCAGTGTTTCACTCTACAAAGCACCTGGAACGCTGTATTGTCTAAGGCCTTAAAGGGGATCTCTCACCTAACTACATGTAATGCTCATCAGTTAGAGCATTTCTCGAAACCACTGAAAATAACGTTCATTATATGTAAAAAGCAGTTACATTGGCAAGAATTAAACTTTAAAAAGTGTTCGGCAGCCTACTTCCGGCTTGCCGAACTTTGCCGACCAGAGACGGCTCCGTCCCACTACCCATCATCCTCCCATGACGGAGGCTGTCTGTCACTAAAGTGGAGCGATCGCATTGGCAGAGATCGATATCTAGCCAATGCGATCACAATGCATTACTCGAGCGCTGGCCGCCGGGACATCAGCTGTGCTGCGGGCAGGTGGCGAAGGGGTCGCAGGGGTCGGCCGGGCCCCTGAGAGTGACGGGCCCGGTCGCAGGTGCGACCCCTATTGTTACTCCACTGCTTGGCGCCAATTTGGCGTCCCACACATGGTGGGTTATATCTGAGGGTTTATTTGCATTGATGTATTGTCCTGAGGAAGGCCAACTGTGTCTGGCCGAAACGTTGACATTCGTTAATAATAAACTATTTAAAAAGTCTTGTGTGTGCTCAAAGCTGGAGGACGGGAGGCTTAGAGCCTCAGAACTCCATCGGGGAAAAAAAAAAAAAAATTCTCAATCTTTAATTCAGCTATGCTATACTCCAAAACTGGTATTACAGCATTGTTTCCTTCCTGCAAGTTTATTATTTTACCCATGTACCATGCCTACCTCGCATGTTACATTTGTTCTGGACCACATACCCTTCTTTGTTGCCGGGGGTCACATGGGTCCATAGATTCTGCCGTACCCTCGTCTATGTAGCGAAATGGAGCAGCCAGAGGCTCAGCTCACCTTTGCCGAGTTCCCACGATGCTTCTGAGCTTAACCGGCAAATACAGGGGCATGGTGATGACGCGCCTAAGTTAGATCCAGCAACCGGAAGTGAGGCTGGCGTTCGATCCAGTGTGAGACTCATCGGGTGGAAATGGCATTCAGGCAGCTTCATTTAAGCCTCACAACGGAGGGGAAAGCAGCTTTTGAAAGTGCATTATTGCCTATTATTATTGCAATTAGTTCATTATAAGGCGTGTGTGTGTGTCTATATATATATATATATATATATATATATATATATATATATATATATATAATATATATAATAAACTAGCATTTGATATACTTGCTAATAGTCTATCTTGTTGCCTTTTACCTCTGCTTAATCAGCATAAGAAGTATTATTTTGCTGTTTGGTGCCTCTGTGTCATCTATATGTCAAATTCTAAAGAAAACAAAGGGGGCAAGCTAAAACAACCAGCAGACACCCCTAAGGAGGACAAGCCTTCAAAGACCAAGCAGTGTACAAGTTGTGAAGCAAAATTGCTCACTACTGATTCAGCAAAAGTTTGCACTGCCTTGGCAAAAATCTCCAACACTGAAGTTCCATCCCAGTTTCAGGACTTTCTGGGATGGATGAAGGTATCAATGCAGGATACTTTCTAATCCATGCAAGAAGCCTTCAGAAAGCGGCACAGACCCTCTGACCCTGATGAAGGTACGTCATGCAGGTTTGAAGATGATGATGATACCAGTGTATTGGAGCTAGAATATGGACCTTCATCCACCAAAGAAGGTGAGATCACTGAAGAATCTGGATCCTTTGGCCTTGACAAAGTAGATGGACTAGTTAGGGCCACAAGAAAATCTCTTGGCTTAACAGAAACACAGAAAGACTTAAACATAATGGGCGCAGCATTTATTGGATACAAAAAGGAGACACCAACGTTCCCTATACACAGTTCCATTCCAAAATTATTAATAAGGAATGGAAGATTAGAGACAAGACCTCAAATATCCAGACTCATGAAAAAGATGTATCCATTTACAGACAAAGATACCAGCTCTTGGGTTAACATCCCGAAAGTTGATGCAGTAGTCGCCCAAATATCTAGAAAGACCACTCTACTATTAGAGGATGGTACTTCACTAAGGGATGCTATGGATAAACGGGCAGATAATGCACTCAAAGTACAATTTTCTAATATTGGGCAGAATATGAAGACTGCTACGGCCATGGCCTGCGTATTTAGAACGCTCCGGATTTGGCTGTCAGAATTCGATGAGAAGATGGATTCTTCTGTTTCCAGATCCCGCTTGCTGAAAGATTTAACATCTATCAAAGATGCAGTATACTTTACCTGAGATGCCTCTTTAGACAATATTTGTTCTCTGGCAAGATCCTCAGCCCTGTCTATAACAGCAGACATGCTGTATGGATAAAATCCTGGGAAGCAGACGCCACTTCAAAAAATAAATTAATCTTCTTTTCTTTTACCGGAGGAAAATTATTTGGCAATCAACTGGAAGACATAATTCGACAGTCATCAGGAGGAAAGAGTCCCTTTCTCCCCCAACAGTGGCCGAATCGTTCTTCACCCACCAGAAATACCTCATTCCAAAAGCAGTCCTTTCGGGACTCGAAGAGATACAGGCCGGGAGGATCTTATGACCAGAGTCAGCGCGGATCTATGCAAGGAGCCAGAACTGGAAATTGTAGGAACTTCCAGAAAAAGACAAGGTTCCAGCACACTCCACAATGAAACACAGGTGATTCCATCTCCCTCTCCAGTTGGGGGCAGGCTGGAGCAGTTCAGGGAGTCTTGGGAACTACTGAACCCAAACAAATGGGTCCGGCATATCCTGAAGATGGGATATACCTTGGAATTGAAAACTGTCCCAAGATTCAACAAGTTCCACACATCCATAATCAGGAACCATCTTGTGGCAAAAGAGATGCAACAGGCTATCCAGAACCTACTCCTGGACAGAGGAATAGAGATGGTTCCAGAGAATCAAAAATTTCATGGCTACTGTTCCATAATTTTCTCCGTTCCGAAGCCTTCAACAGAACTGCGCATTATCTTGGACTTAAAGGAGATCAACTTCTTTCTGCAAATCGGGAAGTTCAAGATGGAGACCATCCAGTCTATCAAGATGGTACACCCCAGATCATCCTTACCAGGACAGACCTCAGGGATGCCTATTACCACCTTCCCATTCATCCCTCTCACAGACGGTTCCTCAGGTTCCACATTTTCCACACCCGCTACCAGTATCTCGTACTGCCATTCGGCCAAGCATCAGCATCTCGTGTGTTTACAAAGGTCCTGGCAGTAGCAATGTCAGCCCTACGCCAGAAAGGGATTACAGTCCTACCATATTTGGATGATATCCTAATAGTGGAAGACACAGAAGAAAGGGCAAGTAGCAGCACAACTGCATGCCTGGAACTTCTACAACAGTTAGGTTGGTTAATCAACCTCAACAAAAGCCAACTGCAACCATCCCAGGATATAATTTTTCTAGAAATTCAGTTCAACACTATACTGGAAGTTGCAACACTCTCCCAGGACAGACGAGAAAGAAAACTGGAACTGTCAAGATTTGAGACATCAGGAACAATCAATAAGGGATTTTGCCAGAGTCTTGGGAACCCTGTCCTCCACGTTCCAGATTGTGCCCTGGGGCAGAGTTCACAACCACCTGCAGTACTCCAATCGAAATCCTCTCAACATGACACTGAGAATCCCAATCCTTCCAGCCACCAGACTCGAGTTAAAATGGTGGAATCACCCAAACAACATAGCAAAGGGAAGGAAGCTGAGACCATATCAATGGGAGACAGTCTGCACAGATGCCAGCAAGACCGGCCGGGGGGGGGGGGAATTTGGATGAACAGGTCAGTCCAAGGAATCTGGACACCCAAACAGTCAAAACAACACATAAACGTCTTAGAACTCCAGGCAGTCTGGAACACGCTACAGCAACTAAAGCCAGAATGCCAGAACCGGCCCATTCGGATTCGATCGGACAATACCACCACAGTTTGGTATCTCATGAACCAGGGCGGCAAAAGAAGCCTTGTACTAAGTCGTCTGGCAATCGGAATACTTCTGTGGGCAGAGCGACACTTAGAAGCCCTATCAGCGACATACTTAGCAGGAGATCTCAATCTCCAGGCGGATTTCCTCAGCAGGACAAGCATAGAGCCAGGAGAATGGTCCATGGACAAAGCGATCTTCCAGGACATTGTAGCAAGATTCAGGATGCCAGTGATAGATCTCATGGCATCCAATCAAAACAAAAAATGTCAAAACTTAATATCACGTTGGAGAACACAGGGAGCAGCAGGGCAAGATGCTCTCCATTACACCTGGGATTTTCTTCTAGCTTATCTGTTCCCACCTCTTCCTCTGCTGACGGAGGTCATAGAGAAAATAAAGAAGAGGATAATTGAAGGGAAACTACATTTCCCGTGCTCTATTTTGATTGCCTCCCATAGCGGACGCCATTTTCTAGCCTTCCCTTCATGAGTATCCTACATAGGTCTTGGACTCTCCTTCTCTCCTCAGCAGATTAACCCTTCGCCTGCCAGTTAAGAGTATTTTCACTATTTCTGGTGTGAAATACTTAATCTTACACACTGTATTTGGGTTTTCCTTATACTTTCAGACATTTATACCCTGTGAGGATATCGACTCCCTTGGAACTTAGGGCTAGACCTAAGACTAAGGATACTGGGGTGTCTGTGACCCCCATTGATCCTCTTGTCAATCAGGGCTTCCTAGATAACTCAGGTCATTTATGCTCGTGCGCTGCTGCCCCGGCATCTCCCCCAGGGACCTCCAGCCATGCACTACTAGAGCCACTGTGTATGCAAGAGTTTAAGGCCACTACTAAAGACTTAGTCTATCTTACAACTCCTTCGATCCCAACAGCTGGGGGTCTTCCAGTCCTGGCAGCCCCCTACTTCTATCAGGTCTTTCCTACCTAAGCCGCAGGGTGTACCTGATGTATTTGATTCCTCTGAGATGGAGTTGTTGATGGACTCAGATGAGGGTGAATGTCCTCCCAATTTCTTGGGACCCCTGTGAAGGTGACCCGAACCCTCTGCTTGAGGGCCTGATCAGAGCTATCTTCAATACTTTGAACATTCCCCTGGTTTCTGAGACTCATAAGGACCCTTCTGATGTGTTTCATGAATCTAAGAAGCAGACTACCTTCTTTCCACCTAATCCCACTCTTGATCACCTTGCGTTAGATGAGTGGAAGAACCCTGATAAGAAATCTAATTTGTCTAGAAAGTTTGCGAAGTTCTATCCCTTTTCTGAATCAGCCCTATCGCAGTGGGCTCACCCCCCCAAGGTGGATGCCCCAGTTGCTAGACTTTCTAAGTCCTCTGCTTTGCCTGTGGTGGACGCATCTGTCCTTAAGGATTGAACTGATGGGAAACTTGAGGCTTTTCTCAAGTCCATCTTTGCTACTTCAGGCACATCATTGTGGCCATCCGGTTGGTGGCTAGGGTTTCTTCCATGTCTGTGGTTGCTAGACGGACTCTCTGGCTTAAGATCTGGTCTACAGATACTGCCTCTAAGACAGCCTTACTTTCTTTGCCTTTTTTGGGCACTTCCTTGTTTGGGCCGGAGCTTAAGGACCTCATCAGTGAGGCCACTGGGGGTAAGAGCACCCTCTTGCCATTTGTTTCCAAGAGGAAGCCTCAGGCCAAACGCAATCGGCTTTTTTTGGCCCTTTCAGGCTATGGAGCATGCCACGAACCAGGCGGTTCCCCAGGCTCCTTCAAACCCAAACAACAATGGAGGCCCAAGCAGTCCTCCACCAAGCCCAAGAATTCCAAACCACCTTCGGCATGACTTGCCGAACCCCGGACACCACGCTCATGTGGGTGGCCGTTTGTGCCATTTCCTCAGTGTCTGGACAGACACCGTGACGGATACGTGGGTTTAATCTCAGAGGGATACAGGGATACCTTTCACCTCTCTTCCTCCATTCAGGTTCTTTCCTTCTCACTCTCGTCAGGGAGTAAAAAAGCAGAGTTTTTTCAATGGTGCCATCCAGGCTCTTTTCGACAAGGAGGTCCTGGAACTGGTTCCTGAGCTGGAAATCGGTTTAGGTTTCTACTCCAACCTCTTTGTGGTTTCCAAGAAGGACGGCGTCTGTCGTCCGATTTTGAACCTCCAGGATCTCAGCTCCTTCGTGGTCAGAACACATTATTACCAGGACTGTGATTGTGGCTATGTATTCTGGAGAATTTCCTGCTTCTCTGGACCTTCAGGATGCCTACCTTCATATAGCTATCCATCCAGAGAGCCACCAGTACCTCCAGGTTTGCCTGCAACCAATGGCATTTTCAGTTTTCTGCTTTTCCCAGATCTTCATTCATGTCCTGGGTGCTTTAGTGTCCATCCTATACAGGGACTGCATCATGGTCACTCCATATGTGGACAGCTTGCTCTTGAAGGCCCCATCTGCAGAACTCCTTCGTCAACAGGTCACGGACTGCATTCATGCTCTCACCCATCACGGGTGGATTCTGAACATGAACAAGTCGATTTGATTCCATCTCAACAACTAGTCTTTCTGGGTCTTCTCTTCGACACCATGAAGGGCATGGTGTTTCTCACGGACGAGGTGGCTCACCAAATCACCCACAAGGTGTCTGCTATCCTGGCTTCTGATCCAGTTCCAGCAAAAAATTTGAGCTTTCTAGTGGGGAAGATCATATCCACCATAGAGGCGGTCCCGTTTGCCATTGCTCACACGAGGGAACTTCAGAGGTTTGTGATCCAGGTCTGCAAGGGCAAGACGGACCTCCTGAGGATGTCAGTTTCTCTACCTCTTCATGTGGAGCGGAGTCTGTCATGGTGGCTCAAACTCGCCAATCTACTGAAGGACAGGCCCTTCCTGGTATCCTTCTGGTCAACAGTGATGACAGATGCCAGTCTCCCTGGCTGGGGAGCTGTTCTGGGTCACCTGAACGCCCAGGGTCAGTGGTCTACTGAGGAGTCTCTCCTTCACATTAACGTGCTGGGGCTTTGAGAGATATTTCATGCTCTCGGGTACTGGACGTTCAAGCTGGAGGGATGCCCAGTCCGAGTCCAGTCCGACAATGCCACGGCCGTGACGTACATCAACAAGCAAGGTGGCACAAGAAGTCTCGCAGCTTGGTTAGAAGACAAAGCTATCTTATTTTGGGCAGAAGAACATGTTCCTGCCATATCCGCCGTTCATGTTCCCAGCATAGACAACGTTCTAGCAGACTTCCTAAGTCTACACACAGTGGACAGCGGAGAGTGGGAACTGCATCAAGACATATTCAACCTCATTGATTGGAAATGGGGACTTCCTTGTGTCGACCTGATGGCAACAGGAAGGTCCCGGTGTTCTGCTTCCGCTGGAGGAACCCTCTAGCTTTTTCAGTGGATGCTGTGTCCATCCCACGGCACTTTCGTCTGGCGTACATCTTTCCTCACATTCCTATGCTACACAGGGTGTTGAGGAAATTGCGTCTGGAGGGTTCTCTAGTTATTCTGATTGCTCCATATCGGCCTCATCAGGCCTGGTTTCTGGATCTCTCCGTGGCAGAGCCCGTTCGGCTTCCCCGCCATCCGAATCTTCTTCTACAGGGGTACCTGTGGAAGGAGGATGTAGACTGTCTGGGTTTGACAGCATGGGAATTGAATCCTCAATATTGAAGAAGGGCTTCTTTTCAGGTGTGGTGGCCACTATGCTTAGTGCATGTAAGCCTGTTTCCTCTAAAGTGTACAACAGAGTCTGGTCCACTTTTCTCTCTTTATGTACTGATAGGGATCTTTCCCATGACTTTTACAGGACAGGGTAGACCAGAAGCTCAGCTTGAGTTCCTTGAATGTTCAGACTTTTGCGCTCTGTTTTCTTTCAGAGATGCATTGCCATCCTTCCGGATGTCAAGATTTTCTTCCAGGGCGTTTCCCATGCTTGTCCTGCCTTTAAGAACCCCGCTCCACAGTGGGATCTTAACTTGGTATTAGGCGTCCTTCAGCACCCCCCATTTGAGTCCTTGGCTACTATTCCTCCTCATCTGCTGACTTGGAAGATGGCTTTTCTCCTGGCGATAGTGTCTGTTCACTGTGTCGCTGAGTTCCATGCCTTGTCCTGTAAACCATCCTTTTTTTTGGTGTTTCACAAGGACAAAGTGGTTCTTCACACTTCTCAGGAATTTCTCCTGAATGTGGTTTCTGAATTCCACATTAATCAGGAAATAGTGGTGTCCTCTTTCGGTCCTGACGCTGCATCTGACAAGGAACGGGATCTTCACTTGTTTGATGTGGTGTGTTGCCTTAAGGTCTATGTGCATCGTACTGAGTCCATTCGTCAGTCCGACAAGCTCGTCATCATTCTTGAGGGTCCCAGGGCAGGTAGACCAGCGTCCAAGGTTACCATAGCCACCTGGATTAAGTCTAGTATTCGTAAGGGGTACGAACTGAGGAAGAAGCTTGCTACATTTCGTGTCACGGCTCATTTGAATAGGTCTATTGGGGCCTCTTGGTCCTATAAGAATCAGGCCTCAGCTGATCAGTTGTG
Organism: Rhinophrynus dorsalis; assembly: GCA_037306005.1. NCBI lineage: Eukaryota > Metazoa > Chordata > Amphibia > Anura > Rhinophrynidae > Rhinophrynus > Rhinophrynus dorsalis. The sequence continues at coordinate 626,933,529 of CM074718.1, forward strand.
CAAGGCGGCCACCTGGTAGTCTGTGCACACTTTCTCTAAACACTACCTTGTTGATGTTTTGGCATCGGCCAATGCCAGCTTTGGTAGGAATATCCTGGAGGCAGTTTTGCCTGTCTAGGGTCTTCTTCATTACCTTTAGTCCTCCTGAACTGTTGAGCCCGGTTGGCTCTAGTTCTGTGTGCTGTGTTACGGTTCCTGGTGTGCGATACTCCAGTTTTTGTGTCCGTTGACACTTTGTTCATTATGGGGCTGTTTTATCATCTGTTTTATCATCTGTTCAGCTCATATATGCTCTGGTGACTTTTGTGATCTGCTCCTGGTGCTTGCCTTCATTCCCACCTCTGGGAAACTCAATGTTTGGACATCACAAACTTAACAGTAACCTATATTGGACGACAGAGAAAAGAGGATTTTAGTCTTACCTGTGAAATCCTTTTCTCTTAGTCCATATAGGTTGCTGGTCTCCCACCCTGTCAAGGGACCATGCTTGGTTCTCCTGTGGCAGAATGTGGGGGTCCTTTAGGGTTCATGCTCACAGGAGTCTTATTTTCCCTTCTTGCTACCTGGTCAATAGTTAGCGTCTCAAATCTTACTGGAGGGAGATTTGCTGAGGACCAGCTAGGAGAGGAGGAAGGCTCCACCCTGCACTTCTTTTCAAGAATTGTTCCTGCCTATTAAAGAGGTGGTCACCTTCCTAAAGTTACCAGTAACCTATATGGACTAAGAGAAAAGGATGTAACAAGACTAAAATCCTCTTATACAATCCTGTGCTCCTTTACGTTATCAGACAGATTGCCATATAATTACAAGCTCTGCGGTATCACTAGTCTAGTTGTATTTTAACTGGGACAAGTGAGAGGGCATAAGGGGGGACAGGAAGGGAAAAAGGGGGGAGAGAAAAGTCAGAGGAAGAAGAAAGTTAAGAGGAAGGGCACAACAGCGAGAGTACCTATGAACCTAGTGCTGCCTGCTGGGTTAAGTATGTATAAGAAAATATCTGGTGGTAGCAAATGATCCCTGCAGAAATTTGACATAGAACTTAAGTAACAAAATATTACTACCCATTAAGGGGTTAATCAACTCCTTGTGTAGCAATCGAATTACATTGGATTTCAAAAGGTTAGCTTACAAACTCACTTTGTATATAAATACTCACACACAAACTTACAACACAAATGGATCCACAAAGCAGTTAATCCTCTGAGTGGCAGATGAGTACTCTGGTCTAACCATGTGAATGCCAGAGAGCACTGCAATGCTTTAGTACTCTACAGTACTGAGAGAGTTAATATAGTGACACCCCCACTGGTCCTCAAACGATAACATTCAGGAACAGGCATCTTCAACACAATACAATTACTGGCACTGTGTACAACTAGAAGGTGAGCACAACTTGTTGCACTGTCCACTGGTTGTTACAGAACCAAACATACAGAATGTGATAATTTGTTCTACTGTCCGCTGGTCACAGAGCCACACATACACAGTCTGACACCCCAGTCTTGTTTCAGTGTCCCACATACACTGACACATCAGCATTGTTCCACTGGTAGTCACAGAATCACACATACATCTGACACCCCAAGCCCCACCATTGTTCCTCGGACCACTGGAAGTCACAGAACCACACATATAAAGTAATCTGACATACCAACCTTGTTCCACTGGTAGTAACAAAAATACACATGTATTTTACTTTACTGTGTGTAATAGAGGGACGTAGCCGGGTAGGAGTCCATCATACAAGACAGGAATATATAAATTAGTGTGTAGGTAGGTGCCCTTCATACAGCAGCCAGATATACTACAGAAGGGCTACAACAGGGAGGTATTTTTTTGCAGTTGAAGTCTTTTTTTAAGGTGCCAAAGTGTTGTCATTCTCCTGTTCACTCTTTTGGCCTGTTTGGTTTTTAGGTTTGCACCTATTTTGGTTTGTCTCTGTCAGGATTCTCCTGTTCACCCTCCTGGTCTGTCTCATAGTAACATAGTAGATAAGGCTGAAAAAAGACATGCGTCCATAAAGTCCAGCCCATGCCAAAACACCCCTGTTGATCCAGAGAAGGCAAAAAAAAGCCCTTCTTGAGCAATTTCCAATGTAGTCCCAAGTGTGTGTGTGTGGGGGGGGAATTATTCCTTCCTGACTCCAGCTGGTAGTCAAATAGTTCCCAGGATCTATATCCTATTTGATTTGAAGCCATCTGTCATAATTGTCAATAGTGTTCTGTGCTAGATAGGGCATCCATTGCTTTTTTGAATGCAGTTGCATTATCTGCCAGCACAACATCCCGAGGCAAAGAATTCCATAGCCTTACCGCCCTTACTGTAAAGAATCCCTGCCTATGTTTTAGTCGAAAGCGCCTTTCCTCAAGTCTTAATGGATGACCTCTTGTTCTTAGCTCATCTCTTTGCATAAATAATTAATTGGATAGTTCTTTGTATTGACCTTGAATGTATTTGTAAATGGTAATCATATCACCCCTTAAATGTCTCTTATCTAATGTAAACAAACCCAATTTGGCTAGTCTCTCGTTGTAACTCAGATCCTCCAATCCCTTTATCAGTTTTGTTGCATGTCTCTGCACCTTTTGCAGTTCAGTAATGTCATTTAGAAGCATCCCTTGCTTCTACACCTCTTTTTATGCCGGCTAGTACTCTATTTGCTCTTGCAGCAGTTGAGTGACTCTGCACACTGCTGTGAAGTCTATTGTCTATCAGTACTCCTAAATCTTTCTCTAATGAGGATTTCCCAAGTTGTTTCCCATTTAGAGTATATGTAGCAAGTTTGTTTCTACAGCCCAAATGCATAACCTTACATTTATCTACATTAAATGACATCTGCCACTTTTCTGCCCATTCACTTAGTTTATCTAAATCCTTCTGTAGGGAAAAATCATCCAGCTCTGTGTGTATCTCCTTACATAGCTTAGTGTCATCAGCAAAGATTGAGATGCTACTTTCAATTCCCAATTCTAGATCATTAATAAACAAATTAAAAAGCATTGGTCCCAGGACTGAACCCTGTGGCACCCTACTTATAATCTTAGACCAATTTGAAAAAGTTCAATTTACAACAACTCTCTGCCATCTATCATTTAACCAGTTCTTAATCCATGTACAGATAACACCGCCCAATCCGAAGCCTTTTAATTTATGCAGTAACCTGTTGTGAGGCACTGTATCAAAGGCTTTTGCAAATCCAAGTATACTACATCAACAGCAATTCCCCTGTCCAAATTACTACTCACTCTTTCATAAAATGCAAGTAAATTAGTCTGACATGATCTGTTCTTCATGAAACCATGCTGATTCCTACTAATGATATTGTTTGTCTTCACATAGTTCTGAATACTGTCAGTTAATAACCTTTCTAGTATCTTACCCACTATGGAAGTCAAGCTCACAGGGTTTTTCCTGCTCTCATTTGCAATGTTTCTCTCATTTTCTATTTTAGCTAGCTTAATTGCTTGTTTGCAGATTTTATTACATTCTTTATATTTTTTAAATGATGCATCTGACCTGTTTGACTTAAACACCATAAAAGCCTGCTTTTTATTTCTCATTTCCCTGCTAACCACATTATTAATCCACATTGGTTTTTCCATTTGCACCTATTTTTGTGTGTCTACTCTTGCATCAATTCCTCCTCCTCCTCTTGGGATCCTATTGGTCTGTTAGGGTTTATAGCATTTATAGGGTTTAGGACTATGTAACCTCCTGGCCTGATTATTCGAGTTTGTGTGTGAACAGATCTGACTTTTTACCCAGAAGTTTTTACCAAAGGTGGTCTCCAATTTTCACATCAGTTAGGGTATTGTTGTGCCTTCCTTTTGTCCTGAACCTACATCCAAGCATAAGTGGGATCTCCATCTGCTGGATGTTGTGCGTTGTCATAAGTACTGAGTGCATCACTCTCTTCTAGGGTGCTTCAAGCAGCATCCAAGGTAACTATTGCCTCTTATCAAAGATACCATTTGCCAAGCGTACATGTTTAGGAAGAAGCCGATGACATGGTTCTCACACATTATTGTGTCTTGACTGTGTCCAGCTTTGGCTAGAAGGTCCTTCAGGCAGTCTCATTTATCTGAGGGCCCTCTTTCTTTTTCATCTACTGCCCAGTTTGTTGTTCAGTAGTTTGAGCCACATTGGCACTAGTTTTGTTTGCTGTTCTAGTTCAGCATCCGTTGACACCTATGGTTATACCGGCCAAGTTTAGTCCTAGGGAACGTAGGTATCATGGGAAGTTTTTTCTCCTTTCTGTCCCTGGTGTCTTTGTGATTCTTTGGTATATCCCCATGGTTCCTGTGTTCCATATTGGACCTAAGAGAAAACAGGATTTTAGTGAAAACCTACCATTAAATCCTTTTCTCGTTAGTCCGATTCCCACCCTGAAAAAACCCTACCTGAGTTTCCTTCCACTGGTAGCGGAGTCCTCATAGAGTCTTAGTCTTAGGAGCTTTCAATTTTTCTAACCCTCTTAGGGTTTTTCTCTGGCGTTTGTAACACATGTATCTGAAAAGTAGAATGGGGTTTGAGCTGGAGGAATAAGAGGGAATCTCTGCCCCAAAGACCCTGTCTTTTGAAGTGCCCTGCCCTCTTGGAGGAGGGAGCTCAATCCCATGGCTCCTGTGTTCCATGTTGACTAGGAGAAAAGGATTTAATGGCAAGATTTGTTGAAATTGTATTCAATTATTAATCTGTTCTGTGTGTTCTCTGCACTTAATAAGGCATGCAGTTCTGTTTATGGAGATTTCTTCTAGTATACTTTTCAACATTTCAAGAACATTTTATCTGGAAATGTCAATTTCTTAAAGATTCTCAACCCTCTTGGGATAATTTATTTATTATGATATTGATGGAGTAGCAGCAGGTCCCAACAATTTCTCAGTTCGTTGCTGAAAGACTTTTCCAAATCTCTGGATAAGGATTTTATATTCATCTTTGTTAAGGTTGGGCCTGCTTTCACTCTTATTATTTATTATACTCTCTCCAACATCATGTGCTAGAAAAAATTGTAAATTTTCCTTTTCGTCTGAAGTTGCAGTTATTTCTCTTTGCGTTTATACATAAGATCCAATGTCTGTCATGAGCTTCAATATGGTATTTCTCCTAGAGCCATCATGATCAACCACTTGGAAGCAATGCATTGGAGCTCTCTCTGTCCTCCAAAGTGTTAAATGAAAAGTAAAGTTGTGTGACAACTGCATTTTTGCACTAGAGGACAAGAGCAATGTTGGCCATTTTAGTATCTTTTTAAACATATTTTTCCTCTACTTCATTTATTTTAGCTGCACAAATTGTAGACTGTTTTCTTTTTTAAGGATAAGATTGGCTTTTTTAATGCCATATTTATATGTCTAATCCATCATTTAGTTGGATAATATAAAAAATGCAAAAAAAGTGAAATAAAATTTTGTGTAGGCTTTCCTGTGATGATTTGTACTCAGTTTAGTGTATTTTTTAACAGGAACAAGATACAAAATATGAACGTTTTCTCTTACCTCCCAAGTGTGTCTTTTCAGGAGGGACAGTCCCTCTGAACCCCAAATCCCTTTGTTCCACCCTGGTGTCCCTCTTTTTTTTTCTGTCCTCAAAGGCTGGAATCCTATGACTGACCTGGCACGTCATCCGTTCTTAAAGGAGTTGCTAAAAATGTATAGTTTTATTTCAGAAGCCAAGTGCGGGTATAAAAAAAAAAAATTGCAAGTTTAACCATTTGAGTGTCAAAGATGTATGTACCGCAATGCTCTGCAATGTGTTGTGTACCCTTCTGGCACTCTAAGGGTTAATATCCCCTAAAATTAAGAAATTAGAAGAAAGATTTTAGGCTGGCTCCTAGGCTCTTTGGATTTTTCTACTCCACTGTCTTAAAAACCGAACTTACACTATATTCAAAGGTCAGTCTGATTCTGGAAAAAAAAAGAACTGTATTAAAATATTTACTTTTTATATCCTTTTTTTACTCAGGTTGCTCCCCATCATGTTCTACCTGCACCGGAAGAAATCTATGTTTACAGTCCATTAGGAACCGCATTAAAAATTGATGGGTTGGATGGCTCTGAAAAAAACTCCAGCATTGTAACAATGTAGGTAAATTATAAATTATCTCTCTGCAACCATAATTTATTGCCGATTCACTAAGAAGATTAATTGGCTGCTTTTTATTTCAGATTTATGATATGGAACACAATGATGGGAACTTCGATACTAAGTATTCCATGGGGAATAAAACAGGTATGACGAGAGAGACACCTCAAAACAGATTTCCATGAATTGTGCCATTATCATTTCAACTGTGTACATATGAGTTTTATCCAGTAACGCATAGTCTAGATCTAGAGCATGGGTGGGGCTTTACAATTCCTGTGGTCCCCAGCCAGGGTTGGAGTTCTAGTTCAGTAATAGCTCAAGGGCCTTGGATTGCTCTCCCTGGTTTAGACAAATCTTTAGGAATTTTGAGAACTAACATCTCTAATAATAACAACCTCTCACTTACATTACAATGACCAGAAAATCCAAGTGGTCTCAATGAATTTTCCCTTTATTCAAGAGATAACCTTTTCAATCGTTCCTGGATGTCCTGGACCACAAGACATCCAACTGTGCTCACTGCACATGGTAATCTTAACCCTTTAAGTACCAGAGGTATGTGCAGTGCGTTGCTTTCCAGTGTGTTGCACACCCATCTAGTCCTTAAAGGCTTAAGTAATATAGGTAATGTATACCCAAATGCCTATAGACAGAAAAGAAAAGGTTCAGCAGTTGTAGGACATACCAGCTGCACCAAATAGGATTTCCCCAAATCCCCGTTAATTTAAATGGGGCTTTCTCTTATGTCCAATATGGAACACAGGGTACCATAAGGGGTGAGTCCGACCTCCTAGAGGGCACTGCACATCACAAAACACAGGGTCTTTAGAGTGGAGAGCCTCCTCCTCCAGCTCAACCCAACCACCCACTAACTCCCAGAAGTTGTGTCCTGCTAGCACAGCCCACCCTCTTAGTTTTTCCTAGGTTTTTTTTTTTTTTTTTGCATTATTATTATTTTTCCTTTAGATACGATGCTGTATAATCACCTACTCTGCCCTCTGGAAGGAATCTTGATTGCAAGTTTTCCCTCATTATAGGTTCTCTTGAGGCTCTGTCCTCTCATGTGGTGGTAACCTGAAGAAAGAAAGAGACTGTACCTTAGTCCACTTTATGTCACAACCTGTTATGCCATGGCCTTATGTGAGCTCTGTTAGGCTCTGGTACTCTATAGTTATCTTTATTATTCTCTAAGAGGACTTTGTTGTGACCATGGCTGCTTTTTCTAGGTTATTTTGTGGTATTAACCCTTTCTGTGCTGTTTTTGTATTTGAGTGATTTTGGGCTTATATTCACTCCCCCACTACTTGGTTCCTTGTTTCTAGACTCCCCCTTATGTTCCCTGGGGGTTTTGGGTCTTTTACAAACTTTTTATTTGTACATTGATTTTAATAACTTGAGCCCACCTCCATCGCCATCTTTGCTTAATCGGATTCTTTAGGGAAAACTTATATAGACATATCTCTGCAACAGTTTGGGCTATAGTGAGAGAAGGCCATCTTGCTTCTCTCTTTCGTATAATATGCAGAAGCTGACTCTCCTTGCTCTCCTTCTCAAGATTAACTTAGCTTGCCAGATACATGTATTTAGGGTTATTATTCTTTCTGCTGACCTTTATCTAGTATTATACTAGCTTTTGCGATACTTTTCTAAGAAGTATGTCTGACTCTAAGGGGCGTGGAAGTAAACATTTGGCAAGCCTTCCAGTTTTGCATTTTGTACTCGCTAATGGCCGTGTTGTGTTCGCACAAATGATCTAGCAAGTACAAAGGGGAATTCCACCTGGTAAGGACCTCCATTTTCACCTGGTGATGGGGCAAGTTGTTACACTCATGTATGGAATATAATGCATTGCTTGCACTATAGGAATAGTTAAAATGGGCACAGATTTTGCAGGCTATATTCACCATTTCTAAGGGTTTTAGATTCTTCACCATATCATGTATTTTCAGTGAAGCTTTAATGCTGGACTAATTATCAGCAGACACAAAACTAGCTTTCTGTGTTGTCTAATATGGAATACAGGTACTATGGGGATTGATCTTCCTTTGGAAGGTGGAACACATCAGAAGACAAGTTCTTCAGGTTGGAGCCTTCCCTCCCCCTCTTTCAGCAAACTTAGCCCGGCTTCCATTTTTGTTGTGTTCCTAACTGAATGGACATGGCTTGGAACACTGCTGCTTAGTTATAGTTTATTGTTTTTTGTTGTAGATATGGGATTGTCACAATTCCTCCATTAGGAGGGTTACCATTACTGTGCTTCCCTTGAGTGGATTTGCCAGTGTGCAGGTGCTGTGTGGACCCTTGCAGCCCTGTGGAGAGAATCTTGCAAGTTTTCACTCCTAGCAGGACCTATCTGAGGCTCTGCTGTGTTCACAATGGTAACCTGAAGACAGAAGAAAAGATTGGTGAGTAACCCTTTGAGTCTCTTGGTCCACTTTGTCCCCACTTGTGCCTCTTCATACAGGGGTCTCTTTGAACCTTTGGGTTCTTGCAGTCATGTTGGGTATGTTGTTTCTGTTCATCCCCTGGATTATGGAGCATGGATGGCTGCATTGGGACTATTTAACTCCTTCCCTGCTGGTGTCTCCATGTTGGGTGCTTTTCTTGGGCTTTTCTCTTCAGGGGCCTGCCTCTTGACTTCCTTTCCCTCATGTTCCCTGGGGTCAGTGGGTATTTTGGGGTTAACTTTAAATTTGTCCTTTTTTTTGGAGCATGACTTCTTTTAAGGAAGCTTCTCGCACAGCCGACATCTTTGTTCCATTGACTTCTATGGACAAAATCTCTGCAACTGTTGGTCATACAGGGATCAAAGTGGGCTCTTTCTTATCTCCTTCATCCGTGGATAGAGTTGTAGGCATTGCTAGGCAACAGAGAAGACTATATTACACAGAATGCTAGTTTCTCGGCTTCTTTCTGATTGGCTGCCTATTTTGAAGTCCCCATTTTACTTCTCTCTTGCTTATCCTGCACAGACTCTCCTTCTCCAGATTAACCCTTAGCCTGTCAGATAAGTACTTTCTGGGCTTTTCTTGGGTGAACTTTTTAGTCTGAACTCTTGCAACTGACTTATGCTACTTTAGACACTGCTACTGTCAGGATGTAGGATCCTAAGGGACATGGGGCTAGACCTAAGAGACTTGGGGGCATCTCTGCCCCCTCCTCCTTGTTTAATGTCCCTCATGTCAAACAGGGCTCCCTAGAGAGTATTCCGGATCTCTCTGCCTCTCCTATGCTGTGGCCCCTACTACTCTGCTGGGTGCCTGCAGCACTGAACAAGATCTAGACCTTGTTGTCCACTGTATATTGGTGTAAGCGCAACACAAATCTCTAAGCACTGATGACACATGTCCCACAGTCCAGAGACACCCAAATGGACCAGATGTAAGCAGGTTACAGAGATGACTATGCTCCTTCTTAGATATCATTTCAGCCTACAAAATATAATGCACTGCGGTAATATCCTGCCCCCATACACACGGAATATAGTCTATACTAGTTGAAGAGCCCGTTAAACAGGCCACAGTGCCACTGAAAGCCCATCGCGGGGCAGTCACGCACAGTGGAGACTGCCCACGCTGCAGCTGATACAGTGCCAGACGGTCGCGGTGCAGTCATGCTCAGTAGATAATACCCGCGCAGCAGCTGATACAGAGCGGGGTACTCCTTCGGAGCTCCCTGCTCTGCATCAGCCTCTTCAGGGATAGTCTCTACTGCGCATGACTACTTTGTTACAAACTTTCTAGCAAATTATTATATAGGATATGTCACAGTGATAATGGTGGTAAATAGTAATGTATTAAATCCTGTTCCAGCCTATTTCAGATCTATATTCATCCCGAATACATCCGTATAAGGTGCAATATAAATGGTTGGTGTTTAAGCTTATCAAGTCAATATGTTAAATCAAACAATTATGTATGTAGACCAAACACAGGAATATAATCAATGGTAGATAGCGCCACTTATATGGGTATCAATGACCTAATACGCTATATATATGTATACTAATCATCCATACAGAAAGAACCCGTCACTATGGATGTTGCACCACAGAGTATAGTTATACAGGGCAGAAACCACTGTGACTTACTACATATGGACTAAAATTTAAAAATTTGTAAATAAAAATAGAAGATGGAGGAGCTTATTCAAGATAGAATATCTTCACTGCAGACGATAGATATCTATCTTCAAATTTCTTCTTAATGTATAAAAATAGACTGTACATTCAGAATATACCTATAATGTATATTTCTTCTGTGTCCCTCCCCGGCATTTACAAATGGGTTATGTCTCCGCCCTCCAGCTGGGTAGGACTTCCTCTACTTTCAAAAGGTGGAGATCCGGTAGAGGCACCAGTTTCTTTTGTTCTACCCAGCTGGAAGGACGGCATGGAAGCGCACAACATTCTCCTACCTTCTCTCCTTCCGGGCCGCTGAGTCTGCCCTTCGAGCAAGCGGCGAGGCGGCTCTCAGTACCCGCGGCTGTGCCATTGGTCTTGCTCCGTTATCTGATCCTCCCTTGCCCTCTATGTATGGCAAGCAGGGCACGTCTCCAGTCCAGTTTTTCCTCCGGCTATTCTCAGCATGGTGTTGCGAGGAGGGCGCAGAACCGGAAGTAGCGCTTTTATTTCCTTGCGTTCCAAGGATGGAACGCACGCGGCAGGAACTCGTGTGGTGCCGTTTGAAGGGACTGAGAGGCGGTTTCTGGTTCCATGGTCCTCCCCTTCCCTCTTCTGACTATTTAAGGTAAGTATTCTCATTTCTATTGCTGAAAAAATGTCTTCTAAAGCTCAGAAAGAGAAGGAGAAAGAAAGAGATAAAGACAAGGATAAGGGAGAGAAGGAGAAGAAGGATAAGGATAGAGAAAGAGAGAAGGATAAGGAGAAAGAGAAGCTTGAGTCCACTACTAAAGAGGACAAAAGTGTTCCTAAGTCTAAATGTTGCCTTAACTGTAATACCAAGTTAAGTCTATCAGAATCTGGAAAACTTTGTCAAGAATGTATCAAAGTGGCTGCTGGAACGGATATGACGTCACAGTTCTCCAATTTTTTATGCTGTATGAAGTCATCCATGCAAGACACCTTCAAAGCTATGCAAGAGGGGGAGCCTTCAAGAAAGCGTCAGCGTCTGGACCCTGGAGAAGGCTCTTCAGCCATGAGGGAGGAAGATCCCCGTGAATCCAGTATATTCGATCCAGAATCAGAATTTTCCTCCGAGGAAGAGGGAGAAATCAACGAGGAATCTGGCTCCTTTAATTTAGACAGAGTTGATGGTCTGATTCGTATAGTCCGTAAGTCCTTAGGCCTATCTGATACGCCACAGGACCTGAATATAATGGATGCAGCCTTCCTAGGGAAAAAGAAAGAAGTTCCTGTTTTTCCCTTACATCAGTCAATTTCGGAATTGGTAAAAGAAGAGTGGAAATTGGGTGACAGAAGATCCACAGTCCCCAAAAGATTTTCAAGAATGTACCCCTTCAAGGAAGAAGATACCAAGCCTTGGACCTTGCCCCCCAAAATTGACGCATCTGTAGCCCAGGTTGCTAAACATACTACATTACCTTTGGAAGACGGAACCTCTCTCAAGGACCCCATGGAAAGGAAACTTGACGGGACCCTCAAGCGCCAATTTGCAGTCTTAGGTCATTGTCTCAAAGCTGCCACAGCAGTAGATTGCCTAGCTCGCACTATGAGAATATGGTTGAGTAATCTTGAAGAAAAAATTTAATCCAACGTCTCCAGGTCAAAGCTCCTGAAGGAAATGGCCGTCATGAAGGAAGCACAGCTAGATCATCTGCGCTCTCGGTGGCGGCCAGAAGAACCCTGTGGTTAAGATCATGGAATGCAGACACATCTTCCAAGAGGAAGCTGATATCTTTGCCCTTCTCTGGAACTTCCTTGTTTGGCGAACATCTGGAGGAGATTATCAAAAAGGCTTCAGGGGGTAAGAGTTCCTTCTTACCACAGGACAAGCGCTCGAGACCCTCTTCCCCAAGACCTTCAGGATCCAGAGGCAGGAATACTTCCTTTCGTGACTCATCTAGATTTCAGGGAAGATCTTATTTCCACAAGAAACAGGGATCGAACCAGAGCTTCCGGGGCGGCTATAGGAGGGATTTCACCAGGAAGCCCCAGACCAAGAAAGAACTCCCATGAAGAGAAGTGGGCCCTAGTTGCGAACTCAGTTGGGGGCAGACTGAGTTTTTTTCTGGCAGCCTGGGATCAATTAGCAAACCCAGATCGTTGGGTTCGACAGATATTGCAACTAGGGTACCCGCTGGAATTTGTCAAGACCCCACTACGTCACAAGTTTATTCAATCAAGGGTTCCATCCAGTCCGTCAAGAGCCATAGCCTTCTTGGATGCTATCAAGAGCCTCCTGTCCAACAACGTTATAGAGCCAGTACCTTTGCATCAGCAGGGTTCTGGCATCTATTCAGTTCTGTTTTTAGTTCCCAAGAATTCGGGCGGTTTTCGGACTATTCTAGATCTCAAGGACTTGAATCAGTCAATCAAGATATCTCATTTCAAGATGGAAACAGCCATCTCCATCATAAAAGCGACATTTCCAGGGGCATTCATGTCCACAATCGACCTCAGAGACGCATACCACCACATTCCTATCAGGGAATCTCACAGGAAATTTCTAAGGTTTGCGGTGAAAGGGAATCACTATCAATTTACTATCCTCGGCACCCAGAGTGTTCTCAAAGGTTCTGGCGGCAGCTCTCCAGCCCTTGAGGAAGCAGGGAATTCATGTAATCTCATACCTAGACGACATCCTGATCCTGGCGGACTCCCAGTCTCAAGCAATCTTACACACTCAGAGGTCTCTGACGCATCTACGTCAGTTAGGTTGGTTGATAAAGGAAGAGAAAAGCCATTTGACTCCAACCAGATCGATCATCTTCCTGGGACTGAAATTGGATTCAGAGAACAACTTAGTCACCTTGACGGAGGACAGGATATCCAGAATATCCAGGAGGGTACGTCATTTCAAGAAGGAACGGGTTCACACAGCCCAGGACTTTATGGAACTTCTGGGGAATCTCTCATCAACCTCTCAAGTAGTTCCATGGTCCAAATTGCACCTTCGCCCCATCCAGTGGAATTTCTTGAGATTCTGGGACAAAGATTCTGGGAATCCTTACCAGAGGATATCTCTACTCCCATCCACAAGAAGGGAGTTGAATTGGTGGATAAAAGAAAGGAACCTCAAGCAAGGAGTCTCCTTAGAGGAACAGATTACGGAGGTCATATTTACAGATGCCAGTCTTATAGGATGGGGAGGCAAGTGGAGATCAATTCTAGTCCAGGGGAAATGGACACCATCGGAGAAACATCTCCACATAAACATTCTGGAAATGAGAGCAGTCTGGAATTGCCTTCAGAGTCTGAAATCCAACATAAAGGGCAAGAAGATCCTAATCTATTCAGACAATTTGCCCACAGTCATGTATTTAAAAAATCACGGAGGCACAAGAAGTCTCGGTCTATACAAAGAGGTGCGAAGACTTCTGCTCTGGGCAGAGGTACATCTCCAGAGCATCTCAGCATCTCACGTGTCAGGAAGAAACAATCGCGTAGCAGATTATTTAAGCAGATCCACCTTGAATCCGGGAGAATGGTCTCTGAGCCCAGCAATCTTCCAACAGATATGTCTCAGATGGGGTCAGCCGGAGATAGACCTCATGGCCTCCAAGGCAAATACCAAGTGTCCAAGGTACATCTCAAGATGGCAGGAACAGACAGCAGAGGGACAAGACGCATTACAGATTCCATGGACTTACAACCTAGCCTATGTCTTCCCTCCTATTTCAATCCTGATGGATGTAGTCAGCAAGATAAGGAGAGATCGAGCAAATATTATTCTGATTGCTCCAGATTGGGCCCGAAGGCCTTGGTACTCCTTCCTGGTAGCCATGTCTATCCAGCCACCTTGGCAGCTTCCCCTGGTTCCCAATCTCCTGACCCAGGGGCCAGTACTTCATCCGAACCTCAGTTTATTACGTCTGACGGCCTAGAGGCTGAAAGGCTCATTTTGAAAAACAAAGGTCTGTCAGACTCCGTTGTTAGTACCATTATTTCTGGTCGAAAAAAATCTACTTCAACGGTTTATTCCAAAGTTTGGTCTACCTTCCTATCTTGGCTGAAATCTAATTCTCCTCAAGACCATCTCATTTCTGTTCCAAGAATTTTGGATTTTCTACAGGATGGCTTTCAGGCAGGCTTGCGACCCGCCTCTATCAGAGTTCAAGTTTCTGCTCTATCTGCCATTTTAGCTACTCAACTATCGGATCATGATCTTATTAAAAGATACCTAAGAGCGATCTCAAAGATTAGACCTACTATTCGTAGTATTGTGCCCCCATGGGACCTAAACCTGGTCTTGGATCAATTATCCAAGTCCCACATCTTTGAACCGCTGGAAGAAGTTCCATTAAAATTTTTGACCTTTAAAGTACTTTTTCTAACCGCCATCACTTCTGCTCGCAGAGTGAATGAGTTACAGTCTTTATCATGTAATAGCCCCTACATGGTTTTTCATCAGGACAAAGTAGTTTTGAGACCAAAACCATCTTTTAGAGGCAAAGTTATTTCTGATTTTCACCTAAATTGGGAAATTGTGCTACCATCTTTTTGTGCCAACCTACAGAACCCTAAGGAACTACAGTTTCATAATTTGGACTTGGTCAGAGCACTTTCAATTTATTTGAAGAGGACAAAAGATTTCAGAACCTCGGATTCACTCTTCATCTATTTTCAAGGAAAGCTCAAGGGAAAACCTGTTTCCAAGTCTTCTATATCCAGATGGATTACCTCATGTATTCAGTTGGCTTATAAGGAGGCAGGCCAACAAGTCCCAAAGAATTTGAAAGCTCATTCTACCAGGGCATTATCCACCTCCTGGGCCAGGAACGCTGAAGCTTCTCCTTCTGAAATATGTAAGGCAGCAACCTGGTCTTCATTTTCCACATTCATTAGACATTATCATTTGGATGTCCACTCTTCAGCAGATGCCAAGTATGGGAGAAAGGTGTTGGAGGCAGTCATCCCTTCCTAACCAAGTAGGATTTGTCCTTCTTCCATATTTGTATGCATATAGGTGTTTCTGTGTATATTCATATACTCCTTGGTTGCTTAATTATATAACCTGTTCCCTCCCCTTGCTATGGGTACTGCTTTTTAAGACCCATTTGTAAATGCCGGGGAGGGACACAGAAGAAATGATAAATATTTGTCATTCTTACCGTTATTTGTATTTCTTCTGTGTCCCTACACGGCATACCCTACCCCATCTTGTTTATCCTTTTTTTCTATTTTCTACAGCTTGGCCAAAAGGGAAACTGGTGCCTCTACCGGATCTCCACCTTTTGAAAGTAGAGGAAGTCCTACCCAGCTGGAGGGCGGAGACATAACCCATTTGTAAATGCCGTGTAGGGACACAGAAGAAATACAAATAACGGTAAGAATGACAAATATTTATCATTTTAATTATAGAAACGGGTGAGCTCACTATAGGGTCCTTTAGGGGAAGTGGATAAAGAGTGGACTGAATATATAAGAATATATGAATATTAATCAAGGGTGTGAATGTCTTATGTCCGACTAAACATATATATATATATATATATATATATATATATATATATATATATATATATATATATATATATACAAAAAACACATGAGACATAAAAATAGAAAAGAGATTAGTGGAATAGATGTATTAGTTCATGAGTGTTAGCGAGAGTGGAATCGCCAAGACAAATGGAGTTTGTTAATTGCATGGAGGCTTTTGTCATGCTCTTGATACAGTGATTGCTTGATACTCTGTGCGGTTGTCAGTTGCTCGGAGTCTCCTCGAGCGGATACATATAATAAAAGATAAGAAGGAAGGGGAGACAACACACCAGAGATCTAAGTGTAGTATATGTGGATGAGGATAGCAATATACTACATTTGTAAAAATCTTTTATTGACATAAAAATATCATAGTGAATAAAACAAGGAAAGGGGGAAATAATCCAATCGTGGTCAGATAAATGAACAAATACTAGTATAAAAACATGTGGCTGATTTTCATATATATAAATAGAAATGGCAATAAATTGGAAAAAAATTTCACTTGGTGATATTAAAATAATGGTGAATCAATAAAAAAAGAAATTGCCCACAACTTGACACTATGTTCAGTGCTGAATTATGAAGTAACCGAGATATATGGCAGAGTCAGATGATAATGAGGATAAACATAGGGACAAGGGGGGAAATGCATATATACTCTCTTCAGGTATTAGAAAACCCCCCCTTCCTTCTGTATGGTCACCAGACTATCCCTGGAGTATTATCACATCAACAAAGTTACATTGATCTGCTCACCGGATGACTTCTTGTCAGCATGCACATCAAACAGCAGGGATAATACGCCTGTTATTCCGCCATTGTACAGAGCTGGATCGTTGAATCCTCTGGGCCCAAAATAAAGGCGGTTTTGGTGTTCCCCGCAATTGAAAGTTATAGTGTTTTCAGTTGTGGGTCAGTCAGTATTCTTTCACCAATTCTCCCAAATCAAATTAGTCAACGCGTTTCAGAGCAGCTTGGCTCCTTCGTCAGTAAAAAATGGGATACAGCAAAAAAAAAAAAAAAAAAAAAGGGGGATATACAAAATGGCAGGTCCAAGAATTTAAAGTCCAATCAGACAAATCATTAGTTGAGGTGTAGAGTTGCCTATAATGTTCCCACTATTATGTGAAGGTGTCTGGTTGTACCTGTGCCTCAATCGTATCAAGTAGCTGTAAAACGAAATATAGTTAAGGATTTTACCTTTGATCGAGGAGTCAGTCTCTATAGTGACGGTTGGTAATAGGACCAGTCACACTGATAGCCGCTTATACAACCATTTCGATATTTAGAGGTCCAAAACATAAATACTGTTGTGGCTTTCCTTTTGACCGTCTTTATCTGATGTCTTTCATCCAGGTACACAATGCCGGCTATCTTGCTCGGTGTTAGCCCCGACTTAGACTGTCCCCTCCAACTCACTTTAACAATGAACAGGTGTTCTTTAGGTGAAGCTTGGCGTCTACACACGCTGTGTCGCCATTACACACGCTACCTGCACTGGGGAACAAAACAATTATTTTATTTCTTGGTCACAGATACTATCTGTTATTGATATCCGATTTTGTGTCTGTATTTTCTTAATTCACCAACATGTTTCAAAGTTGAAACTAACTTCTTTGTCAGGTAAAAAGTATCTTAAATCTAAATGCCTCCATCTTCTAATTATATACACAATAAGCTCCTCCTGTCTTTCCAATCTTTTAAAAAATGAACCCCCTTACACAGCATAATTAACCCTTTCCCAGCCACTACTAATATATTGACTCAAAATGTGTACATGCAAAAAATAAAAAAATATTGTTATTGTATCTAAATAGCCCAGTATCAGTGCCCAAAGTGATAAAGACAACTCTGTCTATTACAGGTTAACATCACATAACACAAACCATATAATTTTTATAAATCTAAAAAAAAATTAGACTGAGCTTCTCCTCAAAAAAATTTAAAATTTATCTATAATAAATATCATTAAACAATAAATAATTTTCTCTTGTCCTTTAACCAGGCAAAAAGTTATAATAACCTGAAATCTGATGATATATTTTTGACAATTAATTAATTATATAATAACACATCTACATAGTGACAATTGCTAGTGACACACACGTCATCATCCAGTTGTTCAATAATCAGCAAGTGCAATGACTAGAATATACTTAAAGAGATTAAATGGTGTTATATACTCAAATATTGGACACAAAACATGGGATTAGATTACATATCAAGCGACCCAATATCATATCAGATCCTTATGGATGAGTGGAAGACCCCATATAAGAGGTTTTCTATCGCTAAGAGGTTTTTTAAGCTGTACCCCTTTTTCAGAGGCAGCTTTGGTACAGTGGGCCTCTCATTATTCTGTAAATCCCCCCAATTTCCAGGCTAGCCAAGTACACTGCTTTGCTGTTGGCAGATGAGGCGGATAAGAAGCTTTACTCTATCCTCAGGTCTAATCTTGCAGCTACTGGGGCTGTGTTGAGGCCTATATTTGCCTCTGCCTGGGTCAACAGGGCTGTTCTGTCTGGGGTGAACAGATGATGGAGGCTGTCTGTGCTTATGCCCCCAAGGAGGACTTGGCTTTCTCTATTGCTGTGCAACACACCTTGACCGGGGTAATCAGGGACACACAGAGCTGATAGACCTGATGGAGTCGCCACTTTGGGGTCTCTACCAATGAGAGCGCGAGCGTCTGAAGCCACCTAGCCAATCAGGGGGCCGCCATTTCCCTATGTTAAGTCAATGGAATCCCTTTAAACTTGTCCCTGGGTCGGCGGCCAATCAGGAGGAGGCCGACGTTTTCCATACAGCCTCACAATGCCCTTTAAACGGTTGGCCAATGGGGGAGGAGTGCCTACTGTCTCCCATGTTAAGTCAATACAGGCCCTTTAACTCTCCATGAACAAATCAGCGGCCGGCCGACCCTTGAACCCCAGCGGCTCAGTTTTGGTAGTGAATGTCAGCTGCTTGGGGAAAACGTAGGGCTTTTCTGCCCACACAAAATACCTTCAGTGGATTGGGAGTGTGGTACCTATCTGGGCCGTGATCCAGGAGTTTGTCAAACACGGGGCTTATGCTGGTTCCTGTGACACACATCAATCAGGAGATTGTTGTGCCCTCATTTTGTCCTGACCCTAATTCTAACAAGGAGAGTGATCACCTGTTGGATGTGGCGCTCTGTCTCAAGTTCTGTGTACACCGTACAGTGTCTTTTCATAAGACTGAAATTGTGTCATTCCTGAGGTCCCAGGGCTGGTCAGGCTTTTCTGAAAGTCACTGTTGCCTCTTGGATCAAGTCTACAATTCATAAGGCATACAAACTCAGGAAGAAACCAGTTCCCTTCTGTGTTACAGCATATTCCACCAGGACTGTTGGGGCCTTCTGGGCCTACAAGAATCGGGCTTCCGTGGAACAGTTGTGTAAGGCTGCGACTTGGTTCTGCTTGCACACCTTTCCTAAGCACGATCTTGTGCATGTCCTTGCTTCAGGCAGTTCTGCCTGCCTAAGCATCTATTTTCATGTGATTTACTGTTGCTCAACTATTTGAGCCCGGTTGGCTCTTGTTATTGTGTACTGTGTCACTTTTTTAGTGTCCGTTGACACACTGTTTACGTTTGGGCTGTTCCCGTTTTGGGTAGTCCAAGGGAACACATGTGTGAGGTCCTTTCTCCTTCCAACCTCTGGGAGCCTACTGTCGGTATATATCCATGGTACCTGAATTTCTTTTTGAACTGCAGAGAAAATAGTATTTGTCTTACCTTGATAAATCCTTTTCTCTTAGTCCATATGGAATACAGGTCTCCCACCGAGAGAAATGGACCTCTTGTGCTCGCCTTCTGGACATGGGAGTCTTTCCAAGGTTTTTTCTCACAGTAGCTTACTTCTTCTTTTCTCGATGTCCTTAACTAGTGAGTTTGTCTCATCAAAAACTGGAGTTGGAAGGGAAGGCTCCAGCCTCAAGAACTTGTCTTCTGATGTGTTCTGCTTTCAAAGGAAGAATAATCCCCATGGTACCTATATTCCATATGGACTAAGAGAAAGGGATTTAACAAGGTAAGACTAAAATACTATTTTCACCGAGCAGAGTACAAGCTATTACCTGCTCTAGTTTACATAATAAATCACAAGGTTTTGTGGGATTCTCTCTCAAAACTCTGCATGTACAGGTGGCTTGCAGATCGTATGGGCTGTCCTGCTACTGTCTTTAAATCATACTGCCAGAAACAGAGGCTGTCACCTAATGCTGCAAGCTAGTGTTGCCCACTGGCAGTGTGAGATAAATCCAGTGAGCAGTGACAGGCATATAGTCCGTGCCTGGTTGTCAACATCTCTTTTGTTGGGTGTTTTTGCTTTCCGTTTGAGGTTTCCAGCCTTTTGCCACCTCATTAACCACCTGCTTTTACAATTCTGGCACAGCCTTTCTTGAATAATAACAAAAGAATAATTCAGCATGTCAACTGCCAACAGCTTGGGATTATTTTTATGAAGTTTTTTACTCCTTCCCAAGAACTAAGTAATTGTGGGTTTCTTTTTGCCAGTTAGTCACGCAGAATTTTAGGGGTCAACCTCCGTTCTCCCTTCCTGTCCCACAGTGTCCCCCAGACTCCCCAAACACAGAGAACAGATTTCCTGCCTACAATATTCTCTAAACTAAAATTCAATTCCACTTTATTAGCATATCTTCTCTAGCTCAAAAATTTGCTGCTTTCTCTTCCTCTCACAGAAACACAGAATGGGCATGCTGTGTGGGAACCTTACACCTCTTTCATACTATGCCTGCAGGGAAACTTGCCACGTGGTGGCAGGAAATTCAGTCTTCCCATTGATTTCAATACAATGAGCTAGGTGAAAAAAATTGGAAAACAGTCACACTTTGGGAAGAATTTTCTTCTCCGAGGGAAGTGCTGTTTTTCTCCTGTTTTGCTTTTGAAAAGAAAATTTTTGCCCATTCCTAGTCATGACAAGTGGTGCCTTCAACAATTTTGCTAACTCTGAGAGTAGGCACTGCTTTGTCTGACCAGGTCACCAGCTGAAAAATACATCTGAACCAGACACCCCAACCCTTTAAACCCTCTCTTCTCACCCTTGGAGCCCACCTAGTACTCAACCACAGCTCCATCTAGTAATCAGGCAGGCAGATCTGAAAAAAGACCACTCTTCTATAAATCCTATTTATTGAATAAATCAAACTTTATTAAACCCCCAAGCCCCTAGACTCTGACCCAATGTGGGCCCTTAGGCTCAAGCACTTAGAATCCTTACATTTATAAGTGCATAAATTAATATTAATCTAAAATTATAATACATGTAACCCATTGAATTCTACGGTATCTCCAATGTGTTTGAAACTTCTCTAACATTCCTTGTGTTATGAAGAATATTGTATGTAATGATTAGCATTATATCATTGAGTCACTGTTATGCATAACATTTCACCATTGACAGACCTTGAAATTCATTAGATTACACGTGGCAGATTCCCATCTGACCTGTCTGAGCGTCTTATGACATACATACAAATATGTGGTGTAAACTGTAAAACATGCATCTTTTTATTTGTTGAACAATAATATTTTCATTTCCAGGAGCTATGTTCATATAATGTGACAAATACTATTCATACAAAAGCAGACAGTTTTGCATGATTTCCTTTTAACCTAAAATTTTCATGGCTTCTCATTTTGTAGGCTGGATTTACCACTGGAGTCATTATCCTCGTCGTGATGGGCCTCTTAACACTCTATTGCTGCTACAGAGTTGTGAAATCGCGAGGGGCAATACGTAAGGATCTTTTTCTTGGACACCTCTTAGCAGATATGTTTATATTGTGTCTTTTAGCTGAACAACAGTGAAAATACAAAACTATCTCAAAATAATGACACAGTATGCAGAAGAAACACACTGGCTCTCTGTAAAGATTTGCTTTTGAAGTTGGCACAGATGAACACTTTGCATGCCATAAGAGTTTGCAATACATTGCAGTGCAATGTTTTGTCTACCTTTTTTGAACACAAACGCTTAATATGTGTCGTAACCTCTGTGTGTGTGTCCATCACTCCCTACATGTATTGAATGGGAAAAGTGCTTGGGGCTCATGTGCGCATTTGACAGATATCTTGTTTGAGTTATCAGTGACTTACCTGTCCAAGCAACCTGCAGTTTTTTTGTTCTAGAATGTTTCCACTCCATTTGTGCATATGGTTGTTGGCCTAAAGAAAGACATTTCAATTCAGCAGCTCATTATATAGTTGTTTTTAGGGGACTGTTATCCCTTTGAATGCCAGAGGGGGTATACAATTCTTTGCAAAGCATTTCACACCCCTCTAGCACTCAAAAGATTAACATTTAAACAAATATTCTTAGTTGTATTCTGTATGTGGCCAACCTTTTTTTTTTTTTTTTTTTTTTTTTAACCTGTTTGGTGGTAGAAATATGCCCAGCAAGTTGCTTCACAATCTTCTAGAAAATGTGCAACCATTTACACCAAGACCATGTGGAACACAAGAACCATGGGATAAAATATCCTCCTGCCAAAAGGGCAGGGCACGGCACTTGCCTTAACAAGCTGCATGGAATCAGAGACTCCATCTCTGTTCCACTTTACACCCCCCCCCCCACCACCACCACCACCACCACCAACACCACCACCAGACCTGCTCAGTTTTAAAAGTGACTTCAAAGGAGGTGCATCTGGCCAAAGATTCTCTTAGTCACTTTTATTATTTCCTTAAATTGTATGGGGGCTGTGTGACCCCCATTTTTGCAAGCTCCTATCTCTGATCTCCTTGATGGATATGGACCAGTGTACAAACTGTTACAGGATCTGGTTCTACTATAGCAATGGCTTTCTCTTGCTCTCAGCCATTTTCTTCTTATCTCTGCTTGGCTATGTCTGAGCACAAATTATGTACAAGAGCTTAACAACTGAAGAGACTTCCAGTTTTCAGTGTGTACAGGTCCTGTGGGAAGTGGGCAATATTAGGTAGAAATAAAAGATAAAAGAGGCCTAGATAGAACTTCATTTAGGCTAAGTGAGGGAAGGAGCCTGAATTAAGGCTTTAAGGTTTCCAGAGCTTGTTAGCTGTGTCTGTTTGCAATCCGTTTCCTCTGCCATGCAGACTGGATCTCCTTCTCCAGGGTTACCTGTAGGAGGAGGAGGACTAGGAGGAGGATGTGGAGTGCATGTCTTTGACGGAGTGGAGGTTGAAGCCTCCTTCCTAAGGAAAAAGGGCTTTTCCCCTGAAGTGGTCTTTACTATGATTTAGGCTATGAAACCGGTTTCCTTTAAGGCCTACCACAGGGCTTGGTCTATTTTCCATGCTTGGTGTGTGGACACGGATCTGTCCTTACAGGAGTTTGATCTCCCTACTAGCCTGTATTTTTTGCAGGATGGAGTGAACAGGGGCCTTAGCCTTTTGTTCCTTGAAGGTTCAGACCTCAGCTCTCTGTCTTTTTTCAGAAGTGCATAGCCATTTTGCAAGACGTCAAAGTCGTCTTTCAGTGGGTTACTCATGCCTTTCTTGCCTTTAAGGCTCCCACTTCTCAGTGGGACCTGAAACTGGTTTTGGGGGTCTTGCAACGGCCACCCTTTGAGTCTTTGGCTACCATTCCATTACGTCTTTTGACGTGAAAGAAGGCCTTTCTTTTGGCTGTGCTCTTTGTCAGCAGAGTAGCTGAGTTGCAGGCTCTGTCCTGCATACCACCCTTCCCGGTGTTTCACAAGGATAAGGCTGTCCTTCTAGAATTTCTTCCTAAGGTGGTTTCTGAGTTCCACGTCAATCTAGAGATTGTTGCGCCTTCCTTTTGTCCTGACCCCAAATCTGACAAGGAGAGGGATCTCCACTTGTTAGATGTGGTGCTTTGCCTTAAGTTTTATGTGCACCGCACTGAGTCTGTCCATTAGACTGATGCTTTGTTTGTCATCCCTGTGTTCATCCCCGGCAAGGTGTCGTCCAAGGTAACTATTGCACCTTGGATTAAGTCTACCATTCGTTAGGCTTACGAGTTCAGGAAGAAACCTTTTCCCTTACGTTTTACAGCGCATTCCACTAGCTCTGTTGGGGCCTCCTGGGCCTGCAAGAATCAGGGCTGTGCAAGACAGCAACTCTGTGCACACAATTGCCAAACGCTATCATTTTGGTGCTCTGGTTTCGGCTAGAGCTACTTTTGGCAGGAAAGTCCTGGAGGCAGTTTTGCATGTCTAGGACTTTAATTCCTGTGCCTTAGAGATTTTTCACTGTTGAGCCCCATTGTTCCTTGTTCTAGTGTGCTGTTAGTTATTCAGTGTCCTTTGATACTGTTAGTTGGACTATTCTGTGTTCTGCTTAGTCAATGGGAACTCTGGTATCATGGGGACTGGCACTTGGTCCTTGCCTTCTCTTCCCACCCAGGGAGCTCAATGTTGGTACATCCCATGGTACCTGTAAGCTATATTGGATGACAAAGAAAAGAGGATTTTAGTCTTACCTGTTAAATCCTTTTTTCTTAGTCCATATAGCTTACAGGTCTCCCACCCTGTCAAGGGACCATGCTTGGTATCCTGTGGCTGGACGCAGGAGTCCTTTTGGGTTCCTGCTCACAGGAGTTTTCCTCTTTTCCTTCTTGCTACCAAGTTAGGTAGGTTTATTGTCTCAAATCTATCTGGAGAGAGGAGTAGCTGGTAGCCGGCTATGACAAGAGGAAGGCTCTGCCCTGCAGTCTTTTCAAGAATTTTTCCTGCCTACTTAAAGGGGCTGTGGAGCAATATGAAATCCTTATATACACACACCATAGTCTGCCTAAAAAATGTATGCCAGTCGGGGAATGAGGGACATAGGAATTTTCATAGACATTGGTTGGTGCTGCTACTCTAAAACTTATTCACCACCAGTAAAACACACTTATGCAACATAGACTCACCACTCATGCTTGGGTGCTATACCACCACGGTTCTCCATGAGCAGACCTGAACAGTATGAGTAAAAATAGAGGCAGCAGCACTCCAAGGGTTAAATGTACAACGTAGATCAAAGCAAAATCTTAAAACTGATTTATTGATTAATATTAAAAATATGAACATAGAAAGGCACAGGTGTAGATTTACGATAGGATCACATAAGTCTTACGTGTTACGTGCTCTATCATAGACTTTAAAACGAACTGAAACATCGTGCTAAATAGAGTATGATAGGAAATTCAGTTGGCTAAATCAAAAGAAACAGTGTAACTCCCTTCCTCTTATCTGTCAATCAACTCAAAACACAGTGTGTGGTTGAGAGAGCGAATAACTTTTAAAGTAGCCATTACCCAATACAGTGGTGAAAAACAAAATGGCATTTACTGACTCATTCAATTTGAAACAGCTGTAGCTACACACAAAGAGCATACATATATGCAAAACGGATAACAAAATGAAATAAAACAAATTGCACGCTCTATCTGTACATACAGCTATATAAAGAGAAGCACAATATAGTATAGCTACCACTAGCTGCACCATATAAATCATGAATAAAATTATAATAATATGTTCATATATAATATAAATAGCAATGTGGGACAATGTTGCCTGTCATGACCATTGGGAGTACGTGTCTGAAATGTAGAGACACTGATAAACAGATATATGCTACACACAGGCAGATACATACACACAATGAGCGGCAGAAACATACAAAAGACATTCACACACACACACACACACACACACACACACACACACACCAGAGATGCACACATGTAGCCATACATGTAATAGATGTAGAGACACACACACACACATGCAACAGACATGTGCAGACACACGTGCACGCAAGAGACATGCTCACACACGCAGGTAACAGACATGCATGCACATAGGCAACAGACGTACACACACACACACACACACACACACACAGGCAAGAGACATGCTCGCACGTACACACACACAGGCAACAGATGTACACACACGCAACAGACATACACGTTCCCAGGATCTGTAGGTTCTGAGTGTAGAAGTGTGGGCTCTGGCAACCCTGGGATTAGTGTAGGAGCTCTATAGTGCTGTGGAGGTAACAATCTTGTATTGCAGTGAATATCTGCAGTATTCAGAGGTCTAGAAGCAAAATGTAGCCCTCTAAGGACCAGAGGACGTTGATCCACAACATGTTGCAAGCCCCCCCCCCCCATCTGGTCCTGAAACTGTTAAATCAGTGGTATTTATTTCCTTTACCTTTGGCAGAATTGCAGTATTATGCCTCTGCGTGTTTGGCGTGTAGCAGTGGAAAGCAGCAAATAAAATGAAATGATGTGAGAGAGACTTATATCAGCATGTTAAGCCATAGAGTATACAGCGGTGTGTCATGTCAGAGTTAACCCTTTGAGTGCCGGAAAAGCATCCAATTCGTTGTGGTACATTGCATTAGTTACCTCACTGGCACTCAAATGGTTAGTCTTTATTTATTAACATTACACTATATGTAATTACTGATGGTGTTGTAGTTAAAATACTGTTGAAGCCGAAAGGAATCCCTCCCGCCCTTCTGGGCACCTTCCATTAGAATTGGAATCCGGTCATGGGACCTGATGGATGCAGCGAGGGACAATCTTTATTCGGTGAGGATAAGGAAAACCCTGCCCACATTGAGGAAGGAGGGCAGGATTTTCCTTTTGCTTACTGAAGATTTTCCCTCAACGTTCTCCATCCGGACCAGACTGAGAGGCTGAGTGATACAGGGAGAGGGGCAGGAGGAGGCACCCTTTCGGCTTCAATAGCACTTGAACTACAACAGCATCTGTAATTAAATATAGTGCTACATGTAAAAAGAAAAAAAAATAGGCTTGGAGCTAAACTTTAACAGAAGTATTACTATCCCTTTAACCCTTTGAGTGGCAGGTTCTCAACGCATTGCAAATCAATGTTTTGCATACGCCTCTGTCACTCCAAGGGTTAACCGTTTGAGTAGCATAGGTGTCTCATCCCTCACTTGTACATTACTTTCCTGAAAGTTGAGTCTATAAAGGTTTTACCCTTTGAGTGCCAGATTGATTTGCAACACATTGCAAAGAATGCATTGCATACTCTGGCACTTAAGGGGTTAACAGGAGAAGTGCAGGTGAGGGCATTGTGTGTGGAGCAGGAGGACATTTGGGCATAAAATAGCCTCAGGTGAGGACTGTGTGTGTGTCTGTGTTTGTTGTGCATCTGGATAGTAAGTTTCTTGTTTTCCAAACGTCTTTTTCATGTTCTGAGCTTGTTTATTCAGTTCCTTGTATTCCAAGCCTCTTTTTCATGTTTTGAGCATGCTCATTGAGTTCATTGTAATCCAAGCCTCCTTTTCACATCCTGAGCACAACTATACAGTTCTAAACAGCCTAGTAAGTGCTTATAAGTCCCTAGGAGACCCACAACAGAAAATATCCAGGGGGCTACGCGCGCGTGTGTGTGTGTGTGTATATGTATGTATATGTATATATATATAATATTATAATATATGTGTTTGTCAGCCATGTTTTTTTTTTTGTTTTTTTTTTTGCCCTGCCCACTCCTGTCAAATTCACACCCCTCTGTATCTTTAGGACCTGCAACAGGGAGGAGACATGAATTGTCACCTCCTTACTGCCACTCCTGGGTGTGTTAGGCTTAGGGTTGCCACCTTTTCTTAAAAAAAAAAAAAAAATACCGGCCAAGGCATTCTGTCCATAGACTTAACATTGGAAAGAAGCCAATTTTTTACCGGCCTGCCGGTCACATGAGTGACCGGCAGTTTTTTCGGTCACATGAGACAGATATATATATATAAAATGTGATAGATATGTGTATAACCCATTGTGGGAAAGAATGCTTAGGATCCCAAAACCAAAAGTTTTTCGGTCACATGAGATAGATATATATATATATAAAATGTGATAGATATGTGTATAACCCATTGTGGGAAAGAATGCTTAGGATCCCAAAACCAAAAGAGCAAAAAAAAAAGAAAAAAAAAAAAAAAAAAGACTAATATCCCGTTCTGAATTCAGTGCCCTAGTAATTCTTTTTTTTAACTTGAATATCAAGAAAAACGTATTTTTTGTTTATCAGTTTGATGATGTCTTTGGGAACCAAACCATGTCAGATCACCTGCGTGACAATCCAAGATATGTTTTACTATAGCAGAGTACTTCAGTCTTTTCTCAGTCTGGTTGATATTCTCTTATTGTATATTTAAAGGGATAGTAATACTTCGTTTTAACTTTATTTTATTTTGTAGGCATTAAAAAAACATGAAGAATGATATAAGTCTTATCTCTCAAACCTTTATGGTTTAAGAGATATTCACAAACAAAGTATCCCCCCCCTGTTCAACCAGATCAGAAGGGAGGTGCCCAGGTAGACTGCAGAGAGGGACAATCTTCAATTAAGATAAGGGAAAAAGCTGAAAAACTTGTCAAGGGGGGAAGGGCTTTCATTGTTTTCATACAAAGAAAATTGTCCCCTTCTGTTATCTGTCTGGTCATACAACCTGATCCACATCTGAGAAGAGATGGCTTACACTAGGTAAAAGGGGCGGGGAGGGGAACTTTGCTTGTGAATCTCTCATAAACCATAAAGGATTGAGAGATAAGACATATCATTCTTCATGTTTTTTTAATGCCTACAAAATAAAATAGTTAAAACGAAGTATTACTATCCCTTTAAGTGAACATATCATTCATACAGCATATTGAACTGAGCATATTTTACATGTGAATAAATAAATCACACATTCCAAATTACAATTAATGTAACTTCTACTATCATAAGAGAGCACATCAACTGTTCCAGTATATTTCTTGGAAAACTGAGAGCATTTAAAACACACATTGATGCCCCACATTTGAAAAAAAACATTTGTATTCCAACCAAAAAGGCCGGTTGATACATGTTGCCAATTGTTGCTCCTCTCCTCACCACAAAGTTGCAACCCTTCTCCAAGCTTGAAAGCTTATCGTTTGAACACAAAATAAGCAAATTATTTCTTGTAACATTACAAATCTGGTTGTATTGAGGACTAAACATGGTGATAAATCTAACTATAGTATTGTCTAAAGCCTTAGCTCTCCTGTTCCGTCCTGATTTCTTCAGCAGGATTTTTGCTGCAAAGGGAGGGTACCCCTAGAAAGTGATATTTGGGAGGTATTAATGACCATTCATACTTTTTATCCAGTCCCTGTTAAAATGAACCAATTCAGCACAAATTATGACAGGAAAATTATATAAAAAAAAAATGTTCTTCTATTTTGTCTCATCTTTTTTTTTTCTCATTTATTTTTTATTTTAATGAAGTGAAATGGTGTGTTCATATAAATATGGTATCTAAAGAGAGCCATGTTTATGCTTAAAAATGGTATGTGGTTTGTGTGAGTGGACTAAATGAATTAGAGGACAAATACGGTTGAACAAAGGCATACTTACAAGGCAAACATTGCTCTTGCCCTTAGTGTTAAAAAGCCATCACTGGGATGGAAAGCATTGTCATGTTTGTGAAAGTCCATCTTTACTGGCAGTCCAAATGGTTAGGGAATCATCTCTGTAATATTGAAATAAACCAGATGTTTTATTTGTCAATTTTACATTATATATTATACATGTGGTTAATATGTATAGTGTTAATAAAGGGTTACTATTCATTTAATATGTGACACCTTTCCAAATATGTTCATTGTTTTTGTTGCACATATAGGCCACAGAGATCAGTACTAACTCCATTAGGACCAGATGAGTTTGCAATGGATTATGAAGCAATATACTGAATGCACCTCTTTAAGGTGTTAAAAAGTACATAACCAATTCTCTTGAGCAAGTCAAAAATGTTCCCAGATTTGACCATCTGTACTGTTTTACTTTTGTGCATGTGCTTACCAGAATTGTGGTTCTCTGTTACCCAAAGCAGAAAATGGTAACCAATGGGGTAATGTCCCCTCCTCCAGAAGGTGACTTTACCACGTGGTTCCTGTATTCCTCATGGGCTAAGAAAAGAGTATTTAATTGTAGGCAAAAGATGATTTTAGTGAACGTATCAACCCACTGACAAACAACATAGACCTATATGTTATTGTTATTATTATAATTGTTTGTTTACATCTTCACCTGCGTGTTTCCTTTTTCAGCTTCCATTGATACATCTAGCTGGGAGTTCCCAGATGTCTGCCAGTATTACTTTGGCTCATTTGGGCAGTGGTCTAGTCTCCTGTTCTCTTTGATGTCTCTAATTGGAGCCATGATTGTGTACTGGGTGCTCATGTCCAATTTTCTCTTCAATACGGGGAAATTTATTTTCAGTAAGTATTACATTAAAAGTAATTGATAGTGGAGAAGTTTAGAATAGGACTTTGAAATTGTGATTGTATTATTATAAACAAATGTTTTGTGATTTTGTGTTTTTTTTTTTTCTTTTTCATTCTTTATTTAAATGGACAGTCTAGTTAATTGTTCTCCCATTGTTCTGCCAAATTACTTTTATGTTTTTGGAATGTTTTGGAGATGTCTTTTAGCATCCAAGCGGTTAATATATTGTGGATATGACATTTCGTGAGGTCTCACCAATTTGACCTGCCAAATGATTTTCAAGTCATTTAGTCCTGAAGGCGTTCATTATACAGCATACTTTTTATCTGTGCTTTCTGCATCGCATGAGTTAGACACCAATCCAGTCAGAAACAACTTTAAAGGAGCAGTGAACTTTTATTATGTGGAGAGCGGTACATGTATTACAGTGCCTTTACCAATGAGTAATAACACTCTTATCTGCTGGAAAATTATTCATTTCAAAATTATTACAGCTGTCAGTTTGTTTGTTTTTTTTTTTGGTTTTTTTTTGTATATTTCTCTCTGTATTAAAATGTAATTTACATGATGTCCAAACAGATATTGTTATGTATTGAATCCTGTAGGATACAGTTCTCCATTGAATGTGATAGCAACAACTCCCCCACTTGGTGGTAGTTTGAACTGCTATAACCTTTTAACTAATCATGTCACAGTAGTGTTTGTACCCTTGTTTTAGTCAGCAGGAAAAGCCTCAGACTCTAATAGTCATGTGTTTTTCATAAAAAAAAAATACTGAACCTTTAGTCTTATAATTTTCAAGCCTACTGAACCAGTACCTCTAAGAGGCCAGAATTGAGAGTTGTGTAGCTTGAGCATAGGGGAGTGAATGGAAATTAGAATGATTATCTCACCTTAAGTAGAGAGATCATCATGGCCTGGCCTGTTAGCAGGCTTTGAGGAATAGAGTTGAGAACCGATTTGCTAGACTGTGCATTTAATAAAGCTGTTATGAATTTGATAATTATTGTGCATTGTACAGTTACATTATCTGGAGTCTGAGTCTAAACTTGTGCAAATGTCTTTTTAAACTGTTCTTTCTTATACTCATTGGTTTTCTGTTTCAGATTATGTTAATTTTGTAAATGTCACTGAAACTGTTTTAAGCACCAATGGTAGCGATAAAGGTAAGCAATGCTCTTCATTTATTTTTTTTGGAGGGGGGGATGATATAAAGGCATTTGCTTAGAAATTCTATCTGCATTTCTCTTCTATCCTATGTGGAAAGCAGGAACCATGGGGGTAAAGTCCCCTCTTGGAGGGCTGCAAGGCACTTGATCAAAAGAGCTCCCTGAAGGTGGAGTCTCTGTCCTGTATACACTTCACCTCCACCTTGACCTGACTAGCTGAATTCAGGGCAAAGACTCTCTCTTAGCTAGCCTTTATTTTCTCCTGATAGACATGGTGTGTTATAATTCCCCCATTAGATGGGTTTCTATATCTGGCAGCCATTGCTGGTCTTAACCAGGACACACACTTCAGTGACCTTGATCTGGTAGAAGATTGCTTGAGTAGGCTGCCTTATTCTCGTGTCTTTCTCTGAGCAGCCTATTTTCTTGCTCATATAGGAGAAGAAAATAGATCCTATTCCTCAGAATGCACAGGTCCTGTAAGTATGTCCTACTTGCCTTGTCTGGCAGCCATGTTGTCTCATTGTGGAGTTGGAGTGACTATCAATGTATTCTAAGGTGTGCTGTAACAGCACATACATTTGGGAAATATTCTGATCTTCCTGCCTTTTCCTTTATATTGCTTAATGGCATTTAACCCTTGCACTGCTTCTCTGGTTTCT
Source organism: Rhinophrynus dorsalis (assembly GCA_037306005.1). Taxonomy (NCBI): domain Eukaryota; kingdom Metazoa; phylum Chordata; class Amphibia; order Anura; family Rhinophrynidae; genus Rhinophrynus; species Rhinophrynus dorsalis. Next base: position 626,965,342 of record CM074718.1, read on the forward strand.
TGACTTTTGTACTCATTCTAAGTCACTTTTTAAGTACATTTGTATAATTTAATGTGTCACTGTACCTTTAACCCTTTGAGCACTACTGGGGTTTGCAAAACATTGCGTAAGCCTGTGGCACTCAAAGGGTTAAGAACGGGCATATGTGTGGCCATATTGTATGGAGCATGAAATGCTCCTTTAAGGAATGTCTTGCCTCCATTAGTGTTTTGGGGGCTATGGGTCTTTCTTTTAGGTCTTCTCTACCCGAGCCACCCCACCACTCTTATCGGGGTTGCACTTTAATGGTGGCTGGAGCTTTTCCACATCATAGTTACAGTTGCCATAAACCCATTCTTACCAATCTTTTTGGCTAAGTAAGAGGTGGTCTTATGCTGGCTACTTGATATTTTAAGGGGTCTTTTGTCTGTATCAGAGCCTAAGGGAGAAGTGGGCAAAACTAAGGCTACTAATGTTTGGGGTCTCCTTAACCCCCTTTATTGATTTTAATCCCTTTAACCCATTTATTCTCATGCCAGATTGGTTTCCCTAGGGATTTTTTTTGGATCTTCTGCTGAGGGTCTTATTCGGGCTGTTGTGAACACATTTGAGGACTCATACTGTAGTTCCTCTTCGCCAGATATTTTCAAGAGACTCAAAAAGGAGGTTGCCTTTTTTCCTCCTCACCATTCCTTAGACCAGGTATTTTTGGAGGAATGGAGGATGCCAGATCGGAGGCTATCCTTTACTAGACATTGCTCACGCCCTTACCACTTTTCTGTAGTAGATCCCTCAATCTTTCTCCATGCTAAGAATACAACTTTACCACTGGTGGATGCTACAGCCTTTAATGATCAGGCGGATACATGTCTGGATTATCTGCTGAAGATAATTTTTGTGGCTTTTAATGCCTTTTTAATACCCTACCTTTGCCATTGAGTGGTTGACTATGACTGTTTTGGGGAGATCAGCGTCTGGATGGTGTCCGTGTGGACACATCTAAAGAGGATCTAGTGGTAATTTTATCCATGATTGTTGAAGCTAATGCAAATCTCACTGAAGTGGCCTTCATGGTCTCATGGTTCACTGGAAAAGCCTCCGCTCTCTGACTTTAGATTTGGCTTGCTGAGCAGCCTTCCAAGTAGTCTTTGATGTCTTTTCCATTTGTGGAACTGTTTGGCCCAGAATTGGAGAAGGTTATCAGCCATGCCATTGTGGGCAAAAGTACCTTGTTGCCTCAGGTTACTTCTAAGCGTCCTTTTTCCACAGAAGGCTTGTGATTTTCCCTACCCCACCCAGTATGTTATGCACCTAGGGCATAGCTTCCCATTGTAACCCAGGCATGTTCCACACCAAAAGCCACGTAGGCTTAGACAGGCAACAATCCTATGCAGAAGCACAAAAGCTGATGAATCTACCTCCACATGTCTCTCTGGGATCTGATCCACCTCAAAAGGAGGTTGTCTACAGCTCAACCAGTGAGGTTTGCAGGCAATTTCTTAAAGGTATCACGTAGACTCCATGTCCCTGCCTCCAAATCACTTTTTTTCCCTCTGTCCTGAGTTTCTTGAGAGCACAAGTGTTTTCATCTATTCTTAGATGCAGTCTCCTCCCTGCTATATATGCAGGTTTTTGTTACCTGATCCTTCTCAGGAAAGGTTCACAGGATTTTATTTTAACCGTATAATAATACCCAGAAAGATGATGGACACAGTCCTGTTTTGGAATTAAAGCTTCTCAACCGTTTTGTTGTAGATCCTCGGTTTATGATGGGGTTCTTTCACTCCGTCAATGTTGCCTTGTGTCCAGAGGAATTTTTTGTTTCTTTGGATGTAATGGATGCATATGTCCATGTTCCCATTCGTTCAGACCATCAGCGTTTCCCGCATTTTGCCTTTAAATGATTTTCAGTTTACTGCCCTTCCCTCTGGGCTGTTCTCCACCCTGCGGGTGTTTACAAATGTGATGACAGCTCTGGCGGTTCACATTCGGTCAGGGATTTTTCACTGCCTTTCATAAACCAGGGATAGAAAATGTTATGGCGGACTTTTAGTCACCAGCACTTGGATGCCGGCAACTGGGAGCTCAGTCAGAGCTGATAGGACTCGATAATTCACTGTTGGGGTCTTTCAACTGTGGGTCTAATGGCTGAACTGAAAGATTCCTCAGTTCTGTACCAGATTCCAGGATCCCCTAGTTCTCATGGTGGCTACATGTAATTTTCCCCTGGTGTATTTCCTCTGATTCCTTGAGTGCTGAAGAAAATTAGTATGGAGCTTGCTCACATCATTCTGACTGCCTTACTTTGGCCCAGTCATGCATGGCTTTCTGATGTTTTCAGTCTTCCCTTGGCAGACCTCTTGACTCGGGGTCCACTGTGTCAGCCACAGGTGAAGTTGGCTTTGGCAGCTTGGCTCTTGTGGCTAGCATCCTGAGGAAGAGGGGGTTTTCTGACCCTGTCATTGCTACCATGTTGCATGCTCGAAACCCAGTTTCTGTCAAGGCAATACTACAGGGTATGGTCCTTGTTCTATAAGTGGTGCAAAAACCAGGGCTTTCTGCCACATCTTTTTTAGGCTTCCAGTTGTTTATGCCCTTCCCTCTGAATCACCACCTTCTTTGAGGTAAACTGTTTTGAATGACGGACTTTATTCTTGACTATGGTTGGCTGTTCTACCAGTGTGCCCTGGTCAACTGACCACTTTGCCTTTTTGTTAAAATAGCTGTTCTGCTTTCAGTATATTTGAATGATAGAACAGCTGTTCTTTATGAAGCAAAAATATCAATTTATAAAATCTTCTAAGACCCTCTTCACACTGGCGACTTAAGCTCAGCAGTGTTAGCACATGAAAGAAACACATGAGTTGTGCAGTCAGTGAGCATTATGTGTAAATCAAAGCTATGTAATTTTGGTGCAACCTAAAAGCTGCACTCTAGGGGACAAAATTCCTCAAATTGCCTTTGATTTAAATGGGGTTTTACCCCCATAAATGCCATTGCAATCACCAGGAATTTTTCGTTGTCCCCTATGATGCAGTTAGTTTGTAACGTGTTGGATACCTCTCTGGCACTCAAAGGATCAAAGGTCATGCCACAATGTAAAACCTCTTGCTTTGGCCGTCCTCCAACAGCAAGGCTGATGCACTAAAAAGAACTGGAGCAATTCTGTGGCAGACCAACTGCACCATACATGGCAACAATCCACATTGAGTTCAATGGTAAATTTAGCCTCTTGACTGCTGTAGAGGTCTCCAAGAAGTTGCTTTGCAATGCTGTGGAGGCCTCTCTGGCATTCAGAGGCTTAAAAGTAAAATTTAAATTCAGTGGAAATTTGTGGTATTTTATATTTGTTCACTATGGTGTGTTTGGCTTGCTCCACATTTTTTCCAAAATGTTTTAGTATATCGGCATCAGTGTGTTTTAGCTTCTTCAAATTTCTACCATTGGCTTCAGTGGTATAACTAATGATTTGCACTAAAAGTTCCAGGAGCGGAGTTTTCAGTGTGCTTTTGATCAGCTGTTTATATTGAGAGCAAGTGATGCCAGGGCAAACAACTGCAGTGAGCTCTCATGAGAAAAGAGAATGTGTGTCTTTCCACATGACTTTACTGTTACAAATCTGTTGTCCCTGTGACCTTAGCCTAAAAGGCTGCAAATAATCTTAATCGTCTGAGTGCCAGAGGGGTACACAATGCATTGCATACCCCTTGGGCACTCAAAGAGTTAATATAGTTACAGTGACATAAGGCATATGGCTGTTTTTTGTATGTTACACTTTAACCATCATTTAGAGTTGCATGTTATAATTATTAAAATATAATTTGATGCAAATTTGAATGTAATTATTTTACCACTAAAATATTGGTAATATTACATATGATTAAAAGATCTTTGATCTAAGTCTATTTTTCAAGTGGAGAGAGAAAAAAAAGTAGCTTGATAATCATGTCATGGTTCTGTAGGAAAAACCCTGATGAGCTTAAAAGGGGCTGCATTGTACACCCGGCTGATCAGCTAGAGAGTAGATTATGGAGTCCGCAAATAAATGAGCTCCACATTTGTCTGTACTGTTCCACAATAAATCTGAAGTTCCTGAGTTCAGGTTCATAGGCTGCCAGTGCTACCAGACTGTTTGGTTCTGTCAGTAGATGCCTATGGGAACTGCTTTACAGTAATTGAGGTCAGTGACTTAAAAGATAGTAATATTTCACAACAAAAGCAGCTCTGATTAATCGTCATTGTATTTGGGCCATGAAGAGTGTTATTTCAATACTGTCAGAGTTGTAGTTCAAGAGTAATTGAATGATAAAGTATCCCCTTCCCGCCCCTTTTACTGATATAACACTGCTCACCTCAGAGCAGCAAGACTGTTCTGATGGATTGCAGAGAGGGACAATGTTCAGTGTGCATAAGGAAAAAAACCTGAGCTGCTTTTTCAAGGGGGCCAGGGTTTTCATTATGCTCACAGTAAGAAATGTCCCTTACTCTGAGCTGTCTGGTCCCAGGACCACATTCCACACCTGTGGGGAGGTGGCTTACACTAGGTAGAAGGGGCGGCAGGGGGATACGTTATCATTCAATTACTCTTGAACTACAACTCAGACATTATTGAAATAACACTCTCCACGGCCCAAATACTATGAAGATTAATTGGAGCTGCTTTTTTTTTTGTTAAACATTACTATCCCTTTTAAATCACTGTCTTAATCTTGTGTAGCCCAACCCATCTTGCCAGCTGCATGGGTAAGACAGATCAGGGAAGCAACCTTTGGCTTTCCCGCTGTTGTTGACCAATGGCTGGTTAAGGTTGATGGGAGTTATATTCTACAGCAACTTGAGAGCCACAAGTTGCCTGCTTTATGATATTGAGATATTGACAGATACATTTTGAGAGGGATGCATGGAGACTCTGTCTCTGTGTGTATAAATACTTTGATTTATAAGACTCTTTCCTTTAACCCCTTAAGGAGCAGCAGTCCAGGTAAGTTACCTTCCCTTGAGGACCTTTTTGATCCATGCCAATGCTCCGGTACACGTGACCTGTTACACATACCAGTGCACCACTTTGGGGCCTAAGAGACCGCTCGAATCTTGCAGTGGTCAATTTTAGGCCCAGTTTTTTACTTACAGCACTCCCAGTAGAGCACTGTAAGTAAAAAGTACATGACGTGCTATGACCGTCACCGGTCCTTAAGGTTATAAGAACCATGATGCCATAGCACATCATCTGGTCCTTAAGGGGTTAAATTTAGTTTTGCTAGGTTTAATATATGTAACATATGAAACTAAAAAAATCAGTTCAGAAGTAATATATGTATATTTTGTCTAAAGCTTTCTCTCTTCCTTTTTCCTAGTTATTTGCCCTAATCCTGAGAACACAAAACCATCAAATGAATCCTTGGATGCAGCTTTTGGTAACGGGACAGACTTTTTTCAGTTTGAAATATGGTGGAGTAAAACAAATACCGTCCCCTTTTATCTAATTGTGGTTCTGCTGCCTCTTCTCGGCTTCCGCTCTCCATCTTTTTTTGCAAAGTTCAATGTCTTAGGTATGAACCAGCAACATGTTTTCATCTCTAACATAATACGACAAGTGGAGCAACTCCTGGAGAGATAGGGAATATACTCACCAATTCACTGCCTGACCTGGACTCCCGCTCTCGGGGTCCAAAAACATCCACAATACACAATAAGGTCTGGCGCATAAATGGTGAATATTCTATTATTTCTAGATTAAATGTTCTAACGTGCAAAAAAAAATGTACACAATAGATGCAATGTAATGCTGATAATCTTATATAATAATTTGCCTGAATATTTGTCAGTCATGCACAGTAGAGACTGCGCGCATTCGGGCAGTCTCTACCTCGCATGATTGCATTGCGTGAGTGAGGTGACGCAAGACTGCATTGTGTGGAGCGGCGAGGTTAGTGGCCGCTTAACATTACCCGGATCTTGGCCCTTGTACACGGGCTTTTACACTAGTATTGTATAATCTGACATAAAATTTGTAAATGAATATAAAAATTCACACATATACAATCCTAAAATATACTGTTTTAATCCACGCAAAACTAGTATATTGCTAAGTCCTTCTCTTCATTGATATTTAAAGCAAAAAATGTCCTGGTAATTCTTTCAATATTTGTAATTGGGTTATATATATATATATATATATATATATATATATATATATATATATATATATATATATTTGTAAATCTGAGGTGTGCCAATCTAACAATCAGATAAGGCCACTTTCAGACATATATCCCAAAATTTAAACCTGTTCTATGCGTAGAATTCCTCTATGCATTACTCCAGGCTTGTAATATACAAAATATCAATGTGATACATTTGCAGAACCTCCAATGTGAGAGATCTATACACACAAATGATAATATATAAAATACAAAATGTAAGACCATATGTACCAAAATAACCTACTCTTGCTAAACCCCATTAACCCTACCGCTACCTGAACAATCAATCGTATCCAAAAAATTAAAATTAAAAAAATCAATATCTTCCCATCATACACAGAAAAATATAAAAGTTGTATGATAGATGTATCAACTTTCAAGATACTGACAATCTCATGTAACCAACGATATTTCTCATTTATTGGAGATTTATTTCATCTTCTTTATAGCAAATACATTGCTCTATGTGTCACAACATTTTTTTAGACACTTATCTTTCTGTATGTTACACCTCTGTTGTCAAATAGATCTTAATAAACTGTAACACGGTATAGGATAGTATTCTATCCAATCCGTGTGACTGAACTTGTATCGAGCTGGATGTCCGTTTCACCAGTGTATTATGTCAACTGGATTAGCAACTTTAACATATGAACTTCTTTGTTCTAATGAACTGGCACTCCACGGGTGTTATACTTAGTTCTAACTGCCAGTAAACACCCACATTTTGCTTATTCTTCTGAAGTGTTACTCACATTGACACATTTGATTGTCATACCTGGGAACTTTTTATTGTTGTCTCCCCGGAGGGGAGTCATCTGCTGCCATGGGTGGTGTGAAGAATGCCGTGTATCGTGTCAAAAAAGGGCGGGTCTTAACGCGAGTGCTAGGGGAGGGCTTAAAAGAAGGATGGGGGAAGGAGCTACACCAGGGGAAAAAGTGGAAGTGGGTAGAGTTTCAATAGAATCTCCCCACATCCGGAGGACTCAGCCTCTGCCCTGGAGACCCGGTAAAGCCGTGCCAAAACTGGAGTCTCCGGGGGAAATCCAGAGAGTTCCCAAGTATATTGATTGTATATCAAGCATTCAGCACTTCAAGTGTGTTCAGCTCTGTTGTATCAACTAAGAATCGCCCTTCATTCGCCAGTTTCTTAAACCTGTATTGTTTCAAGTTGCTCTCTTAACTACCAGTTTTTCACTAACGGTTATCCCGACCAGCTCTCCGGCTGCTTTACTGATAGTGCGGCGTCTTGCTGTTTCTTTTCCCGCCTAACCGCGAGTGAAAAACTGGTAGTTAAGAGAGCAACTTGAAACAATACAGGTTTAAGAAACTGGCGAATGAAGGGCGATTCTTAGTTGATGCAACAGAGCTGAACACCCTTGAAGTGCTGAACGCTTGATATACAATCAAATGTGTCAATGTGAGTAACACATCAGAAGAATAAGCAAAATGTGGGTGTTTACTGGCAGTTAGAACTAAGTATAACACCTGTGGCGTGCCAGTTCATTAGAACAAAGAAGTTCATATGTTAAAGTTGCTAATCCAGTTGACATAATACACTGGTGAAACGGACATCCAGCTCGATACAAGATTGGTCACACGGATTGGATAGAATACTATCCTATACCGTGTTACAGTTTATTAAGATATATTTGACAACAGAGGTGTAACATACAGAGAGATAAGTGTCTATCTAAAAAAAAAAAATTGGGGGACACAGAGCAATGTATTTGGATAAAGAAGAAAGATGAAATAAATCTCCACGCTGGTTACATGAGATTGTCAGGATCTTGAAAGTTGAAACATCTATCATACAACTTTTACATTTTTCTGTGTACGATGGGAAGATTTTGATTTTTTTTGGATACGATCGATTGTTCAGGTAGCAGTAGGTTTAATGGGGTTTTAGGAAGAGTAGGTTATTTTGGTACATATGGTCTTAAATTTTGTATTTTACATATTATCATTTGTGTGTGTGGATCTCTCACATTGGAGGTTCCGCAAATATATCACTTTGATATTTTGTTTATTACAAGCCTGGAGTAATGTGTAGAGGGATTTTATGCAGAGAACAGGTTTAATAAAGTAAATTTTGGGATAGATGTCTGAAGTGGCCTTATCTGATTGTTAGATTGGGACACCTCAGATTTACAAGTGTATATATATAACCCAATTACAAATATTGAACGAGTTACCAGGACATTTTTTCCTTTAAATATCAATGAAGAGAAGAACTTTTGTTTTGTGTGGATTAAAACAGTATATTTTATATGATTGTATATGTGTGAATTTTGGTATTCATTTACAATTTTTATGTCAGATTATACAATATCAGCATTACAGTGCATCTATTGTGTACATTTTTATTTATTTATTTATTTATTTTTTTTTTGCACGTTAGAACATTTAATCTAGAAATAATAGAATATTCACCATTTATGCTCCAGACCTTATTGTGTATTGTGGATGTTTACATCTTTATGAAAAATGAGCAAATTAATCTCTCTTGCGACTAGAAAATACTAAAAAGTATTATTTATCATATTATCATCATTTAGTTTTTGAATGCAAGCATATTCCGCAGGCCCGTTCAATGGGGTGACAAACAATAAAGACAGGAAGGCTGTTCACACGAGTGATTTGGTTGCTCATCATACCAAGTTACCCATGCCAAGCTATATCTGTTTTCCCCATGTTCCCCCAGTTATTCTCTTGCATACTGGGAGTGCACTCACCCACATGGTCAATGCCTTCATGGGTAAGCCAGTCACTGGAGGATGCAAATGAACTGTGTGGCTGTCCACAGGTCTTCAGGAAGATCGGTATTCTGTAATATGGATGTATTCAACACATGAGCCATAGTCATAGCATGTTTTATTCCGAATGCGTTCTGAGATGTTGGAATCGCAGATGTTAGACCGTCACCTCTGAGACCCATGAATTACTTTCTCTAATGATGGTGATATGTTCAGAAATCTGTTGTTGCTGCTGCTGCTGATATAAAACCTTTGCTGATTTCATTTTCGCTATATTTTTTTAGGCCTAAGTTTCTCCATCTCAATCCTTCCCAACATTTCAAATGACCAAAGAAAGACCCTTGTGCATTAGGTGGTGTTGCTTGGGGCAGAGTATTGCCAAGGCTTTTTAGGTTATTTCATGACCTACCAACACCTCTTTGTGTAACTGAATAAATTATGTAGACTTGAGACCAAAGTATTTTATTTACACAAGGCTCACTTCTAAACACAGATACTGAAGTTTAAAGGGTTAGTAATGGTTGCTTTTAACAATGTTTAATATTGTAGATATTAAAAAAATAAATCGGTGGACGTTTGGTCTCTCAAACATGTATAGTTTGAGAGATATACACTTATAAAGTTACCCCTCCTGTCCCTTTCACAGACATCAGCGCTCTAGCTGACAGCATGAGATTCTGGTAATTTGACCGGCCGTCTGCTCTTCAGCAGAGCCTAAATAGCTCTGTCTAGAAAGAAATACTTCATTAGAACGGTGTACAAAGTGTGCCTGCATCAGAGTATTCAAACATGTCCTTCACTGGCTGGTGCATGTCTGTGGCATTATTGTAAGATTCGTCATCTGTCTCGTTTTTTTGCTGCAGTAAATATATCTGTGGGAGAATCTTGCTAATTTCTGCCCCTACACGACTAACCAGCAAGATGGCCTCCTCAAAAGATTTCAGCAGCTCAAATACATCAGGTGATATTCAGCATCTCTGAGGGATTTGGATTCTGAGAAGAATCTAGTCACCACTAGAGCATGGGCAAAGCAGGATACATGCACTACATCACCTATTCTCAATGCAGCCATTATGTTGGAGCCATTATCAGCAGACACAAAACCAGCTTTCATGGAATGGGCTACTCAAGCCATTCCTCTTCCACCTGCTTTAGTTTATTTAACATATCAATAGCTTTGTGAAGTTATCTCTCAAAAGTCTTCATGCACAAAGTAGCATGCCGATGACATGGGCTTCCCTGCTTCTGTCTTTTAGTAATGCTGCCAGAACCACAGGCAAGGATACTGGCTATGACCTGATGCTTCAAGTTATTGTTGCCCACTGGTGGGAGGGAAACCCAGTGAGCCTAGGTGTGACCCTGCTTTGCCTTGCTCACATGCTTCTTATACAGACAGCGACATGTTTAGCTTTTGTATTGTGAGTGAAATATACTGTGGATTTCATTGACTGAGGGGGTTCCTGAGGGGCTTCTGCTTCTATTTCTGCTTCTACTGAGGCAGATGTTGCTGCAATTATACTACTAGGTGTCAAAGGTGCTGCACGCTTCCAACTGCAGCAGAGGCGCACTCGTCATAGGTTGTGTAGCTATTGATAATGTGTGTGTTGGGAAGTTGCACTTGGAAGCGGTGACAATGCTAATGATGACTGACAGCATCTTTACTTGTCTATGGTCAGACCTTCCAATTGTTTTTGAAACAGGCACTGGTCTCCTTTACAGTGGTAGAAGATTGAACCTTTGACCTTCAGCTGTTTTTCTGGTTCATTCACAACTGCATGGACGACAGTGTTGCATGTTTGAAATGGGCGTCATTCTGATGTTGCAGGCTTAAGTGTCGACACATCAGAATGCCGTTTCCATTGCTACCACATAAGCCTATGAATTAATTAATACAGCATACAATAACTCCCCATCCATTACCTGGCATAAATGCTACCACTTATGCGTCTATGAATGAAGTACTACAGCAGCTTGACGTACCACGATGGAAATCCCTTGATGTGAGTACCTACCACGTGGGTCTCCGTTATGGCAGACAATCGTACAATGTGCTCCGCGCGATGTAAGGTGAATACGCCCAGTGCCCTTGACCATACAAACAAGACATGTCTGTATGGCTGTCGGCATCAGGCTTCACTCTCGGACCGCTGTTGACATCGGGATTCACTTCCTGCCCGCAACGCAGCTGCTTGTCGACGCGGCCTTTCCTCTCGGCCGGGCTGGCTTGGCATTGCTAGGCAACGGCGTCTCTTAAGGGAGGCACTTGCTACAGCCGATGCTCAGTTTAGTTTGAGCTTCCCTAGCTGTAGCAGTGTGCCTTGCTTGTCTCAAGCTGTTCCTTGCCTTTCTCCCCCCTGACCATTTGCCTGGACTTTGGATTCTGCCTTGTCTCTATCCAGCCCCTGACCGTTTGCCTGACTTGGACCATTCTTTGTGCTTCTTGCCTGACCTTTGGCCTGGACTGTCTCCTTCCCCAGGATACCCAGGTACACACTATATATAATAATGCTCTGGGCCTCTGTATGTTCTGCTAATGGTATCTGGCTTCCTCACTCCTGTGTGGGGTATGTTCGTCTTTTTCATTATATCTGAGCTGCTTGCCTCTTCTCAGACCGGTTCTATCCCATGCTTATCTGGAGCCTCATAATGGCCACAACTGAGACCCATATGGTAGGTACTCAAAGCAAGGGATTTCCATCATGTTGCGTTACGCGAGGGCTCCCGCACATCACAAACATTGGTTCCAGGCTCCCCGTGTGATGCCTGCTCGGGGGGCAATAAATGTGGTTATATATAAACATTCAAAAAACGATATAGATATCAAAGCGAGGGGCCAATGGTGAAACCTACAATGTCTCATATGTTGTATATTGCATGATACATTAGTCGTTGTGTGGATAGCAAAAGTATGATTAGTGTGTTTAAGCTATGCCCACATGTAGGAATCAGGGTCGCATCATTCCATCCCATATGAAGGAGGGTGACTCATACGTCAAAATGCCATGCAACATTTTCAACCATGCAAGTGTATGCCAGGTAATGGATGGGGAGTTATTGTATGCTACGTCATGGATGGGGAGTCATAGATGCTGTAGTAACTCATTCATAGGCGCACAAGTGGTAGCATTTATGCCAGGTAATGAATGGGGAGTCACGGATGTTGTAGTAACCATGCAACATTTTTAATGCTCTTTTTGTTGAATGCCAAATAGTGTGCGATGATTCAAGAGTAAACCTTCTCAACTTTATCTGAAGAGGAGGATGCTGGAGGGATATATTCTAGATCAACAAAACAATCCATAATAAGTCATCCTCAACGTTACCTGCTACTACTTCCCTACTAGTTTTATATTTCTGTAGGCATTTTGAAGTCTCACCACTTTTCCCTTTAGAGGGATTTTCACAACGATCGCTACTATCAGGACAGGTTTTGTACTTTGTTGTCTCAATGTCAGATGCGATAGTTGGTTGAAATGCTACACCATCTTCCATTATGCCATCAACATTAGAATGCAATTTGTCGTCGTCTTTGGTGTTCTTAGATTGTTTAATAATATTACAGGGGGTGGTGGAACTTTTTTGTGTGCATTTGCTAGACTCCTCAGGAGGAGAATGACTGTCACCATTTATTGCACATGCTGCAGCAACCATGACTGCAGTCAGTTTTTGGACTACCACTTTACTAACACATCACTGTGCTGCGCCTACTCCTTTCTCCCTGCCTCTCTTGCATTTGCTGGACATTATTAAACTAGTGTGTGTATTTTAATACTGAAATACGGAACAGAACGGACTGAGTCTTTCCCTTTACAAAACACTTTCTTCTGGTGTCTGTCAGCTTGAGTCACAGCTCACTTCAGGGCCCCTTTCTCTGTCACCTATCAGTTAAATTATTTTAATTTTTTTTGTTTCTTTTATTTATTTTTATTAACTGACACTATTGACAAAAAAAAACACACACTGCACAACCACACCTTCTAATAGCGTGTTTTCTTTTTCTCCTCTGACAATCCTTTCCTCAGACTTGGAGGCTTCCCTTACTTGGGCCTCACTCCTGCTTCACCTAACCTCATTATTCACCCTTCAACAATGGACTGAATCTAGCACATGCAAAAATGGTCACTCCCTCGACTTGGTATTCACAAACAACTGCCCCCTACTAGATTTCTCTTTATACCCTTTTCCACTCTCTGACCACCACCTTATAAACTTTTCCACAATGCTCTCCCTCCTTTCCCTACCAACTAAGTCCCTGCATTACGCACCCAACCTTCACTTTCTATACATTTCTTCATTGCACTCCAGCCTCTCTGCCTTCAACACTCTTTCCGAACCTGACAACCTTCTTCAATCCTGCAACAAACTTCTCTCCTCATCACTTAATCTGTATGCCCCCTGCAGGTCTATCACAAATGCCCTTCAAACCCACGCCCTTGGCTTAACTCTCCATCTTCAATTCTCTTTTGCCCCTCCCCTCTATCTTCCTCTCTTCACTCACCCTGATAGCCATTGCAAAATTCTTCAAACAGAAGATTGGCACAATACAGAAAATAATCCCAGTCTTCAGAACTGTATTATCCTTATCTTCCATCCTACTCATCATATTATTTTGCTTTGGCCACAGAAGCACTGGTCTCCCATTTGCTATACACTTCACTACTCACCACCTGCTCCCTTGATCCTATACCATCCCACCTCCTCAGTCCTTTGTCATCCTTGTTAGTTCCCATGCTACCTCATGTATAAAACACCTCCCTATTCTCTGGTATCTTCCCCCTCCTCCTCCAAAAATTCAATAGTATCTCTAATCCTCAAGAAAAGCTCATAGACCCCACTTTCCCATCCAAATACCGCCCTGCATTACTCTTGCCCTTTGCCTCAAAACTCCCAGAGACTAGTCTACTTTCATCTACTTACCTGTCTAAACTCCCATAACACTCTGGACCCAAGGCAGCCTGGCATTCGACCCACTTTCTCTAAAGAAACTGCCCTTATAAAAGTAACAAATTATCGCCATATTTCAAAAACCAATGGGCATTTCTGTCTTCTTATCCTCCTTGACACTGTTGTCAATACCCTTCTCTCCCAGGTTATTCATCCCATCTCTTGGCTTATGTGGCCTGGCACATTCATGGTTTCTATCATATCTCTCTCAATGATCTTTCTCTGCGTCATACGCCAACTTCTCCTCACCTCCTATCCACCTCTCAGTAGGCATACCCCAAGGCTCTGTTCTGGGCCCCCCTTCTCTCTGTATACCCTTTCTCTGGCGCAACTGATAAAGTCCTTTGCTTTAGCTACCATCTTTATACAGATGATACACAAATCTGTCTCTCCGCACCCTCACAACTGCCTGAAATATAGCCACAGGACTCAGAATGCCTTACTGCTGTCTCCTGGATGGATCATCGGCGCTTAAAACATAATATGTCTGGGGGTGTGTCTGAGCACGCAACTGCGATGGCAGCATAACAAGGGAGCTCCCGCCGCACTGTGGTTATTTCAGCTTATAACTCTACAGTTTTGGCGTCTTTTGATCGAGGACACTATTTCCTAATATCTCGCTAACGCAAGAAAAGGCACCAGGAGCATATGTTGAAATATTTGGCTCTGAAGGAGGAGAAAAAGGTGCAAAAGGTCTCTGGCCAACTGGCTCAAAATGACGCCTGTGTGGAGATTGAGGAAGATGGCGGGTCAGATCTGGACAAGGCGGCCTCCATGTCTTCTAGAGGATGTACCACCTCTATTGGGGAATTCAAATCCTTGCTTACCATGCTTCAGTCCCAAATCAAAGGTGATATACGTACCATAGTGAACAAACTCAGGAAAGACATCAAGGAAGTTGGCAAACGCACCTCCCGTTTGGAAACCAAGGTGGACGAGGTAATCGACTACCACAATGGTTTAGCGGACAGTCATGCTGCTTTGGAGAGAGAGGTGCAATTATATAACTTGAAAACCTGGGTGCAAGAATTTCTGTCCGGCTTGTTGTCAGACTTTTCTGACCATGATCTACTTATTGACCGCATCCATAGATTGCCCAGACCTCGGGCTCTGCCGGCTGATGTTCCGAGCGATGTTATAATGCGACTACATTACTATCATATCAAGTAGTAACTCCTACGCATTAGTAGACAGCAAGAGAACCTACCTGCACCCTTCTCGCAAATCCGTCTGTTTGCGGATCTTTCCTCCCTGACTATGCAATTGCGGAAACATCTGCAACCCATCACAATTGCTCTACGTACAGCAGAGAGATGTTACAAATGGGGATTCCCTGTCAAGCTGGTGGTGTTGTGGGATGGTGTACAAACAACCATAACATCTTTGGAGGAGGGAGTGCGGATCCCAGCATGGAATCTACAGGTGGTGTTGCCCTCGGATGAAC
Source organism: Rhinophrynus dorsalis (assembly GCA_037306005.1). Classification (NCBI taxonomy): domain Eukaryota; kingdom Metazoa; phylum Chordata; class Amphibia; order Anura; family Rhinophrynidae; genus Rhinophrynus; species Rhinophrynus dorsalis. Next base: position 626,980,668 of record CM074718.1, read on the forward strand.
AAAGCAAACGGGATAAGAAATTGAGGGACTGGTCTATTGTTTGGTCCCGCATCATCTTCACGTCAGTGTTCTGGATCTCCAGCTCCGGGTCCATCTGTCATGGTTTCTCAGAAAAGTTCAGGAGTCAGCACAGTATAGTTAAATGCAATTTATTGATCATAGTAGGTAGGCAAATATATACAGTAGTAACAAGCAGAGGGTTACAAGCCAGCGAGCAGAGTTATCAGAAATAATAGGCTGCCAGGCTTGACCACAATGCTAAAGACTAGGCCTCAGCCACTGGTAGTCTCTACCAGAATCAGGAACAGAACAGGAGTAGGAATTGGGTCAGGAGCAGGAACACAGGATCTTGATCCAAAGTGGAAGATGTACCGAGGCACGCTTGCAGTCAGTAAGGAGAGGACTCTGACTCAGCCTGCAGTCAGAGAGGAAGTAGCCTGCAGGTATACCTGAGCCCCAGGTCCACACTAGGTTGGATGTCTGCTAGGTAAAGGAGCAAAACATAAGAGTATTCAGACAGAGCCAGAAGTCAGCACCAGAGGGGGTAGTCAGACAAGCCAGGTCATGCACAGTTCAGGTAGTCAGCCAGAGCAACAGATCTGCACCAGGTTGGATGTCCACTAATAGGAATACGCAAAAGAATAGTCAGAGCCACAGGTCAGCACCAGGTTGGATGGAACACTAGCTAGGTTATAAACAGAGCCCAAGGTAAGAGAACTGCTAAGCACAACAACGCAAGGGCCACTGAGTCAGGACTCGGACTGCCCTTTAAACCCTTCCTCAGGAAGTAGGTAGGAGGAGCAGCAGCTCAGAGAAAGGAAGTAGGTAGGAGGGGACTACAGGAAGCATGGCACATAAAACAGAGGCCTGCTGCATGCTTGAAGCCTCGCTCCTGCAGATAACGCTGAAAACAAGGTAAGCTGTAACACCATCTCATGGTTGATGCTGGTTCTGTTCGATGGTGGTCGTGTTGGACTTGTTTGGATCCAGGGGCTGAACTTTCTCGACCAAATACGTTTACAACCTGTGCCCCAATATGCTGATATTGTTGTGACTGCTTGATACTTACCTGGATTTCGACTAGGCTTGCATACAGGTATTGGGAGAGATCCTGAGTCTCGCACCATACAGTGTTGAGCTTTACTGTTTGTTGTTATGCTTTACATGCTTTAACTGCCTGGGGAACGATAGGCGGCATATGGTGATGAGGATGTGCTGATGTGTCCTTCCGTTGCGGCGGGGGGTAGCGTCTCAGTGCCGAGAGCTGGGTGAACCGGGGGCGGCCGGGGCATGAATGGTTGCGGGCGCTTCTGTCTGCTAGGCCGCCTTTGGGCTTGCTGGTATGTATGTTGCGGCCTCTCTCGTGGAGAGGACATACACCTCTCTGGGATCTGGGCTGCTGGGTTTAGGTTCTTATACGTTTATGTTTTATGGGGGATAGTAATGACCCATATTTCTATGTTCTTGTGGGTTACTATGTATTCGAAGAGACTCTGCTTCTCTGATGAAGGAAGGATTCGACTGGCTTTAACTCTTGTGCGGGCATTGCTCTGCTTGGGAGGTCTCTGTGAGGTACCCAGATGCTTGCCTCTGTGGCGGGGGATGCCATGCACCACGACACTTTGATACACATGAGATCTTCACAAAAACAAAGAGGGAAAAAAAAAAAAAAAAAAAAACCCAGAAGAAACAATTTTAGTATGTGTTATAGCTTGGTGCGGTGGACGATGTCCCAGGTCACGGCAGGTTTGAGATTTGCTCACGGCTTCTTGTGCACTCAACCCTCCCTTTGATACGAGTGGTTTTATTATAACATAACCTGGGGTGGATGTTATGCTTTAATATGGTGGCCCTAGTACTTAGCCTGGTGCCTCATATGTCTCCGATTGTTCATAGGACTAGTTTCTCTTAGTATATGTTCATTATGGCCTCAGCTCGTCCCCACTTGATACGGGAGCGGGTTTGTGCTGCGGACCTATCTTCTCTACACTCCAGCTGTGATGTGTTGCATATTTACTCCCACTTCTACTCACTCCTATGCCCCATATTTGTGTCCTTCTAGGCCTCACTTTGATCTGTAGACCATTTTATCACTATCATAGCGTGCTTTGTGCACTGTGACCCCAGATTTGGAGAGGTTATCTCTCTGCCCTGCCATCTGTTCGATTGATGTGCCCTACTCCCCCATCTCATCTGTGTATGAGCTTTGTGCATTACTTACAAATTTTCGTTCTGACTATATGGCAAGTTGCACTATTTCTACTTGGCCCTGTAGGGCATTTCTCTTGGCTCTCCTTTCTTTGCTTTTTTTTTATTGTTCCTTATCCTCTATCTCTCTTCTCTTAGCTTTTTCCTCTCTCTGCCTCCTTGTCCTTCCTGCTCTGCTGGTTCCTTAATGTTTTTCCCTTGCCTCCCTTGTGTCCCTGTCCATTACCCTGGGATGACATACCAGTATGTGAATTCCTACCAGGCTTACATTGGTGTCGATGCTCTGCTGCGGCAGTCCTTGCAATGAGTGGACTGCAGGTCTTTTTTGCATTTCCATTGAATACTATAGGTGGTATCAGCTTGATATTATCAGGTGGTGTTTCAGGCTGCTGGCGAGTTTAATTTTTACCACTTTATGAGTCTTAAATTTCTCTCTCTGAACGTGAAGGGATTGAACTCCCCTCACAAACGACAATTTCTATTCCAAGAGGCCGCTAAATCTAATTCCCAGGTTTTGTGTATACAGGAGACTCACTTTGCTGCTGATAAGATCCCCAGTGCATTGAATAAGAACTTTCAGACTGCCTTTCACTGTACGGCCCCGACTAAAAGGGCAGGAGTTTCTATCTGGTTTCACCACACGTTGACATCAACAGTGCACCTGGTGAAGGAAGACTCGGGTGGGCAATCTCTTTTGGTGGTGGCGACAATTAATAATGTGGTATATGCTTTGAGCAACCTTTATACCCCCAATTCTAATTCCGCCCACTTTGTGCAGACTACTCTCTCCAAACTGGCGCCCCACATTCAGGGATATCGAATTGTGTGTGGAGACTTCAGTGTAGTTTCAGACCCTATACTGGACACGTCATTCAAACCTTCGGGGCAATACTTGCGTAAGATGCTCGCTAATGGTAAGATTTTGCAACAAAGCCTGAGAGAGGAGAAACTCTTTGATGCCTGGTGAATCTTAAATGTATTAGGTAGAGATTATTCTTTTTATTCTCCGGTCCACCACTCTTTTTCAAGGTTGGACTATTTTTGCGCCGATAAAGTGGTTCTCCAAAGAATCCGATGCTGTGATATTGGGGTGATTCAATGGTCTGATCATGCGCCTGTTACCATGGAACTTTCCGAACAATTTAGGTTCCTGGAGATTGAATGATCATTTTTTGGCTAACAAGGGAGCTTCCAAGTTTGTGGAAACAAAGTTGCTTGATTATTTTGCCTTGAATGATACTGCAGACGTATCACCTGAGACTCTATGGGAGGCTTCTAAGGCAGTCATTTGAGGTCATATTATAGCATTCGCAACTGCTGAAAAACGGAAGAGGGAATCTAAATTGTGCCACTTGTTGTGGACCTTGTCGACTCTGGAAGGTCAAATTAAGGCTCACCCTACTAGACTCCAGACTGCACAAATGACGACAATAAGACAGGAAATATCTTCAGTCCAATTATATCAGACGCAGCTGATGCTAGACAAGTTGAAGCAATGTTTTTATACGCATAGCAATAAGGCTGGTACCCTATTAGCCAGGAGCCTTAAGAAACAGGAAGCGAAACGTGTTCTACTGTATATTGACATTGAACCCGGCTTTCATACCATATGTTTTTGCTGAATACTACTCTAAACTTTATAATTTAGCCTCAGATGTTAACACCTATCAGCCAACGTCTCCAGACATTTCAGCTTTTTAGAATAGGATGTCTGTGCCAGGGCTGACTACGGCTCAAATGGACCTCCTTCGTGCGCCGATCGAACTAGAAGAGATTCAACGTGTGGTTCGTTCGTTGCCTCTGCGTAAAGCTCCAGGACCAGATGGCTTTACCGGGCAATACTATAAAGCAGGGCTTATAATTTGAAGTCCTTTGCTACTAGTCAGACCTGAAAAGTTACTCGCCACTGCAAGCCAAAACATACCCACCAGGGCTGAATTTCTACTCGCCAGGGCTAAATTTTCACTCGCCATTGGCTAGTGGCGAGTGGAAATTTTGAGCCCTGCAAAGTATTCATGGGTATTTTATCTCCCCACCTGCTATCTCTGTTCCGTTCCTGCAGTGCTAAGGGCTCCTTCCCTTCCTCTATGCTTACAGCACATATTTCTGCCCTCCCCAAACCGGGCAAACCACCTCCTCACTGTTCTAATTTCCGGCCCATCTCCCTACTTAATACTGATCTAAAAGTGTACGCGAAGGTGTTGGCGTTTAGACTGCAGTCCCTCCTACCTCATTTGCTGAACCAAGTTGGTTTTACTACAGGTAGGCAGGCGACTGATAATACAAGGAAAATTATAAATGTAGTTGAAGGCAGTGGGGGACTCAAAAACGAAATGTGTTCTCCTGGCACTCAATGCAGAGAAGGCGTTTGATTGCCTGCATCGAGGATACCTACGTGCAGTGCTGGAGAAATGTTTATTTCCGCCGGAGTTTATACTCTTTATGCTGCTCCAGTCGCTAAGGTGTCGTATGCTGGGTTCCTGTACAGTTCGTTTAGCATTTCTAATGGTTGTCGTCAGGGTTGCCTTGTATCTCCGCTTTTATATGTCCTGGAGTTAGAACCATTGGCCGCACTTATTAGGTGTAATACGCAGATCTGGGGTTTTCGTTTCGGATCGGTAGAGGTGAAGCTCAGATTATTTGCGGACGATATTTTGATTACTATGACTAACCCTCTGACTTCTCTCCCACATTTGATGTTAGGTCTGGCATCTTACGGAGAAGTATCTTACCATAAAATAAACCAAGCTAAAACTCAAGCTTTGTCCCTGCACCTGGAATAGAGTGTGGTTGCTCATCTTTGCACTGTTTACAACTTTGATTGGCGCATGGATAGAATTTCGTACCTGGGGATCCACCTAACGAAGAACTGCACAGATCTTATAAGGGTGAACCTGGGAAATCTTTGGACCTCCATTAAACAGGAACTGCAAGGATGGTCTAAGCTCACGTTATCTTGGGTTGGCAGGATTGTGGCAGTAATAACGAATTGTTTCATCTGTGTCAATACCCTTATTACAAGTGTAGGATAAGTCATTATGGTTTGGATCCATGTACCTAGATCCATGGTAACCACATATTCTGGCTGTCCAGTCACATTTGGGGGCTTGGGTTTGCAACTTCCTCCATTGAGGAGGGGCTTAGTCTTTTTAACCTGCCTGTTTGTGGTGTCCAGCGTCCTTTGAGAAAGCTAGTTTAAGCAAAATGTACATCAGGCACCAACATAGTGTGGACCATACAGTCTAAGGTATCCACTCTGATTGCCCAAATTCATCGAAATACCGTAGCTGAAACAATGGTTCATCTGCTACTGAATGATTTTTTTTAAGGCAGAAATTTGGGCTAAATTGCAGACAGAATATCGGTCCTCACTATTTGCAGAATGCTTGAAATCCGTTAAACTAGTTGTTTTTTATTTTTTGCATATTTTGGTCATTTTTATTTTCCATACAACCTTGGTTACAACGTACGTAATCCTACTAATACAGAGTTGTGTAAAGCAATGCTTTGCAGTGCATGCACACCTTTTAATTGAAAGGGCTAAGCACTGAAAATTCAACAATCCAGTCGTTAAGAACATTGTCTCCTTTCTGGATTCACCTGGATATCGGGAAAATAGTCCTACACGTAAATCCACTTTTAATTTTTTAACTCTATTGGTTCCAGACACGTATCACATTCAATGTTTATTTTGTCATGCATACAACTGTATGGGACTTTTGTTTTTGTTTTTTAAATGTATTAACCGCACGGACAAAGCCGTGCCAGTATTGCTAGTATTGAATAAAGATATTTATAGTTTGGAGAATTTTAAATTGTTTTATAGGGCTTAAATGTTGGTAGACAGTTGAGTTTGATGTATGAAGAAGGAAGAAATTCTGTTGAAAACCAACTGCACTTGGAGACAAAGGTTTCCAAAATGTTCATTAATTTAAATGGGGTTTTTAACCTTTGAATGCTAGAGCGATCTCTAAAGTATTGCTTCTCAATGTGCTGTAGACCTCTCTAGCATTCTAGGGGTTAAAATTTATTTTTAAATCGGATATATTTTTTTAGTACATTGTGGGTGCAGCTTGTTTGCCCCAGAATTTCTCCTGCATTAAGGTATGGTAACAATGTCACATATTGCTGTATGTTCAGAAGAAAAGTGGAGACGTTCTAGGGCAAACCATTTGCACTATAGAGGAGATAGGGGAATTGTCCATTGATTTAAATGAGGATTTAAACCCTTGAGTGCTAGAGGTCACAAACACATTTAAAAGCAATGCATTGCAGACCTTCAAGGGGTTACAATCCTCATTTAAATCAATGGACATTTTTATTTCTTCCCTATAGGGCGAGTGGTTTGCCCCAAAATGTCTCCAGTTTTCTTTTGAACATAGGGCCCTTAGTTCTGATGAGATAAACCCTAATTTCCTATGTTATTCAATGTAGCAGTAGCCTATGGACAAGGGCCTTGTTGATGTTGGAAAAGAAAAATTCCTCTGCAGTGTATTGGATACCTCTTTAATGTTGTAGGAGTTAAACATCCTATTTAAATCAATGTGAATTTGCATAATTCTAATTTCAACCTTGTGGTGCAAATTGGATGCTCTGGAATTACATCTTTTATGTTTGATAAATAAGGCCATTAGATTTCTCTGGTTTGAGAGATCTTCATGCATAGGCTCCAGCGAATAACATGGGGAAAGGATAGTTTATCTTGCTGAATATTTTGTGTCTTTGTTCTCACATGTTTAGGGCTCTTTCACACAGGATAGTTTGCAGAATGACACTTTTGGTAGCAACTGAAAATGTTGGTGTGTTTTTAGTTGAAACAGGTATTCCCAGCATCCTATCATCTCAATAGAAACATAAGTGATAAAACTGCAAGAAAAATACAGCAATTTGCAACATTTGTGTGATTTCGATGTGCTCTCAATGCAACACCACTGAAATAAGCACTGCAAATTTGTAGCTGCAATCACAGAGCATATTGTTTAGATGAAATGCTGCCCAGGCCCCAATGATTCACAACTTTTTATTTTTTTTATTGTATTGTATATTTTATTTATATAGCGCCAACCAGTGTACTCAGCACTTTACAGTTTACATTTGATATAGAAGGGGTACAATAAGTGCAGTGATTAAGTGCTTATAAAGACAATCATAAGGGGAAAACCAGGTGAGTTTACATGAGGATGAAAGGTCCGTGCCCCGTAGAGTTTACAATCTAATTTTTTGTCACAATTTTCTGTTGCTGCAATAGTATAGCCAGTGTGAAAGGGGCCTTAGTGTATAACAACCCCGTCATCATCTTAGTATTTCAACCTGTCTGTGAAGTTAGCTCAGTTGTATATTGCTCCAAGAAAAACCTTCCCACACTAGATGTTCACCATCTGCAATTGTTTGTGACAGGCACTGTTTCTGTACTGTACCTGGTATCTCTAGTCACGTTAAAAGCTGCTCGTCTGGGATTTCACTTACAGTTTCAGTGGAGTGGAGTACAAGAATTTTTTGTCCCAGGTAAGATGGCAAGGAAGCAGAATAAATAGTTGTAAATCCGTTTTCTCTTTTTGTTTGTTTCTCTTAGCTGTATCCAAGAAGTTAAGGAGTACCTACTCTGGAGAAAACCAGCTGGGTGTGCATTTACGAGGTTAATCACACTCTTTTTACAGCAATATTAATTTTGGAAAATGTTATTTGCCTATATGGTAGGGTTTGCCTACTTTAATTCTTAGCGTGCCAGAAAGGGATCCAACGCATTGTGATACAATGCATTGAATATGTCTCTGGCACTCAAAGGTTTTAAGTAGTGGCACATTTGAAAAATCTTAATTTTTCCGATTTTGGAAATTATTTGCCCAATGCATTGGAAACCTTTCTTGCACTCTAGTTTTGAAAGCCCAATTTAAATCAATGGAAACTTTAGGCATTATTTGTCCCCTTGATGCAGCTAGTGTGCCACATCATGACTCCTGTCTAGCTTCCTGGATACAGCCCTCTGTGTTTTCTGTGTAGATATGTTCAGAGGATTGTGGGACTTTGGTTGCAGAAAGATTTATTTTTATTTAATAAAGTTTAACACCTAACAAAATAAAAAAAAAAACTTCTGCTTTATTTAAAGTATGTTTTAAATGTAAATTATACATTAAATGTTCATATTTAGATGTTCTTTTTGTGTTAAAGTCTAGATATATGAAGTCTACAATATTGAAAGTGGATCTATCGCCTCTACAAAAGTTATGCTTATTATGTAGAGGATATATATACATAAGGGTGAAACGTTATCGATTAAAAAAAAAACAAAAAAACGCTATTTGTGTTAAATCGATAGTTTATAGAGTGCCCTGCACCCTACTTCCTCATAAACTTCCATTGCCGCACTGCCCCTTCTCCCTTCCTCACTACCCAGCCTCCTCTGATGACGGAGGCTTCTGTTTGTAAGCTGGAGCGATCTCATTGGCAGAGATCAATCTCGCTCCAGCTTACAGACAGACAGCCTCCGTCTTCGGAGGAGGCTGCGTAATGGGGAGGGAGAAAGTGCAGTGCGGCAATCTGTGGCATCGGAAGTTTAGGAGGAAGTAGGGTGCAGGGCACTCTATAAACTCTCTTTTTAAAGTGTTAGTAATATCCACAAAAAAGTTTTTTGTGAGCTAAATGCTGAGCTAAATGCAAAAAAACGTATCTCTCAAACCTCTATGGTTTAAGAGATACAGGCGTTTAAAATTTGATCTCTCCTACTGGCAGCTGTAAAGCTGTCAGCAGGAGATCCGTGTCGGCCAACACGGAGGTGCTTGAGCAGAGCCGCAATCTCGTTATTTACCACTAATCCCTTCTTTGGAATGGTCTAAAACTTGTGCACATGTTTTAGACCATTCCAATTAACCCCCCCCCCCCCGTTCAGCCAGATCAGAAGGGAGGTGCCCAGGTAGACTGCAGAGAGGGACAATCTTCAATTAAGATAAGGGAAAAAGCTGAAAAACTTGTCAAGGAGGGAAGGGCTTTCATTGTTTTCATTCAAAGAAGATTGTCCCCTGCTGTTATCTGTCTGGTCTTACAACCAGATTCACATCTGAGAAGAGATGGCTTACACTAGGAAAAAGGGGCGGGAGGAGAAATTTTGCTTGTGAATATCTCTTAAACCATAAAGGTTTGAGAGATAAGACTTATATCGTTCATGTTTTTTTAATGCCTACAAAATAAAGATAAAACAAAGTATTGCTATCCGTTTAACACAGGGGACATAGTAAGAGAGAATGGCAACAGAGAACAGGCTTAATCTTTATTTACTGGGCACCCTGTTTCTCTGCTCCCAACACAGTGCACACAGTTCCATTACAATACCATACACACACTGATACATTACTCTGCTACCATAATCCTGTGGATTACAAGCAATGAGCCTACTAGGGTGGAGGAAAAATTCAGCCTTTAGCTAAAATGTCCTGCCTGTAATTCCACAGTCCTCATCACATCACAGAGACCCGAGTGGTTAACCTCCTGTTTCTCCACAGTGTGTGTCTTTTAAATTGATACTGATCCTGGTTATGCTTTGGTTATATTTTATCTTCATGATATTACACTTGATTTTACTGTTCCAAGTGTAAAAAACACCTCAAAACTTGAATATATTTGTAAATGGTTCTCATATCAACCATTAGACTTTTCTAATGTAAACAAACCCAACTTGGCTAGTTTCAGATCCTCCAAACCATTTATCGGTTTACTTGTACTTCTCTGTTTTTTCTCTAGTTCAGTAACATCATTTATGTTACATCCAATATGGAACACTAAAACCATGATGTTGCGCTCCCTTCTCAGGGAGCTTGGGCACTTCAAAAACACATGTGGGGAGATTCACTAAGTGGTGATAAATTGGATATATAGTGGAGATGACGTCTTCAGTTTATCACTTCTCCAGTTTATAGCCTATACACTAAGATCCCCAAAGCTGAAGAAATCTTAGTGCATATGCTCCACAGAATAACATAGGAACTGGAGAAGTGAAACTGGAGAAGTCCTCTCTACTTTATCACCGCTTAGTGAATCTCCCCCATGGTCTTTGGGGCTCCTCCTCTTCCTCCAGCTCATCCCTCACCTACCCCAGATTCATGTGTCCAGTGTCCAAGATGGAGGTGCAGTGGAACTTCTCAAAGTTTTTTCGAGGCTTTTATTATTTATTCTTAGGATACGGAGCTGTATAATCCCCAATTAGGTGGGTTTCCTTCACTGGCTTCCCTGTTGTTGGATTGCCCAGTTCACATGAGTTAATGAATCCTTTGATGTTTGATGTTATGAAAAGTCTGTTCCTCATGTTTGTCTTCTTGAGATTCTGCCCTATTGAGATGGGAGCTTTAAGACAGAAGATTAGTGAGTAATCTATTGAGTGCCATAGTCCAATTTATGTCCCATTCTGAGCCTTCCACACTATGTGGTGTTAATGCACTCATTTCTTGTTCTTTCCTCTCCCTCATAGCCTTGTGGCACGGATGGCTGCAGTAGGTTTTTTTTTGTTTGTTTTAACCCTTTCTCTGCTGTTGGAGATACTGCTTTTTTCATTTGTGTATGTATTATGGTGGTTCTGGGGGTTTCCACAGTATTTTATTATTTATTTTCTGCTTCACCTGGGACATTAAGGGTTTTTTGGACTTTTCTGGAGTTTAAGAAAAAAGTTTGTGACCCCTTTATGAACAGGAGCCTGCTCTGTGTCCATCTTTGCTGCATCATTTTTAACGGCTGCAACTTCTTTGAGACATATCTCTGCATCCATTCAAGCTAGAATGGTCAGAGAGGGCTCTTTCTAGTGTCCATGGAGTGCACAGTGGCCTGTAGCTGGAGATCCATATGTTGTAATGGAGAAGACTACAATACCCAAAATCTCTCGGTTCACTGGCTTTTTTCTGACTGGCTGGTGCCTTTTCTGTGGCCACCTTCTCCCTTACTTAAGGGAGACTGACTCTGCTGTTCTTGTCTCCGGATTAACCCTTTGCATACCCGATAAGTACTTTGTTGGGTCTTTCTGGGGGCTTTGCATAAAAAGGGGATACCTTGTACTAGTTTTAGGTATTTTCCTCTGGGCATGTCTGAACCTAAAGGGCATATGGGGAAATCCAAAACTAAGAATTCAGGGACGTCCCTTACCCTCCTCGCTCACTGTTCCTCATGCCATGCTGGGCTTCCAAGGGAATATTCTGGGTCTCTATGCCCCTCATGTACTGTGATCCCTACTACTCCCCTAGGGCCATCCAGCACTGACCAAGAGCCTGCTTGGGTAAAAAAAAACATTTTATCATGTCATATCTGTGGCAGCTATATTCCATCTTCCATTCAAGGGGTTCTACATTCCTAGAAACCCTTGCCTACCATTAGTAATTATGGATCATTTTCAGGTTAGTGGGGCATCTTCTAAGGAGGAAATAGATTCAGAAGATGATGAGGATATGAACTCTTCCTTCTCCTCTGGGGATTCCTATGAGGTTGACCCTGTCCCTGCTGTTGAGGGGCTCATAAGAGGAGTGTTGGAGACCCCTGCTTCTGCTTCTCTGGATATTTCCCAGAGGAGCAATGAAGTCTCCCCTGTTTTCCTCCAATAATACACTTGACCAAATCCCAGAATACCATGTTCGATGTAGATAGATGGATCATGTGGTGGACTGTCCAAAACTCCTGACAAGTGAATACTAGGACAGATCTGCAGAGATAGGCAGATCTGTCTGACAGGAAATGGAAAGGTCTTTTATGGATGCTGAGTGCAGTAAGATGCTTGGATGTGAAGGGTTGAGGGCACTGCTGGTGAGCATTGACCGCTTCTGGTGATTCCTTGCTGTGGCTAAAGCTGAGGTAAATGTGCTGGCTCTGAAGCAAAATGTCTGACCCTAGTTGAGCCAGGGCCTGGACAGGATAAAATCCAGTATCGTTTGAATGCAGCATTAAGAGTCTCGGGACAGAAACCTTGTAGGCCAGTACAGGATGGCAGAGTGGTCAGGAATAAATGAATGTGGACTGTCTGGCAGGGCTAGAAAGTCTGTAGTGAAGTGGATAAAGCGTGAATCAAACTGATTGGAGAATGAGCAGAGGCATGAAAGAGGACTATAGACCTGGGGAATGTGCAGTCTCTTTCACAATAGAGCTCTTGGTGAATGGACTGAGCAATTTGGCGAATGCACAATCTGTCAAACACTCTGTGAGACCTCTGGCCTACATGCACCTCTTGGCAAATGTACTGAGCAGGGTTGACGCATATGCAGTCAGAAGCAGGCTGGAGAATGGATATCTCGGTGGCCAGGCTACGCTGGGAGAGGAAGCACAGTCAGAGTAAGCGGAGGTCAAAGCCAGGAGTCATTTGAGGTAGTAGTACCAAAAGAGAGAGCAGAGACCTATCAGATATTCAGGGCCAGGTCAAAACTCAGAGGACTGGCAAACCGTACCAATGGAGTCAACGGAAGCAAGGTCAGGAGCAAGCTGGGTCAAAACATTAGTAGCAGATCAATCTCAGGAATACACAACGGGAACTCAAAGAATGGATGCTCACCTGATAGCGAGGCAGATCTAAAAGGAACAGCCACACAATAGCAAAGAAGCAGAGGAGGAGCACATAATCTCTGGAAGGGTAGCTGAGCAAGATCTAAAACAATAAAAGTGCATTAGGACAGAAGAATGAAAAACTCCAGATAAGAGATTTTTTTCCTAAACTAAAATGTATCTGAACATTATCTTTTCACGGCTGAGGCACTAGCGCAGTGGGCTTCTCCACCAGCTATTGACTTCCCCATTTCACACCTGGCTAAAATCACAGCTTTTCCCCTAGTGGATGCATCTGGGCTGAAAGACCAGTCTGATGTCATCCATGGACATATTTACCAAACGCTACCATGTCAATGTCCTGTCCTTAATAGATCCTTCAGGTAGTTCTGCCTGTCTGAGAACTCCTTTTCCTTTTCATGTACTGCTGAGTTGTTGAAAAGTAGTTTGATCCCTCTTGGCTCTTGTCAGGTATGGTGTGCTAGTTTGGTGTCTATTGACACTTAAGGTTATACAGATACAATTTAGTCCTTAGGGGAAGAGTGAGTTTTTCTCCTTTCTCTCCTCTTTGAAATGCCTTGGTATATCCAAATGGTTCCTGTGTTCCATATTGGATGTAAGAGAAAATACTTTAGTGACCTTACAATTAAATGCTTTTCTCTTTAATCGTTATGGAACACAGTATTCCCACCCAGAGAAAAACCTACCTGTGTTTCCTTCCCCAGGCAAAGGAGTCCACTTAGGGTCTTAGGAGCTTCCTTTTATTCTTACCCACTTAGGTTCTTTCTTCTGTGGCACTTGTCACACATGAATCTGGAAGAAAAGGAGGGTGTCTCCCCCCCTCCCCCCAAAAAAAACCCCTGTCTCTTTGAAGTGCCCAGCCATCCTGGAGGAGGGAGCTCAACCCCATGATTCCTGTGTTCCATAAAGTGAAAAGGATTTAATTGTTGTACCCAAAACTCTACTCCAGATTCTAGATGAGGCCTTACCAAAGATTTATTATAAAGGTAGAATTATATTCCCATCTCGTGCATCTAAACTCCTTTTTATACATAATAGTACCATTACAGCAGCTGAATGATGCCGCACACTGATGTGAAGTCTGTTGCTTATCAGTACTCCTAAATCTTTCTCTAACGACAATTCCCCAAGTAGTTTCAAGGGGTTAACCCCATGGTTTGTCTAAAACTTGCTCCTGTTCCTTTAATTAATTACGCCTCATAGTGTACAAGTAAAGAATTTTCCTTAGAGCCTCATGCTCACTTCTTTCTACCGTCATTATTTTTCATTTGGTTTTTGTAATGCCTTGGCTGCTAGAGATGTCTCCAGCACATTGCTTCACAACTTGTTGCAGACCTCTCTAGTATCCAAGAGGTTAAAGGATAAAAGGAATGTGTAGAAGCAAATGTATGTTGTGGGGGAACTTTTGGCACGTTATTTGTTGGAGATTACAACTGCAATAATTCCCACTTCACCCATATGAAACATATTGCCTCAAATTGTGCTGTTCACGCAGACAATTTTTGCCTCATAAGATGCACCAGAAAGCAGCAGCATGTAGTCTGCAGGCATTCTGTGTTGAACACATCTAGGATTCAGCACTCCTAATCTGCATGTTGGCCTATGGAGACTCTGTGCAGATAGTTCATTTTGGTGACATTTGGAAGTTGCAGTTTTCTTCACAACCTCCTTTACTGGCCACACCATGGGGACATCAGCCAATAATATATGGCTGATTCCAACATGGTCCAGCCCTCCGCCAATCCCCAGAGAGGATGCCTGCAGGACATCTCATGTAAGTAGGTACAGGTGGTTGAAATGCTTTGTATGCATTCATGTTGCTTGGGTGAAAATATATTAAATATTACTACCAGTTTATTTAACTAAATTTACTTTTAGACTTTCCCTTGTTTTTTAAAGCTGAACTTTCATCCGCTGTAAAGTCACCCTGCTATAATTAAGCAGGTAGCAACTATCTTCTGAATGTATAGTTTACCTTTCACAGGTAGCCCGAGCTGAAGAAATCTATAACTAAAGGAGACTGACGGCTGGGTTAGCACAGTCTGCACACTTGTGCCGTCAGTCCCTTCCGGTAACCATAAGGTGCACTGCAGAGTACACAATGGAGATCGGGACTAACGGTGCAGACAAGATGTCTGCTCTGTAGCCTGGGTTCTGGTCTCCTTCAATGAAGGATTTCTTCAGATCGGGCTACTTGTGAAAGGTAAACTATATATTCAGAAGCTAGTCACTACCTGCTTAATTATAGCAGGGTGACTTTACAGCGGATGAAAGTTCCTCTTTAACTTGAGTGGAGGGTTTTATAGGGGGTAAATTATAATCTGCTTTGAGCATATACTGTGTTAATGCCTGAATTTAGAAGTTAGTAATTGCAATTTTCTCTCTCCCTATTTTTGAAACCCCCAAATATCAGAATTTAGAACATCTTTTCCTCAGCTAACTGGAATCCTAACATTGGCATTCTTCATTCACAACTGTATCATCACTCTTCTAAAGAACAACAGGAACCCCCAAAATAATGTGAGTCATTTGTTTCCTGTAAACAGCAGCAATATAGCAGAGTGATCACTGACATGTGAACCTAAAGACCTGATTTTATTAAGGTATTTTTATGCAGTATTAGGCAGTATGGGTGATTATGGCAGTTAACTCCAAGAGCCAGCATGTTGTCCAGTTCATTGCTTTGCAATGTGTTCTATACCTCTCTTGCACTCAAATGAT
Organism: Rhinophrynus dorsalis; assembly: GCA_037306005.1. Lineage (NCBI taxonomy): Eukaryota > Metazoa > Chordata > Amphibia > Anura > Rhinophrynidae > Rhinophrynus > Rhinophrynus dorsalis. Next base: position 626,996,121 of record CM074718.1, read on the forward strand.
TAACAATTTTGCTGCTTGAGTGGAATTGTTATTGCAGTGTATCTGGAGACCTGGTTAAACGCCTTTTAACTTGTATGAGTGTTTCCACCATTGTTCCCTGCTACAGAGCTGGTGCAAGGATTTTTGTCTACACAGGTGAAGGTTCCGCCAATCCCCTGTCTTAATGATGTTTTTTTTTCCCAAAACACCAGCATTTAACTTTTTGAGTGCCACGCCCCTCTAGCACTCAAAGGTTTAAATATTTTCTAATTAACACTTATATATATATATATATTTGCAAAGGAAACACATTAGTTCATTGGATTGCACAGCCATCTGTCACTTGATGGGAAAAATAAGTTAATGAGGTAGTTCTCTGATTACTACCTGTTATCACAAACCCTAGACCAGCTGTTGGCAACCTGAGGCCCCCCCCCCAGCTGTTCAGGGCCAATCATCCACAACCAGCCAATGACTGGCCTGAACAGCTGAAGGTCCTCAGATTGCCCTCACCTGCCCTAGCCACTGCTCACATCACACACTCATACACAGGGCTATCACAATGAGAGGTCACTGAATGTAACGAACACTTGGGGGCTTTCTGCATCACAAGTCAAAAAGGCCTGTCTGCTTAACCCCTTTAGTTCCAGAGTTTCACAGCTCTCTGACACTCAGAGGGGGATAAATGAGTATTTCAAATGAATGAATAACTCTCTATGCAGCATAGTTCTAGTAACATTATCCTCCTACCCTATAAAGGAGAAACAAATCCAGGAAATCCATTTACTCAGATGAATATTTCATGCCCGTCCAGAGCAAAATATTAACCCTCTGGAGTGCAAATCAATAAAATGGTCATTTAAAGGCTTAAATATGACCTAGTATTATATTAACATTCTGAGTTCCAGAGATAAGTGAAAAGCTGGAACAAAAATGGTGAATCATTCATCATCTGCTTAACCCTCTGATTACCACAGGGGGTGCAATATAGGAACAAGTACTTAAAGGGCTATTATCGTTCTGTACTAAATCTGATCCTAATTAGAAGAAGAAAAATGTCCCCTTCCTCTAGTGCTGAACAGAAGTCCTATCCCAGTTGCATGTACATGTCTAATCTGTACTGAGTAATTCAGTAAACACTGGACACAATCAGGACTATCAGAGCCCAGCTATTTACCAGGAACCCATATCACTGACTGCTTTATAACACTATATCCTTACACTTTTGCTTGCCAGAGGGGTGTCCTCCGTGTTGCAGAGCAATATGTTAGAACCCCCGTCTTGCAATCAAAATGTTAATTAAGTTAAACATACATTTGTAAAATAACTGATTTGCTACTGGTTATGCTGATTCCTGCACAGTCTTCCATTTCAGCTTGAATATGATGGCTCCGCACTGTCTCCACATGTACTTCCATGTTCACTGAGGTCACCTCAGTACGCCCGGAAGTACATGTGGAGGCAGTGTGGAGTTATCAGCTGGAAACGGAAGACTGTGCAGGACCCAGCATAACCACTATCTACAGAAAATAGAACGCTATATAAAACAGGCACTGTGGCAAAGAAAATGTACAGCTCCCCACCGTTTTGGCGCCCCTGTGCTGCGGCTGCCTAAGCAGCCTTATGCTAGCACCTGCCCTGCTATCTGTGCCATGCTATTCCTGCCTCACCCTGCAGCACTGGGCCTCATGAATTAAAGTGTGGTGCTGCAATTATGGTGCAAATCAACTTCTCCATAGGTGACAAATGCAAATTCAAGTTGATTTAAATTGGTCTTTTTAATACCTTGGATGCTTGAGAGGTATCCAATGAATTGCATTCAAGGGGTTAAATGCCCTATTTGAATCAATGGCAGTCTGGGATATTATTGCGTGTCCCCATGGTGCATTTGGTTTACCCCAGACTTGCACCACATCTTTTTTTTATATATATATATATCTCAAATGCAGATTTGGGCACTCCTTACAAAACAAAAGTATATACCAACTGCCTGGGTGCTACTGGTATAAATAATATAAAAAGAGAAATGGTGACATACCATGAAACCAGTGCACTCACAGGACTTGTGAAAAAAAAAAGATTTTTATTCTGTCAACGTTTCGACCCCCTGGAGGGCCTGACCCACTGAGGCAGATCTACTAGGAGGTTCAGGAGCAATTTTGGAGCATAATAACTGCACCATAGGGGACAAATAAGATCTCACCAAATTCCTAATGATTTAAATGGGAGTTTTAACCCCTTGAATGCTAGAGAGTTCTCCAATGCATTGGGAAACAGTGCTTGGGGACCTCTCTAGCTTTCATGGTGTTGAAAGCCCCATTCATATCAATGAGGAGTTTTATTTGTCCCCTATGGTAACTGGTTTGCCCCAGAATGACTTTATTTCTTCTTAGTACATCAGGATATCTGTTGAAAAAGCTGTCGTCATCATTGAGCTCCCCTGCTGGTATACAGCAGCACTGCTTCTCTATCTTTTACAGCCACTAGTGATCCCCTTCCTATTATTCCCACATTCTAGATTCTGCATAGTCTGGCCATAGAAGGAGATGGAAATGTGACACATAAAACTGCCCTTTCTTCATCGATTGTGTTTATTAAATTCTCCCTCGTGTATATGCCATCATGGAGTTTGAAAGCAAGGAATCTCAGACCTTTCCTGTTCAGAATGATTGTAGCTTAAAGGGATAATGTTTCACAATAAAAGCAGCTCCGATTAATCTTCATAGTATTTGGGCCATGGAGAGTGTTGTTGCAATATTGTTCGAGTTGTAGTTCAAGAGTAATTGAATGATAAAGTATCCCCCTCCCGCCCCTTTTACAGATGTAACACTGCTCACCTCAGAGCAGCAAGACTGTCTAGATGGATCACAGAGAGGGACATTCTTCAGTGAGCATAAGGAAAAACCTGTCAAGGGGTGCAGGGTTTTCCTTATTCTCACAGTAAGAAGATTGTCTCTTGCTGTGCACTGTCTGGTCAAGGGACCAAATTCCACATCTGAGGGGAGGTGGTTTACATTAGGTAAAAGGGACGGGAGGGGGATACTTTATCATTCAATTACTCCTGAACTACAACTATGACAGTATTGAAATAATGCTCTCCATGACCCAAATACTATGATGATTAATTGGAGCTGCTGTTTTGGAGACCTCATTTGTACTCTGCTGCAACACATTTAAATGGACAGTATCACCAGGGCTCAAAATTTCCACTGGCCACTAGCCAATGGCGAGTGAAAATTCAGCCCTGGCGAGTAGAAATTCAGCTCTGGTAGGTATGTTTTGGCTTGCAGTGGCGAGTAACTTTTCAGGTCTGGCTAGTAGCAAAGGACTTAAAATTATAAGCCCTGGTATCACCATAAATTTTAAATCGGCTACTGAAAAGTACTTCTCTTAAAGGGATAGTAATACTTCGTTTTAACTTTATTTTATTTTGTAGGCATTAAAAAACATGAAGAATGATGTAAGTCTTATCTCTCAAACCTTTATGGTTTAAGAGATATTCACAAGCAAAGTTTCCCCTCCTGCCCCTTTTACCTAGTGTAAGCTATCTCTTCTCAGATGTGGAATGCAGTCCATAGACCAGACAGATAACAGAAGAGGACACTCTTATTCCTATGAAAACAATGAAATCCCTGTCCCCCTTGACAAGCTTTTCAGGTTTTTCCCTTATCTTAATTGAAGATTGTCCATCTCTGCAGTCTACCTGGGCACCTCCCTTCTGCTCTGGCTGAGCAGTGTGACATCAGTAAAAGGGGCGGGAAGGGGACACTTTGTCATTGAATTACTCTTGAACTACAACTCTGACAGAATTGAAATAACACTCTCTAAAGTCCAAATACTATGATGATTAATTAGAGCTGCTTTTATTATGAAACATTACTATCCCTTTAAAACATATTGTGCTTTTTTTTGGTCAATTTCAGAGTATTATTTTATTAAAATGTGAAAGCTGTCCATAATCCTGACTCCTACAACACTAGGGCATGAGGTCTTCAACTGTTCCCTGATACAGTCAAGTAAATACACACACGAACACATGCAAACAAAAACTCATTACCCCGTGTCTTTCACATGCTGAAGTTCCGGTTTCAGAGCCAGAACTTTGGCATTCTTTACTGTATGTCAATGTCAAATAACAATTATTTAAAAAAAGTTCTTGGCAGGTTTACCTCATCCCCAAGCAGTCCCCCTGGATGCTTTCCTCTTGCATTGTTGCTGTAGTGTAGTCAGACTGCTTCATCTCTTCCAAGAACTGGCCCTCTTTATTTTGTTTTTAACCTTAAATCCAAAGCAGGAGTAAAGATTGCAGATGAAGAGAGCTGCTCTGTGTAAAAGTAGATGAAAAAAAAAACCTCCAGTTGCTGCCAGACTACAACTTCCATCATCCCCTGCCAGCCATTAGCAGCAGCTGGAGGGCCTCCCTTTGTCAACCAACTACAGCAACAAGTACAAAAGGGAAATCACCTAGGATGAGGGATGGGAAAAGGAGGGCAACCTGCAAGAGTTTTATTTTAATAATTATTAATATTTGTCATATATATACACTGAAAAAACAGAGAGGGGGATCTCCAGAGCATTAGGAATCGGGTAAAAAAACAAACAAAAAAAAACAAAACCTGATGCTATCGTGTTTTAGGAGCCTAGTTTTTTATCCAATCATCACATTATAATAAACAGTAGTCTGAAATTAACCTTACGGAAAATAAATGCATAAATAAAACAGATGAGCTGATTGCCAGAGGGGAACGCAATGCATTGCAAAGCACCTCTCTGGCACTCAAAGTTTTATATTACTTATGATGCACTCATGCCACAGAAATACACATTTTTCAACTACATGACCACTTATATAAGGTTGGGACAAACAAACATTTCTAAAACTCATATTTGTGTGAACTGGGAATGCTAGAGAGGTCTCCAATGCAATGGATATTGCTCTAGCATTCAAGGGGGATAAAAACTGTGTAAATTTGTATTTGTCCCCTATGATGATGTTGGTTCGCTTCTTGTTCATACAGCAGTTAGTGTTCCTACCTCCTTATCTTCTTCAAAACATTGCAGTACTTTTTGGCAGTAAAAAGGCTGAAAAATCAATGGGACGCTGGGAGTTTAACCCCCCAATCACCCCATGGTGCAACTGATTTGTACCAGAATTGCTCCACTTTTATTTTGAACAAAGGGTACATATGGAGAAGGGGAGCCATCTATGAAGAGCTGTTACAGTTGTACACGTGTAGGACATTGGTCACGTCTATAATATTTTGGTGTTACATGTGGAATATATTGTCTTTTAATGGGTCTGTATTTTCCTTTTACAGGTAAGAGATCTCTCCATTGCATATCTGCTCGTGGGTGTGACGTATGTCTATGTTGGTGTTATAGTATATGCTTCATTTCCCTCTCCTCCACTGGCAAAGCAGTGCATTGAACAGGTAATCAAACACTACATCACAGGGATAGGCAACGTCGCTCCTAACGTGCAGGTTTTCAGAACATTCCTTCTTGTGCTCAAGTAGTGATTTCATCAAAACCTGCACTGTTAATAGCAGCACTTGTGGGCTGGAATTGCCTAACCTTTGTGTGTCAAAATCCAACTCTAGTTATATTGCTAATGAATGGCTTCCACAGTTAACTCTGGAGAGTCAAGGCAGTTTTGCTCACTCTTAACACAATAATGCCACATTTATAGCTCTACGGGGAAGAGTCTAAAGAGGAACTGTATCTATACAATACATTACTTAAAGGAACACTAGTATCCAAAAATGAACAGGGGTTATATATATATTTGTACTTCATGCTAGCCTCCATAAAAATTCTCTACTTGTTTTCCAAGATCTAATCTAGTCCTATTTATCCTGTGAGAGAGTAGCCAATCCTGCTTTTTACAGGGCTCCAAGTACCACAGCATATGATGTGTAGGTCCAGCATTATAAGTAAATGGACTAAGTCTTTCTAAATACAGAAGCATTGGGTGCTATTAATGATACAAAAATGGACTTTATTCCTTATCTCTCATTGCCAACAAATGTAAGGCCTCTTTCACATGGGGCATTGTCATGGCAAGAGGAAATTGTGCTGGGGGGGGACACGAGATCTGAATCATTGTGTCCTGTAGGGCATTCCACACAGGCGACATGCTCTGTGATTGGTGCAGAGATGCAGCATGCTGCAACTTTCCTCAGACAGTGTGATAATGCAGTTACAAATTTGTAGTATTAATTGCAGTTTAATCACATTGAAATTGCATTAAAATCAAGCAATTATTAAAGGGGATATATCACCTCTATGCAAGTTAGCATGAATCGTTAGCTTATAGAGTGAATCTAAGTAAATGTATATTCATTTTTTTAGCTCCTATTTGTTTGAATTGAAGTTATATCTACCCTGCAGCTACTTCCGTATAGACTGCGGTTACCTGCTCTGTAACCACAATCTGTCACTCTGCCTCTGTTCCCCTCCCTCTATCCAGCCTCCTCCTTTCTACCTGAAGCTCGAGTGATTTCATTTGCTAGATATCGATCTCTGCCAATGAGATCGCTCCAGCTTACAGACAGCCTTGATCATCGGAGGAAGCTGAATAGAGGGAGGGGAGCAGAGGCAGAGTGACAGACTGTGGTACAGTGCAGATAACCGCAGTCTGTCCGGAAGTAGCTGCAGGGTAGATATTATAACTTAAATTTAGACAAATAGCAGCTAACAAATAAATGAATACACATTTACTTATATTCACTCTATAAGCTAATAATTCATGCTAACTTGTATAGGGGTGATACATCCCCTTTAAAGATTATGCGGTCTCTCCAGAGTCACAAGGCACCGGACAGAGATGGGCTGCCGTTTGAGTGGTATAGAGCCTATGCGGAGTCTCTGGCACATCATTTGCTTCATGCCTATTTGGCCGCCATTGAAGGTGATGGATTCCCCCCCCCCCCCCAATGAATAGTGCCTCAATCGTGGTGCTTCCCAGACCAGGAAAGGACCCCTCCCTCTATGAATCATATCGGCCAATCTTGCTCCTGACAACTGACATCAAGATTCTTGCCAAAATTTTGGCAAATACATTGAATAGTGTGGTAACCAAACTAGCACATCCAGCCCAAACGGGGTTCATGCCAGGGAAAACTATGCACAATCTTAGACGCTCATTCACGCACTTGTCCCTCTCTCATGACAGTGATGGCAACCAGGCAGTTGCATCTCTGGATATGGCCATGGCCTTTGATTCCAGGGAGTGGAGACACTTGTGGGAGGCTATTTCACTATTCCGCCTTGGGCCGACGTTCATGCACTGGGTCTGGGTTCTGTATGCAAAACCACTGGCTACCTTGTGGACTGGGGGGTAGCTCCCCTGACTTTTGTCTATCCAGTGGAACATATCATTGATACCCTCTTTCACTGACTTTATTTGCCCTGGCTATGGAACCCTTGGCCTCATTGATTAGGAGAGACCCTAGCACTGTGAGCTTTCATTTCAAGAGGATGGAGAAGATCAACCTATAATATAGCTTCTGTTCCTTGACGACACTGGGGCTGGTTGACCACTTTGGCCAGTTTTCTGGCCTGATGGTTTACCGGTACAAATCCTCTCTTCTTGCTGGACCCACCGCCTGATCCAATGTCCTTGGCCTCTTGTTCATTACAGACAGTTGATCTCCTTTTTCTATGGGTGGTTGCAGAAACACACTGCACATCCCAGCTCTCTCTTTCTGGGTAAATGGGAGGCGGATCTGGGTCCACTGGAACATTGGGAATGGGATATGGCCATGGCAAGCTCCTCCGCAGTCTCCATTCACACCAGACATGCAGCTGAAGATTCTCTATCAAATCTATTACACACCATCTCGGTTTGTATTGATGGAAGTGAGGGACACGGACCTCTGCCCTCGTTATGGTAAAGGAGGGGGACCCTTTTTCTATATGATCTGGACTTGTCCTGGGGTTCAGGCATTCTGAACTAAGATCTTTGACACACTGTTGGACCTACTGGAAAGGCAAATTCTGCCATTACCTAAGCTCTGTTATCCCTTACCTCTGATTCTATGAAGTCTTTTCTCTATGAACTCTGGTGATGGCTCGTACGGTAATATCAGCTGTTCCACCACCCCCCCTCTCTCTCTCTCTCTTGCGCTCTCTCTTTCTCTTGGGTTGGTAGTTAGGTAAAATGAGAAGACCTTATTCTGGTTCAGCATTCCTTGTAACATCGTTAACTGTCTATACATTTGTTTTGCTTGGATGTACCTTTACAGTCTGCCTTTTGCACTAATATGTATACATTGTACATTTTTGGTCTTTAATAAAAACAAACAAAAAAACAAATCAAGCAATTTTTGCAGACAGCTGTGTTTCTTTGCAACTTTATCACTGCTGTTTTTAATGAAAAATCAATGTGAGAAAACCTTGCTACACTGTAGTATTAACAATGCAATAACATTTTAACTTGCTACGAAAAAAGTCACTCTTCAAAATCACCTGTGTGAAAGCCCTAAATTAAACAAATGGTTAGTTAATAGGACATTATACACATGCATTAAAAAGCAAGTTTCATTTCTTTTTTCAGCCAGTGTGTAAAGCAGGAACCATGGAATAAAGTTTCCCTCCTCCAGAGGTCAGGGCACTTCAAAAAAGACAGGGCTCTGGGGCTGAAACTCACTTCTTCCCTCCAGCTTTACCCCACATACTCAAGTGACCTGGCTTCACGAAAGGGTGTTTGGGCACTACTCTTAGATTACTTTTTTATTGTATTCCTAGTTATGTGGGTCTCTATAATCCCCCATTAGGTGGGCTCACATTAACTCGCTTCCTTGGATTTGGATTCCACAGTTCACAGGTGTATTTCTGGACTTTTACCTGTAGAGAATGACTTTTTCTATAAGTCTATGCCTCACTTTTTATGTAATGTGAGTCTGAAGATTGAAGCTGTGTTAAGTTAACCTGCTGAGTGCCATGGTCCTATTTCCCAAGTCCCTGCTATTCTGGTTGATGTTCTGCCTGTAATGCACTCTACTTTATTCTCTATTGAATTGTGTGTGTGTGTCAAAGATGGCTGCATTCACTGTAAAGGTGTATTTACCCTTTCTATACCTGAGCTGTTTCTATACTATTTTTGTGGACTTTCTCCTCTTTTCAGAGTAGATGTGTTTATTGCCTTCATATTTTCTGATGTTTCACATGTGTATTATACAGTTTCCAGCCTTATTTCGATTTTTTTTTTTACTACGTTAATATTGATGTAGTTCCTTTAACCCTTTGAGTGCCACAGGGGTATGCAGCACATTGCTTTGCAGTGCACTGCGTATCCCTCTGGCACTCAAAGGGTTAAGAACTCCGTGTCTGCGTTGGCTATCGTTGTCTTGTGCAAATCTTCTCAGGGATCAGAGAGGGCTCATATTTAATCTGATAACCTAATCCAGTGCATGGTCATACTGGGAAATTTGTTCTGAACGAAGGAGAAAACCTTTTTAAAATGGCTGGAGAACCATCATTTGATGAGCAAGTACATTAAAAAAAACTAGATGCATGGGTTTTCAGGATTGGACAAGGGTGGTTGGCAGCCAATGTCATCTCTCATTTTACTTGATACACAGAGGCTGGTCTCTTCTCTCTTCCTGCCAGTTTTACCCCTTAAAGACAAATAAGTGCTTTTTGGTATTTCTTAATACTTTCTCACACTTTTCGGCTATTTGCATTACATTTGTTCCATTTTCTGAACATGTCATATTCCATGGTAGACATGGGGAAATCCGCAACCAGGCATTCTTTGGTCCCCTTAACCCAACTGGCACATTACTCCTCACGTCAAACGATTTCCACAGTAATACTCGAGCACCCTGTGTCCCTCTTGCACTCTGGCCCCCTACTTCGGGGTAATCCACAGCAGAATAAGAGGGTTAAGACTCTGATTTCTTCAGTTGCCTCTATCCCTTCTTCTGTCCATTCCTCTTGTCAGACATGTTAGTCCTATGTTTGGGGGTCACTCCCAATTGGTTGTAGATTCCTCTGCAGAGGAAAGAGAGACTGATAGGGATAATGTGGATTCCTCCTTGTCTTTTGTGGATGCCTTTGAGGAGGATCCCTGCCTTTGGCTGAAGGGCTCACCAGGGCAGTCTTGGAGACACTAAGGCCTCTGACTCTGGATCCTCTTCTCTAGGAATCTTCCAGAGATGCAAAGGGAGGTAAACATTTTTCCTCCCCATCAGTCTTTGGACCAGGTTCTCCTGGAAGAGTGGTAGATGCCAGACAGACAACAAACACATCTCCAATCTCTATCCTTTCTCAGCTGAGACCTGTGGTTGATCCCCAGTATCTTGTCTTGCTAAGAATGCCACCTTGCCTCTGGCAGATGCAGTGGTTCTTATTTTAGATTAGCCAGGCCACAGTAATTAGAGGTTTATTTTATCTGCTGACTAGTGACTTCTATGCCACCATTTAGGCAGATATTTGATTATTTCAGTGGTTTTCTATCCATATCTATGTATATCTTAGTGTAATGTTCCTTCTGCCTTCATTCATTGTGCATATGAATAGTGCCATTCTGCCCGCATTATAAGATACAGAGGAATCAAAACTGTTGTCAAAACTCTTGCGGGGTTAAAATGAATTAATGTGTGTCGTTACATTGGCGACTGTGAACAATTAACAGGCTGGTGTCTTTCGCACCATGCAGATCATTGATCTGGATTATTACTTTTAAATTCACTAGCTTTTTAAATAAAGCTGTTGTTAATAAAATTTACACTGTAGGGCCATTCCATTGACTATAAGTATAGGTCTGGTGCTGTTTGTTGATCTTTTCTCTTTGAATATTTGTTGTTGCCCAAGGTTGCCTTTGATTTTCACATCATCCAGGAAATGGTCTCTCATTCTGTCCAGCTCCTCCCAACAAATGGTGGGTAGACTTTCATCTGTTGGATGTGATATGTTCCTTAAAGAACAGTGTTCATCACATGCAGCCATTTCTTAAATCGGATTCTCTTTGTCATCCCTGTGTATGGGCAAGGCTGAGTCTAAGAATACCATTGCTTCCTGGATCAAGACTACTATCCAGCAGATGTTAAGTCCTCAGAAAAAAAGTGTGCCTTTTTGAGTCACTGCGCATTCCACCAGATCAGTGGGCGCCTCCTGGGCCTATGAGAATCAGACCACTACTGAGCAGCTGTGCAAGGGGGCAACTTGGTCGTCTTTGCATTTTTTCGCCAAACACTACTAGGTGAATGAGCTGGCTGAGGCCAATTTTGATGGGAAGGTCCTTCTGGCAGTGGTGCTTGTTCTTTCTCCTTTTTTTGAGTAAAAGATGCAACGAATCACATGTGCTAAGAAACCATATGACAGGCAAAGTTTGTAAACATTGCCTCTATCATTCTATCAAGAGAGAGACAGAGTAGGAGCAGCAAAAGGATCAGGATTTGTAGTCCAAATAAGGTTTGAGGTTTTTGCGGTAGGAAAATGGGCAGACTAGATGGGCCAAATGGTTCTTATCTGCTGTCAAATTCTGTGTTTTTATTTATAGGTAGATTGTGAAATAAAAAATAAAAAAGTTGACATACTTAGATAAGTTAAGTAGGTAAGTAAGTGTGGAAGGGTAGTTATTTAGTAGAAATTAGGCATTACGTTGCTTAGTGTAGGTAGCTAGGTAGTTAATAAAGCAGCAGATGTATATTGCAGAAGAAATCCAGATGTGTGGAAAAACAGCTACATGAAAAGCTTCAAAATTCTACTAATGAATTACACTATGTTGTCTACTTTTCAGAGCCATTTACTTTTGTAGGGCATTTTTGGATTTCTATGGCATGTAGGGCATTTTTGGCTCTGATCCATGCATGCCAAATTTTAAAAAATTACAGGTTGGAAATGGTGGTGCTCACCTTGTAATATTTGCCCTGTAAATGTGAGTGATTAAAATCCTATGGGGTACTTCCATATTCAGGACAAGTAAATGCATTTTTAAGATGCACTTATTGTGTCCAAATCACTTTTCCATTTTTTTCCTAATTTTTTTTTTATAATTTTATCAAACTAAATGATAAGTTAGACAAATATGGCGTTAATTGCAAGCCCCACTTGTCCTTTAAAAACTTTTTTAATTTGTGTTGGTGTACTAAATGAATTGGATGGAAAATATGGTTGAACAATGACATACTAAAGAGGCGAAAATTGCTCTAGTCCTCTAGTGTAAAAAAAGCACGTGTCCCTAAGAGGGTTAAACAGCATTTGAGGTCAAAATATTGAACTACGTGTTGCCATTATGTGAGAAGGTATTCCATAATGATAGAAATTTAAATAAAAGAGGATTTTAGTCTTACCTGTTAAATCCTTTTCTCTTAGTCCATACAGGTTACTGGTAACTTTGGATAGGCGATCCGTCCTTTTAACTAGGCAGGAACAATTCTAGAAGTGAATACAGGGGGTGGAGCCTACCTTCCCATCTTGGCTGCAGCTAGTCAACCAGCTCCAGAAAGATTTGAGACACTAACTATTGACTAGATAGTGGAAGGGAAAGAAGACTCCTGTGAGCATGACCCCGCAGGACCCCCACTTTCTGCTACAGGACAGCTAAGCATGATCCGTTGACAGGGTGGGAGACCAGTAACCTGTATGGACTAAGAGAAAAGGATTTAACAGGTAAGAGAGAAAAGAGGATTTTAATGTCATCCAATACAGGTTACTGGTAACTGGGATGTCCAACCATTGAGTTTCCCAGAGGTGGGAAGTAAGGCAAGGACTAGGCGCAAGACCCCCAAAGTCAGCAGATCAGATATGAAACATCAGATCAGAGATAGCCCAACAAAACAATGAAGTGTCCATGGACACTGAACAGGGGTAACGACACCCCAAAACTGTTACACAGCACACTGAACTAGAGCCAACAGGGCTCAAAAGTGAAGGAAGCACCGAAGAACCGAAGAAGATCCTAGGCAGGCAAAACTGCCTCCAGTATCATCTTCCCAAAACTGGCGTCAGCCGATGCCAGCACGTCAACACAGTAGTGCTTACAAAAGGTGTGCACAGACGACCAAGTGGCCGCTCTACTGATCAGAGGAGGCCTGATTCTTGTAAGCCCAAGAAGCCCCAATAGATCTAGTAGAATGAGCCGTGACCCGAAAGGGGACAGGTTTCTTCCTCAGCTCGTAAGCCTTACGAATAGTTGACTTTATCCAAGAAGCAATAGTCACCTTGGATGCAGGTCTTCCTGCCCTAGGACCCTCAGGAATGACGAACAGTGTGTCATATTGCCTGATAGACTCAGTGCGATGTACATAAAACTTGAGACAACGCACCACGTCTAACAAGTGGAGATCCCTCTCCTTGTCAGTGGTGGGGTCGTGGCAGAAAGAGGGCACCACATTCTCCTAATTGATGTGGAACTCTGAAACCACCTTCGGGAGGATCTCCTGAGAGGTGCAAAGCACCACCTTGTCCTTGTGAAACACCAAATAGGCTGGTTTACAGGACAGAGCAACACGACGGACAGATACAATTGCCAGGAGAAAAGCCATTTTCCACGTCAACAGACAGAGGAATACTAGCCAAAGACTCAAATGGAGGACGCTGAAGAACGCCCAAAATTAAGTTCCCATGGAGTAGCAGGAATCTTGACGGCAGGACGAGTATGAGCAACGCCCTGGAAGAAAACCTTGACATCAGGAAGGATGGCAATGCGCCTCTGAAAGAAAACAGAGAGAGCAGACGTCTGAACTTTAAGGGAACTCAAACTGAGGCCCTTATCCACACCGTCCTGCAAAAAAGCCAGGACTGTAGGCAGATCAGATTCCTGAGACAGGTCCTTGTCAGCACACCAAGATAAGAAGGTCGACCAGACACGATGGTAGATCTTGGAAGAAACAGGTTTGCGGGCACTGAGCATAGTAGCCACCATACCAGAAAAAAAACCTTTCTTCCTCAGTATTGAGGATTCAATTTCCAAGCCGTCAAGGCTAGCCGATAAACATCCTCCTTCCACAGGTAACCCTGTAGAAGACGGTAAGGGAGCCGGAATGGCTCAGCCACTGACAGATCCAGAAACTCTGGAAACCAAGCCTGGCGAGGCCAGTACGGAGCAATCAGAATGACTGGACAACGCTCCAGTCGTAATTTCCGTAACAACCCGTGCAACATGGGGAGGGGAGGAAAGATGTAGGCCACAGGGAATAACCAAGGAATGGACATTGCATCCACCGCCAGAGCTAGAGGGTCCCTCCAACAAGAGAAGAACCTCGGAACCTTCCTGTTGTGTCTTGTCGCCATCAGTTCAATTTAAGGAAGACTCCATTTCTAAACAATGAGGGGGAATACCTCTGGGTGCAGTTCCCACTCTCCTCTGTCCACAGTCGACTGAGGAACTCTGCCATGACGTTGTCTACACCAGGAATGTGCACTGTGGATATGGCAGGAGCATGTTCTTTTGCCCAGGACAAAATAGCTTTGACCTCTAACCAAGCAGCAAGACTTCTTGTTCCGCCCTGTTTGTTGATGTAAGCCACGGCCGTGGCATTGTCAGACTGGACCTGGACTGGGCATTCTTCCAGCTGGGGTGTCCAGTGGTGAAGGGCATGAAATATTGCCCGAAGCTCCAACACATTGATGGGAGGGAGAGACTCCTCTGGAGACCACTGACCTTGAGCACTCAGGCGACCCAGGACCGCTCCCCAGCCATAGAGGCTGGCATCCGTCATCACCGTGGTCCAGAAGGACACCAGGAAGGACTTGCCTTTCAGCACATTGGCGTGTTTGAGCCAGCATGACCACATGAAAAGGGAAGGGACACTGACATCTTCAGAAGTTCTGGCTGACCCCCGCACACCTGGATCAGGAACCTCTGGAGTTCCCTGGTGTGATGGCCATGGCAAATGGGACCGCTTCTATGGTGGAGATGAATTTCCCCACTAGAGAGGACAGCTTCTTGGCTGGAACTGGATCGTGAGCCAGAACAGCAGAAACCCTGTGGATGATGTGGTGAGCCACCTCGTCCGTGAGAAACACCATGCTCTGCTGAGTGTTGAAGAGAAGGCCCAGGTGATGCTGGGATGGGACAAGATCTGACTTGTCCATGTTGATGATCCACCCTTGATGGGTGAGAGCATGAATGCAGTTCTGAACCTGCTGATGAAGTTCCGCAGAAGGGGCTTTCAGGAGCAGGTCGTCCATGTATCCGTCCCGATGGAGGACGGATACTAAAGCTCCAGGACACGGTTGAAGACTTGAGGAGCTGTAGTCAGACCAAAGGGAAGAGCTGAAAACTGAAAGTGCCCTTGGTCGCAGGCAAATCTGAGATACTGCCGACTCTCTGGATGAATGGCAATGTGTAGATACTTGTCCTGAAGATCCAGAGAGGCAAGGAATTCCCCCGGGGACATAGCAGCAATCTCTGTCCTTAGGGACTTCTGGTGATAATGAGTCTTGATCACAAAGGAATTAAAATCCTTCAAATCCAAAATGGGACAATAGCTGCCGTCCTTCTTGGAGACCACAAAGAGGTTTGAGTAAAAACCCATACCTCTGTCCCGAATTGGAACAGGTTCCAGAACATCCTTGTCCAGAAGGGCCTGGATAGCGCCATTGAATAGACGGGGTTTCTCTACGCCCTGGGGTGTATGAGAGGGGGAAAACCGAAAGGGAGAAACATAAGCGAAAGGAATCCTGTACCCTTCCGCCACCACCTGTAAATCCCACGGGTCCGCCACTGAATCTTCCCAGATGCTGTGTTAGTGACTCAGATGGCCACCCACAGCCGAGTGGGGACCTGGGTTCAGTGAGTCATAAAAAAAAAACTTGGAAGCCTTAGGCTTGGAGGAGACCTTGGTCTTCCATTGCTGTTTGGGCTTGGAGTAGGAACACAGAGCTGAGGGAACCGCCTGGTTCACTGGACGTGTATCAGTCTGGAAGGAACGAAAATGCAGATTATGCTTGAGAGGCTTCTTCCTGGGGACCATAGGCAGAAGGGTACTCTTGCCCCCTGTGGCCTCACTAATCAGATCTTTAAGATCTGGCCCAAACAAAGAGGTGCCTTGAAAAGGCAATGAGAGCAAAGCTTTCTTGGAAGCAGTGTCAGCAGACCAGATCTTGAGCCAAAGAGCTTGTCTGGCAACCACAGACAGGGTGAAAACCCTTGCCACCAAACGGATTGCATCAAATAAGGCAGCAGAAACATAGTGCTGGGCCCCAGAAATGTTGGCAAGAAGCCGCAACATATCCGAAGTAGGAGCACACTAACAGCCAGGGTGAGCTGTTCAGTCCAGACCGCAATGGCCCGGTTCCCCCATGCCGCAGCTAACACTGGACGCATGGCAGTACCAGTAGTGGCACAAATGGACTTGAGGGAGACCAAGTTTCTTGTCAGTCCAGTCTTTCAGAGCGGACGCATCAGCAACTGGCAAGACAGTGGACTTGGATAACCTGGAGACAGGAGCATCCACTTTGGGGGGATGAACCCACTGAGCAATCGCCGCCTCAGAGAAGGGGTAAAGCATGGAAAATTTCTTGGAAACAGAAGGTTTCCTGTCCGTAGACTTCCACTCATCAGACACAAGGCAGTCAAGATTGGGGTTAGGTGGAAAACAAGTATAGGTAGGGCCTTTTAGGCTCCTGAAATACATCAGAGGGATCCGAAGAAACTTCCTGAACTGAGGCAATGTTTATGGTAGTTTAGACGGCTCTGATCAAGCCCTCAACTGAGGGATCAGGATCAGCCTCAAAGGGGTCCCCAAAAAACTGAGAAGAGCCCACAGCAGAACATTCCTCGACATCCGAATTCACCAACAGTTCCTCCTCAGAGGAATCTGATACATCAGGTACTCCCTGTGGTTTCGGCAGGGAAGATCTGATGGAAGAAGGGGTCTGCCAGGAGTGGAAGACCCCCTGTAACTGGGATGGAAAGAGTTGCAATGTAGACCGGAGGTCTCTAGTAGCAGCCTTGAACTCTTGCACCCAAACTGGCTCTAATGCAGTGATTCTCAACCAGGGTGCCGTGGCACTTTGGTGTGCCCCGGACATCAACTTAGGATTCCCCATGTTTTCTATGAAGACTAACAATAATGGATTTTTAAATAAAGATTTTTAGAAATTGATATGCACAATATGTTTTGTTTTGTTATTATGATTATAAGATCTGATAATAACTGTATATTTATGTATTGTACCCTTTTCATGCCCTTGATAAAGTACATTAAATGTCAGGGGTGCCCCGAATGTTCTAGATTACATGTTAGGGGTGCCCCGAACAAAAAAAGATAGAGAACCACTGCTCTAATGCGTGGTTGGAGGTCCCTGGAAGAGACTCTGGGACATCAGAACATGCTGGGCATAAATAACCGGAGAATTCTCTAGGTAACCCTGAATGACATGAGAAGCAATGCGCAATAGGGGGTCGCACAGACCCCAGCATCCTTAGTCTTAGGCCTGGCCCCAAGCTCTAACGGATTAGACATTCTCACAGTGTCAAAACGTTTAAAGTATAAGGAATCACCCAAATACAGTGTGTAAGATGCATAGCATACTCGTTCAGGAAAAGGCACAAAATGACTGTTGCGGCGGGCGCCAACCAGAAACGAGAGAGCGAAGCAAGCTGAACCCAGTAGGGAAAGTGCCGATAAACCCCCAAAAGATGCAAAACCAGCAGCTAAAGGGTTAAGTTACCACAGAAACTTGCTCCAAAACAACCAACAGACATACAGATAAACCCAGTGAGTGCAGGTGTGTGCAATAGGAACACCAAAGGAAAACCCCTGTGCGGAGGGGCACTGTGGGACATGTGGTTTTCTCACCTTTTCTGCAGGTCTTCTGTCTTCAGATTCCCATGTATTAAGAAGAAGCCTCAGTGGGCAACTCCTGAGGAAAGAAGTTGAACCCAAGTTTTTTTCTCCCCAGGGCTTAAGGTCCACAAAAGGCACCTGGATACTGAGCTAGCCACATCTAAGGGCATTGTCAGTTATGGTAATACGCCTAATTGTGGTATTCCATATATAACATAAAATTAAAAAATTAACTAAAACTATAGCAGAACTGTTCTCTTGTCTGTGTCTTCACCAAGGAACAAATCTTACTGGGGCTGATTGGGTAGCTGCAGCCAAGGAGGGAAGGTAGGCTCCACCCCCTAATTTCTCTTCTAGAATTGTTCCTGCCTAGTTAGAGGGGCGGATTGCCTACCCAAAGTTACCAGTAACCTGTATTGGACGACTGAGAAATTGTTTTTCAGCAGACTGGAGGAAGCAATTTTCCTTTGCACCCCTCACTTTTCTACTTTGCTTTACCCGGCAGTGTACATCCTCTCTATTAGGAAGTGAGGAGTGAAGAGGACAATGTTTCCAGAAATGTGTACAGTGACTGGTGTATGTGAGAACAGCAACATTAATATAAAGGAGACTGATGTCCTGTGAAAGACTATCACTAATTAATAAGACTACACAAAGTTGTTTAATATAATTATTTTGAACTGTACTGTAACATGATTGCACACATGGTAGTTTAGAAAGATTGTGTATGTCTGAATGTATCAGTGTCATAATGTCAGCAAATGTAAAACTGCACCAATCTATAATATAGGATTTGTATAATCCAGAAATGTCTCAAACCAGATCATTCTAGTGCTCAACAGAAAACTGGGTAGGAGGAGACTAAAGGATGATAAACAGGAAATAATTTAGTCAATACTATTTTAAGCTGGAGACACATTCATACATAGACTCCATAGTATATGAATATAGGACCTGGATAGTTTCTCCTTTTATCACACCTTAATCTAGGCACAGCAAATTTTTGGACATCCAGATATTGGGGACTACAATTCCCATCACACTGAACCAGCAGTTGAAACAAGAATTGACTACCCCTGCCTTTGTGCATAATACCCCTTGAATAATTCTGCAGCAACCGAATGCACACCATAGGGGACAAACAAAAAATTCCATCTAACTAAATTGGGCTTTAAATACATGGAATGCTAGAGATCTCTCTTAACACAACGTAAAGCAAATGAGTTGGAGACGTATCACGTATTCATGGAGTTAAAAGACCCATTTAAATTAATGGGAATTGTATTTGTACCCTACAGTGCATTTCATTTGCCGTGAATTGTTCCACTGTGCTTTTATACATAAGGTCCTTAGGGCCATATTCAGTAAGCTGAACAGGGGCAATTTTGGAGCAAACTAACTACACAAAATATCATTATTTTATTCTAATTATCTTTATAAAGTACCAGCTTAATCTGCATTACAGTATATTAGTGAATAGACACAGAGACGAAAAACAGTACAGGCAGGGAACAGAACACAAGAGGATCAGAGGAACCCTGCTTGTGGGATTGTACAGTTTATTGATTTAACTAATATTTATTCCTTGTATTCTACAAATGTTTCCAATGCATTGCAAAGCAATATGTTGGAGACCATTCAAGTGGTTAAAAGCACCGTTTAGCTTATTGGGGATTTTCATTTGTGCAATTAGTTTGCTCCAGAATTCATCTTACTGAATAATCCCTAAGTTTCCAAGTATGTCTTAGATAACAATAGAAGTTCTAAAGGTATTTTAGGTCAAGGGTTGTCAAATTTTAGCACTGCATATGATGGATTGATTTATTATTTTGTTTTCAGAATTTCCTAGATAATTTTCCAAGTAATGACATCCTGTCGTTTGTTGCAAGAATATTCTTGCTCTTTCAAATGATGACTGTATACCCATTGCTGGGTTACCTCGTGAGAGTCCAGCTCCTAGGACATGTCTTTGGAAACATTTATCCCAGGTAATGTGTGTGTTTGTTTGATTTTGTTTTCTCTGCAGTAACATGATGGCAAAGGATCAGCAGGCATACTTATGATCAAGAAGCATTAATTCTATCATGTATACACTGAAATAAAGAGCTACCTACAAGGTACAAATACACATCAGAAATGTTACTCTAGAAGAGCCAACACCTCTGCACAGGGTCTGAAGGTGTAGTGCAAAGTAGATGTTTTAAGTGTCAGCAGAAAAGTATCTAAAATCTTCAACCACCTTATAAAAGATAGTTATCCAAATTATATTGGGAGGACACTTTGTATGTTTTTCCCACTTAAATCAAGTTGTATAAATGTGTGGTCTAGATAATATTGCAGCAAATAACTGGTTTTATCTAAGAGATTTCCATTTAAGTTGATTTAAATTAAAACACTTCCTAAAGTGCAGCTGAGATGCATTCAGTACAAAACACATACATATTTGATGATGCCGGATCAGTACAACGGTCCATGGGGATGCAATGCGGATTGTTCACATATACACTATTGTAGGTCTGTGATGATCTTCGCATCCTCCAATAACTGTCCGATACATGTGAGAATCAGCTATTGATTTATATATATTGGTGACCTCGACTTAGGCCAGCCCCATCACATTCCCATCACACCATTCCAAGACATCTCTAGCACCAATGAGTTGAGCATTGCCAGATTTTTTTGGAGCTTTGCTTTTGGGAACTTTTATTCCAATGTATACATGTGAGGATGATGTGCGTTACATTGTAATTACAGCTAGAAAGTCACAAACTGCCAACACTTGACATTAAAAGGACAGTACACCCTTATTATGTAATATGTATATTAATAGGCTTTTTCTGCTGGGTAAAACTAGTTCAGGAAAATTCTTTAGTTATACTTTATTACAGAGTAAACCTGTTTTTTTGCATTTCATGTCAAGATTTTTTGCAGCCATGTGGCATCATTACTAATACTGCCTGTAACCTCTTGACCTGAAGAGGTCTGATGCGGTCAATGTTCTGTTTGTCCATTTATGACTAAAAAACAAAGTCACAGAGCGCTTTAATAAATGTGAGAGATCTGAGCATTTTATCAACTGCAACACAAAATGCGTGATATGCCATTAAATGCGACTACTTTAATTTACGTGGACAAAACATTTAGGGAGCTCAAAACCAGAATACAGGAATACTTGAGTAATATTCAAAATACACAAAAGGATGTGGAAAGGAAAAAGAAACTCACTAGCCTAAATAGGCATTTCTTAGAAAAACATAGTGACATGTCCAAGTTAGAAGTATTTGGATTACAAAAACTCAATTTGGGTATGAAGGGAGGAGATATAGACAATAAACTCCTCCAGGCAGAAAACCACTTGTTTTTCAGTTTGAATACCCTGTCACCTAAAGGGTTAAATGAAGGGATGAGGCTGACAGCCCATCCATGAATATGGTCCTATAGGTGGTCATTAACACTAGATTAGAACTATGTACATGTCTCATCTTCTTACTACTGGAAGAATTCTGCCACAATAATTATCTGTATGCTGTCACTATATATACACCTTAGTCTTGATATATCCTTAATTTGAATTTATTAAGTGGCATTTAATCCAGCTATCTTTAATTCCCACATAACTTGCTAATATAAATCTTTGCCGCGTACTGCTCATTGTCAGTGTTCTGTTACTTATACACATTTCATGTGTATGTGGAAACATTGCCCATTAAGGGTTAATACACTAACACGGCTCCTATGTCCATCTAATTTCTTTGTCCAATCAATACTTTCTTCAGTTTCTAGGAGGTGGGACTAAAATTTTAAAACCTGCAGCTTCTTGCCGTCTTTTACCCTTTGATAAAGCCTCCTTGGTGAAACACACGTTAGGGCAATAGGATGCATACCAATGCTCTTTTGAAATGTAGCAGCTTACAAGTGTACAATGTTACCTTCACTCAAATCCAATTGTATCAAGACCATTAGTCACTTGCAGAGCAGTGTCCTTTACAAAATGATTTTTGTGGACAATGCTGCTCTCATCACTATTTTTTTTTAGAAGTGATCCCTTTTGAGGTCGTTTTTATACATATGTGTATTTTGCCTAAAGTATATATAATTAGGAGAGAAAAATTAGTAGCAATCTGATCTATACAGAAATAGAGGAAATGTGCAAGGGTTGAGGTAGACTTCAAAATGGATAGTGTACATGATCATAATTAACCTTGTAAGTACTGGAGGGAAGTGGCGTTCACCATCCAGCTACATCTAAAAGTAAAGAGCAGCTTGAGTGCATATAGCAACAGAGGAATCTTGCATGTTTGAATCAATGTACCCGATTACTATTAACTCTGTTAGTACCAGAAGAAAGTAACGCTTACTATCCAGTCATACTCGTTGTGTGCTACTGTGTATTTAACATACCCTAGCACTTAGGGTATTTAACATACCCTAGTCTTTTGCCACATGGTCAATCCTTTGAGTGCCAGAGGGGTACAGAACACATTGCAAAACAATGCTTTCCGTATCCCTCTGGCACTCAAAGGGTTAATGGAGTTCCTAACCCACAGTAAATACTCATAAGAACAGACCTGTATCTATAGTCTCTACTGTTGGCATCTACATATAAGTGAGGTCCTATATATTTAGTGACCTTAACGGAGCCACAATATACCAACAGTTATTGACTGACATTGTAGCCAATCACGCTTCTGAGCCGAACTCTCAATACTGATATTCATCTCAGTATACTAGAATGTTAAGTGTTATATTAAAAAGTAATAGGGATCTGCTGATATTGAAAATCCTCACTCGGCACACTGTGTTAGAAGAATACCGTGTAATGGCATGTTATATGCAATCACAGAAGTGAAGGCAATTTGTGTTGACACACATAATGATCTCCTAATTACTATAAGAATAGTGAAATAATAAGGTGTCTATAATGCATGTCAGAGATCTGCAGTATACTTAGTACACATATGATGCTTCTTTGCATTTAATAAATTCGCTGTGGTTTCTTTGTTTTAAATTACTTAATAAAAGTTTATATTTTCATTTAGTTTATTCGTTATCACTAGGACCCATGTCCTATCTCTATCTCTGTCAGACATTGAAGTATGTCTACTCACTGAAATGAGGGTGGGTCAGGTGCTGTTTTGGGTTTTCTTTTCTCTTTTTTGATTTATACTGATATCATTTTTGCCTGTACATTCTTTCTTTTGTAGTATACGTCTGAGCAGATCTGATGTATATTAATTTTTTTTCTACATTCCTGGAGCTGCAGTATTAGCAAATTTAACCCTTCAAATGGCAGAAAGGTATCCAACGTATTTCAAACCAATATGATTCATAGGAGGGGAGGTTAGGAGGAAAAGGGGACTCTGAGGTGATAGACAAAGGGGAGTCTGAAGCGATGAGGTGAATGGGAGGGAGGGTATAGAGGGAGGAGGTTTATAATGTGGTGGGGGGTGAAGTCCTGTACGTGGCAAATGGGATGGGGAGGGTGTAAAGAGGAGGTGTGTAATGTAGTGGAGGGTGACTTCCTTGCAGAGATTTTCACAGGAGTGTGAAAATCACGCCCCATGCTTATACCAATGGAACAGGCCTTATAGAGGATATTTGCATAAATCTTCCTTACTGCCGCCCCTGGGTATGATCATCTTTGGACAAAGGTTGTCTGTCACATGTCTGTCAATTTTGTATTGATGATGATAGATTGATCTGTTTTAGGGTAGTGTTATCATGTAACCAACAGAATTTGCATTTCAGTTTATAATATTGAAAATACCATTTTGCACTTCTGATAATTAGGGGTGTACGCAGGCAAAATTATACATATTTGGTAAATTTTGACTACCAACATAAAGGTTTTTGATAAATGGTTTGACATTGGCAAAATAAGCAAGTCATTTTTAAACATTTTTGTGTATTTGACATCATAGCTTATCACCCAATGCAAAATTTAGGAGCCATGAAAAAGCTGAGTTTCTTCTGAAGAAAATATGTAACTACAGAGTTGCCAACTGGAATCATATGTAAACAGATCGATAGCAAAAATGCTGAAAATATGTCAGACCTGCAGGGTACAAAAAAATTCCCAAGCCTTGGGCACGTAAAGGGTTAAAAGTGAAATAAAAGCAATATTTTGAATATAGGTGCTTTTTTAACTTTGGCAGGAGTTGTGTTTTCTGAGAAGTATTGTACTAGCTGCTTTTTGCCTTTCCACAAGTAAAACAATAAAAGGATAATAAAAGCTTTGTGATAATGCCGTTTCCCTGAGGAGTTTAACCATAAAGACAATAAATACTTCCGTCATTCAGACTTTTGACTGTGGCAGTTATCTATTCATGTTCTTTCCATTACCTGTGGCTGAGGTTCAAAGTCGACTGGAATTTGTCCAAAGGAAACAAATAGCACAGTTTTATAGAGCGCAAGAAAATGTCTCTAAGCGCAGTCTTTCACATACAGTTACACAGTAAGTTTGGTTGAAAAAAGGCACAAGTCCATCAAGTTCAACCTTTACCACAGAAACCAAGAAAACACTAATTATACAAGTTTTCTGGACTCCTAAATGGGTATTAGACTGTTTACCAGAACTTTGTTTTACCTATTAATACACAGTATAACCCTGCATGCTCCCTTCTACTAGGAATGCATCTAATCTTTTTTTAAATGTATCCACTGTATCTGCCGTTACCATGTGCTTTGACAAGGAATTCCACAATTTAACAGACCTTACTGTAAAAAAAAACTCCAAAAAAACCCTTGCTCTGTTGTAGTTGAAACCTCATGTTCTCTAACTTTAAGGGGTGGGCCCCTATTTATTTGATCTTGATCAGGCCTTGGAATTAAAGTTAACCAGAGAGATCCTTGACCTTGCATATACTTGTACAGTTGTCTTTTTTTTTTCTAGAGTAAGTAAACAAAGTTTGTCTAGATGTTCTTTGTACTTCAAGTCCTCCATTCCCTTAATTAATTTTGTTGCTGTAGGCTGTACTCTCTGTTTCTATATCAGTGGTTCACAACCCGTGCCCTCAGTGGATACTAACAGGCCAGGATTTGAGAATTTCCTTTTAAGAGCACAGGTGAGTTAATCAATATGAATGAGCCTCTGATCAACACACGTGTTGTAGCAGGGAAATTCCTAAGTCCTGGCCTGTTAGTGGCCACTGAGGGCACGGGTTGTTCTATATTATCCTTTTTCATAACTGGTGCCCAAAACTGCACAGCATATTCAAGTTGAGGTCTTCCCAACCATTTTTAATGTGCCAAAATGATGTTATTCATTCTTGCTTCAATACCCCCTTTTTATGCAAGACAGGACTTTGTTTGCCTTCGTGACACTTGTTACTGTTTTCAAGTCTGTAGTTTATAATGAATCTCACATCATTCTCTAGGAACAAGTCTCCTAAAATAATTCCATCTATGTATCTAAAAGAGAAAACCTGCATCTCCACACACACCCAGGGGTGGCAGTAAGGAGATGATATTCAGATCTCCTCAATAATGCCAGTCCTGGACACAGACAGGGGTGTCAACACAAAAATCTCTTTACTTGCTCCAGTGTAGCCAGAACTTGTTAGATACCGTGTCCATCGTACTTTCACATTTACCTGCAGTTGGAAACAATTCAGATCACTCAATCACATTTATTGCCACAGTAAGAGAATGCAACCTTATAGTGATAGTCATCCAAGGAAATATGTGGGGTGAACTTTTGCAGACTTAAGAACGACCAGCGACTTGATGCCTTACACCCTTATTATGCAATAATGATTCCAACAAAATAATCAATAACATATAATATCGATGATATGACTTAGACGTGGTGTAATCGGGGGTATTTCCCATCACTATCAGCATGGGATCCATTATCGCAGAGTCCCTGTGATGAGTGAGGATTTTCCCTTTTGATCATCCCAGTGATAGAGTGGATTACTGCTCAATGACAGGATGAACAAAAAGGGAATACTTCATACATCGCAGGGACTCCGTGATGACAGATCCCATGGCGATACTGATGGAAAATACCCCGAGTATACGTTGCATGTCTTACACCACATCCAGATCTTTCTTAAGTCTGCGAATGTTCACCCTACACATTGCCTTGGGTGACTATCGATATACGGTTGCGTTCTCTTATTGTGGCAATACCTGTGATTGAGTGATCTGAATTGTTTCCGACCGCAGGTAAATGTGAGGGTACAATGGACACGGTATCAAACAGCAAGTTCTGGCTACACTGGAGTAAGTGTTGACATTATTCCCTGATTCTCTACTTATTTGCATGCATGTACGTGCACCTGAGACCCACTGATGCACTCCAATACATATCATTAGTCTCATTGTATTTCCTTATAGTAGGGCTTAGTGTGAAATCCTACTATATTAAATGCATTAAAGTTCTCAATGACGTCATGTTGAAGAGTTGTGTGTATGTATGTTGTGTGTATGTGTCCATCTGCATGTATGTATAATATGTATGCATATGTCTCTATGTATGTGTATATATATATATATGTAGATATATATATATATATATATATATATATGTATATGTGTGTGTATGTAAAGGTCTTAACCGTTTACATAACTAAATAGAAGGATAATAAAAATAGCCAGGGAACGCCGTCCCACGTTGCCAGTTACGTTCATAAATAGCAATGATATTTGTTCTTCCCAAATGCATAACTTTACACTTTCTCACATTAAACTGCATATTCAGTTTGTTTTCTCAGTCTGAATTTATTACCCTGCATATTTTAGTCATCTGCAAATATTGAAATTTTTCTTTCTATACCAAAATTTACTGGTATTACAATTAAATTTAAAAAATGCAATCAATATCCCCCTATGCATTTGTGAACAATTTCTACTCAGTACTATAAAGGGTATAATAAGAGTCAACATTATATACTTTTAATGTTCATGAAATATAGATGCTCCTCTTCCCACAGTCTGACTTATTTACACTCAAGGATGATCAAATAAAAACTGCATGGCCAAAAGTATGTGGATTGGGCTGCTTCAGTCATATCCTTTGCAGACAGGTGTATAAAATCAAGCACACAGCCATGCGATCTCCATAGACAAACATTTGCTGTAGAATGGCCTGTACTGCAGAGCTCAGTGACTTTCAACATGGCACCACAGAATGCCACCATTCCAACAAATTAGTTCATAAAATTTCTGTCTTTCTACAGCTGGACAAAAGTAAGTGTGTAATTTTGAAGTGGAAACATCTAGGAGCAACAATAGCTCAACTGTGAAGAGATCAGACACAAGCTCTGAGAATGGGACCACAGAGTGCTGAAGAGTCCGTCCTCAGTTGCAACACTACAGAGTTCCAGTTTGCTTCTGGACGCAATCTCAGTACAAGAACTGTTCAGTGGGAGCTTCATGTAATGGGTTTCCATGGCCAAGCAGCCGTACACAAGCCTAAGATCACGATGCATAATACCAAGCGCCGGCTTTAGTGGTATAAAGTTCACCAACATTGGACTCTGTAGCAGAGGAAATTTATTCTCTGGGGAGATGAATCACACTTCACCATCTGGAAGTCCAAAGGACGACTCTGTGTTTGGTGGCTGCTACTGGCCGCATAGTGCTAGTTTTAATGTTTGGAGGGGTATAATGGTTTTGGGCTGTTTTTCATGGTTTAGGATAGGCTCCTTAGTTTTATTTAAGAATATCTTAAGGCTGCAGCATGCAATGACATTCTAGATGATTTTATGCTTCCAACTTTATGGCAATAGGTTGTTGAAGGCCCATTCCAGCATTACATTGCCTCTGTACACAAAGCAAGGTCCATACAGAAATGGTTTGTTGAGATCGGTATTGAAGGACTTAATTGGCATGCACAGAGCCGTGATGTCAAGCCCACCTAACCTTTAGGATGAACTGGAACACTAACTACAAGCCAGGGTTAGTCAACCAACATCAGTGCCTGACATCACTAATGCTGTTATGTGTGTGCAGCAATATTCCACCATCTAGTGGTAAACTTTCCCAGAAGAGTAGAGGCTGTTAGAGTAGCAAAGGGGGGACTAACTCTATATTAATGCCCATGGTTTTGGAATGACTTGTTAGAAAACTGGTGTACGTTTGGCCATGTAGTTTACTTCAAGGGAATTTTGTATTTATATTTATGCCCTGGGTGCAGCTGATTTGACCCAGAATTTAAGAAGAATTTAGTACCATCAGCCTTGCATTTACTTGTTAAATCTATAGTACATGAATAAGGAGATGGATATTGTCTTGCAGACCTTCAAATAGTTCTGCTTCTAAACTCTGTTTTTGCAGTGACACCTGTGCAAGTACAATAGTGAAAATCCTAATTTAGAATACTTTGTATTTGTTAAGCTTTTATTCGTTTGGTCCTCTCTTCTCTAGTGTCTTGTGTTTCATGTTACATTTATACTTGTACTCCTATCAAATTTGCAACTATACATCTATATATGCAACAGCTGTAATAGGGAGCAAACATTCTCAGTGCAATGTTTGATGCATCTCACCACAACACAGAAGTTGGATCACCCTAATGCATTATTAGTGCACCATTACGGTAGGAAGATTATAACCATAACATGCCTCAGTCTACTAACTATACCTTTGGTTTTACATATATTTTTAATGTAGTATGGCAACAACCACTAAATTCTGCTGCTGTGGGTGTTTTTTGGGGAAAGACTAACCCTCCACCAGACTTCATTGGTTTCCTCTCATGGATGAGAAGCAAGATTTAGCACCACTGTCCAGCACTTGGAAATGCTACTGCACCACAGTGTTAGCCTAGTATCCACTTCCCAGTTCTATAATTACTCCCCAAAACATTAAGTGGAAACCACCCAAGCTAATCTCCTCAACTCTCCCTTTATTTCCATTCTGATTTTTTTTTTTTAATTTATTTATTTATGGGCATGTTCCTAGCATGAGTGATAAATGTGGCAACCTGAGGTTTTACATGTATGATAATTATATTAATCTCTCCTTCTTTTTAGTGTCTTTCATGTCCTGGTTCTCAATGTTGCAGTTGTAGGAGTTGGTGTGATCATGGCCAGATTCTACCCTAACATTGGAGGAATTATTCGGTATAAATTGAGGCAATAAGTATATTTTAGTTATAATTTGTAGACATTACAAATTTTGTCACTATAACATGCATTATGTCTTATTTGCTCTGCTTTGGTTTTGTCTTTAAAATCTACCATTTGCAGATCATGTTCCTTGCTGCCCCTTTGCATTTGTTTTGGAATTTGTAATGATCATTGTAGCTTCTAATGAATGCCGGACTCACATAGTCCTACACCAATTTTGTTTGGCTTGAGTCAACATGGGCATGATGTTCCCTATCACTAATAGCAAACAGTGGGCTGTATCCAGGAAACTGAAGAAGAGAGCAGTTCTGGAGCAAACAACTGCATCATAGGTGTTACAGGAAAATGCATACTGAGGGTATTTTAAAAGTCCCATTTGAATCAGTATGAATTTTGAAAATATGTGTCGCATGATGCTGTTCATTTGCTTCAGAATTGCACCTCTTGCCTTACTGAATACGTCTCAATGTTCTAGACCAGTGGTTCTCAACCTGTGCCCTCAGTGGCCACTACAGGCCAGGATTTGAGGATTTCCTTGTTAGAGCACAGGGGAGTTAATCAATTTGAATGAGCCTCTGATCAACACACCTACACTCTATAGGGAGATTACAAAGTCCTGGCCTGTAAGATGGCCCTGTAGATACTGGTTGAGAACCTCTATTCTAGACCAGTGGTTCCGACCCTTTTTACAGGCATGACATATTTGTTTTTATGTTATGACTCATATAGCTGAAAACAATGTACTTTTCTGTTATATCTGGAGGAAAAACAAACCAGAATAACATAATGAACATATCTGGTGATGTGACAAATTAAGCTTGGTGCCATGACATACAAATGTGTTGTGGCAAGCCTGTTGGGGACCACTGTTCTCAATGGTTTTTCTGTCCCATCTCACAGTTACAACTTTGGTCCAGGCTTGTGATTTTATGTATTTCTTGTAATGCGTGGGACTTACCTAGAACTACAGTGTTATGTGAATGCTGATGGGAATATTTGTATAAACTGTTGTAACACTGCCTAGAAGATCATACATAATGCTGTACATGGCTTTATTTTTCAGGTTCTCTGGAGCAGCTTGTGGACTTGCCTTTGTGTTTGTGTACCCATCTCTGATCCACATGATTGCTCTTCATCGAAGTGGGAAGTTGAAATGGCCCTCTGCTATATTTCATGTTTGTATCATAGTTTTAGGACTTGGTAATCTTTTAGCACAGTTCTTCATGTAAAAGACTTTTTTTTAGTCATATAAACAATATTTTGTTCTTTGTTTTCCTAATGTGGATAAACTCATTTGGTCTACAAATCTCTTTCATAGGGAAAACAGAGACACTTGAGACCAAACAAACATTGTAATCAAATGTTCAACAATGCATGTCCAGCATTAGAAAGCTCTTTCTTTAACCTGTAAAGAACCATGCGTGTACCCAGTGCACTGCAAAAGCAATATGTTGCACATCCCTCTGGTCTTTAGCCCCTTAACGACTCTTGAGGGTCATATTACATCATGGGTAGATCTGAGTTAACGACCCATGACGTACTATGACCGTCATGGAATTCCAGGCTCCCCCAGCGGCTGCACGCTGTTCGGGGAGTCCGGAACCAGGAAAAAAAAAGCTCAGTGGTCCTTAAGTGACTGCAACGCACCGATCGGCAGGTCGTTAAGGGGTTAAAGGGTTTAAACCACTTGTGGTCTGGTGTACATGATCACTGTGAGAAATCTCCATCCTTAATACTGGCAGATTCTTGAGAATTACTGAGCCACCGATTGACCAATTGATTTCCTGACCTCCACTGTGGATATAAGATATAAGGATTTCCTTACCGTAGCACACATGATAAATCATGATCATTTTTATTTACTCACATGTGACCTTTCTGGTCCTTAAAGGGAACTATGTCAATAGAAATATATGGTCCAGTATTAGTACTTACCGAGGTAGGTGTCCTTCATAGAGCAATCTGGTATATGGGCTCTCTGCATATGGTAATCTTATTTCCTTAAACAGGAATAGTCTATTATCGGACATCCAGCTGTTGAGAACTGCAGCTCTCATCATTCCCAAACAACCATTTGAATACCCCTGATTTAATGGGATAGGTCGGCTCATGAACTCTGCCAGCAACTGTTGTGTACTCCAGTATGGATTGCACATGACATGACATCCAGGACTGATTGAATATGTTCTCTCTTGAAGAAGAGAGAACTTGATGAAATATGCCCATGTTTCAGTAGAATATCATACTGGTCTGAAAAGTAGGTGTGTTCTCTGTGAATTTCAAGAGGTATTTTAAAGAGTAACAACTTATAAGAAAAGAGCTTTCCAAATCACTGTGACATCAGCTGTGTTTTTATTAACGTGTACTTGTCACCCTAAGTGAAGTTTGGTTATATTTATTATATTTAAACATCAATAAAATATGCCTGTATGTTGTAGTAGCCATTTATTTGTAATATAAATAGTTCTAAGAAATTAACTCTTATTTGTTAGTGGCGTGGTCTGGCTCTTTGTTCATTTTTGTAGTGGGCCAATGTTACCACACACTGCTATTAATAAAACTAGGGATAGAGCACACATTTGGAGAATTTCTAATAGCGCAACAAGCAATGATTCGTGACAGTTTGAACTTTCAGAAAGTGATCACACTGTCACTTACTCCCTGATAGCTTGAACAATAAAGTCAACTGACAACAATAGTAATTGCCTTATTTTAGGCTTTCATAAATAAATATTTAATTTCTCATACTACTTTTTACAGAAAAAATGACTTACAACATATAGGCAGATTTTAATTCTCTAAAACTAAGCTTGTCTTAGGGCAGTGTTTCTCAACTCCTGTCCTCAGGACCCACTAACAGGCCAGGACTTAGGGATTTCTCTGTTACAGCACAGGTGTGGTGATCAGATGCTCATTCACATTAATTAACTTACCTGTGCTTCTCAACTCCTGTCCTCAGGACCCACTAACAGGCCAGGACTTAGGGATTTCTCTGCTAGAACACAGGTGTGGTGATCAGAGGCTCATTCACATTGATTAACTCACCTGTGCTCTAACAAGGAAATCATCAAATCCTGGCCTGTTAGTGGGGCCTGAGGACAGGAGTTGAGAAACACTGTCTTAGGGTGACAACTCAACTTTGAGAGTGAGAGAGCGCAATATGGAATGTTCTTATTTGGCTGACATTCTAGCCAGAACTAAGTTACATAAACTATTAAACCTAAATATCTCAAACTGTAGATTAGATAAACGTAATATCAAAATTTAAGTTGTTATAAGATGTTATTGCTACTTTAAAGTGGAACGGACACATTGTAAAAATGAAAAACGTTGATTTTGAAAGAGTTTACAAAGGCACCTACATGGGTTATGCATGTTTCAAATAAAAAATGGATAACTTATAGGTGATACCGCTCTGATCCTTAAAGGGTTAAGTTACAAGTTTTAGTTTTAAGCAATGTAAACAATAATGTAAAGGACTGTTGGTGTATATATAAATAACAGTGTTATAGGTCTTCACGATTAAAAAAATATGTGCTAATACATTTTTTTCATAAGTGACATTGACACATTTAGAACTGTAGTTATTCTGGAGTAAACCAACTGCACCTAGGGGACAAATAAAAATACTTGTTAAATTAAATTGGGATTTTAACCCCTTGAATGCTAGATATCTCCAGTCCAATTCTTTGGGATTCCCCTCTTAAAATATGAGGCCCTCTTTACCCAGCAAAGAAAGCTTTACGAGTTCCTATGAGATCCCTAACAGTCTACCCCAGGAGTTTGTTGATTCTCCTGGCCCAGTGAATAAAGGAGTGCCTCACAAGCTGCACTTGTAGTGGGCTGTTCTTCCTCCCTCTGTGCTGAATCAAAGAAAAGTATGTCAGAAATCGTTAGGACGGATGTAACTCGACAAACAAGGGTTGCTACTTTTGTGGCAGTATAATTCAAAGACTCCATAATTGAAATGAATACTATTCACAGGGCGCCATAGCCTTGGCAGTTCTGGATCAAAACCCACAGACCTAGCTTAGACTTCAAAATGGAGGGGAATGCTTAACAGAGCTGCATGGAACTAAGCCAGCCAGCAATATTTTTAGCTAAAATCCAGTATTTTATTTGATACATTAAACTTAAACAACAAGCGATTAGCTGTTGTCGTGAAGCATCCTGCTGTCCAAGCCTCAAGCAGAAGATGCTGGATGCTGTGATCAGTCCTTCCAATGTGACCTCAGCGTTGTCCACGGTAGTCTGCAGGAATGGTGGGAGGTCCACACTCCGGAGAATAAACGGTAAAAGAGTAACCCCCACCGCACCCAAAGCTCCAAACACCCTTGCGTCGTCTACATGGCCGAATGGGATACTGTTCTCTCTTGTAGGGGCTGCTGGTGTGGAATTGACATCAACATCAAGATCTTGCTTACCGGGGTATCTCCCACTGCTCTGTTCACTGTGCAATGCTTAAAGCTTTAAAATGCTCACTGATGGTGGCATCCCCTGGAGCTTATCCTCCACTCCCTTACTTTCCCTTAGTACCTCCAAGAAATTCAAACATTGACATTGTATAAACAATTGATTGATCTCCCTGTGCAGATTATTTTGATACCGCCACCAGCTTGTTTACTCTTAATGCTCCATGGTAAGTTGTCACAAATGCAGTTTTAAAAATCAGCACTTCATAATTCCCTACTTCTATGCCATGTACCTCCTTGAGCACCCAGCATTTCATTACTGTCTTCTAGGACTTGCAAGTCCTTCTCTCTAATCTTATAGGAGGAGGACATGGCAGACACACACTGCTTCCCTGCTACATGACACCCCTGTCCTGTGCGAATGCTTACTAAATGTTAAGGCTCCCGTAAAGGATATATTTCCCCACTGCTCCATACACTTCTCACCCTCACTTTACAGTCTACATGCTCTTCTGTAGGCCTCCCCAAGTCTCACTAAGCCATCTGGCTCTAGGTCCCCAACATGCGTAAGGTTAATGTACAATCAAAATCATGAGATTGTTTGAGGGGCAAGTCTGAAATCTAAATGCCAGTTCTCCCTGGACAAATAATCTGCCACTGCATCATTCACTCCTGGCCCATGCTTTATCTTGAACTGAACCTTTTACTGCTTGCATAACACCATTTTCCTTAACAGTGTTAGAATTAGAGGGGATGATGATGCTAACTCATTAATGACAAACAATATTCCTATGTTATCTACCCAAAAAGTGAGATTTACTCCAACTTTCTTCTATAACTATACCTAAGCAAGAAACGTTATAAGCATTTACTTTACCAGGTAGTCACATGTCTCTCTAGTTAAAGCGGAACTACCACCTCTTAAACACTTTAACTTCAATAACTCCCCATCTGGCAACTAACAGAATTATTACCTTATTTCAGAAGAAATGTGCATTCTTAATGGGCTGACAGCAGCATGGCGTGCAGACATCTTCCCATAGTGACGTCTGCGCTGTCGGTCCCTTTTGGAGCCGGATGGCTCCTAGCAACGCCTCTTAGTCCCGGCTGGGTCTGACAGAGCAGGCGTCACTATGGCAAGATGTCTGCGCTCCGTGTTGCTGTCAGCCTGGTAAGAATGCATATTTCTTTTGAATAAGGTAATAATTCTGGCGACTAGCGCTACTAAGCTGCTAGTCGCCTGATGGGGGAGTTATTGAAGTTAAAGTGTTTAAGAGGTGTTAGTTCCGCTTTAATTATCTTATTGTAACACAAAAGCAACAGAAGTTAATATATAAATGACTTATTTATTATTTATGCTCTTATTTATGAAGGAGCCAAAAATGCTGACTCAGTGTCTAACTCCACCGTAAGGGCTACTGTGCCAGCTCTGACCGGCTGTAACACTTTGTCAGAGGACTGACAGTGAAAGGACAGTGAACAAGTATTTATTCAGGGTGTTATTAACTGAACACCCCTCGTGGCATAATAAATGTTAAATTAGCATAAATAAACTACCCTAGATCCTTCTTAGGAACTACACCTAAAAGGGAGACTACCAGGTCCTCCAAAGGAGCTGAATCAAAGGGCCGGCCAAAATTCCTGCTGCTGTCTTTTTCTCAGGCTTGTTGTGTACTACCATGGGAAGCTGCCATGCAGAACGTAAAATAGGAAAACAAAAAAACTATTCTATTCTAGGAATGCAATGAAAAATATAATATGGAATACATTCTCAGTGGAAGTGGTAGGGAATAGAAACAGAAATTTAATGTAAGAAATATTTGAATAGACATACAGATATTGTAAAGTGTGACTAAATTACATGATTAAAATCAGGTGATATAGCAGGCTAAATCGGTCATTTTTTTTAGCTGCCATGACATTCTGTGTTGGTAAATGTCAGTAGCGGAGTACATTTTGTCTACAGACTACTTTTTCACAAAACTGTAACAATAATAAAAAGTCTGATACAATTAAATTAGCTGATGAGCCAAATACCACAGGGCCTCCCCGCATTGTCGCAAACTCTGGTGCAAAGCCAAGACATTGTGACCAAATGAAAAGGTGGGTCTACTGTAAGCTAATACCAAACAATTAGCTATAAATAATTGCATATTATATTAGGCTGAAAAAAGACACAAATCCATCAAGTTCAACCTCTGTCACAGCATAACCAAGAAATTAGAATTACTAAGAATTGCCAAGAAATGGGTGTTACTCTGTATACAGAACATCCTGTTTTATCTACTAATACACAGTATAACCCTGGCTGTTCCCTTCTGCTGCAAATGCATTTAATATTCTCTTAAATGTTTCTGTTGTATCTGCCAGTACCACATGCTTGTGCAAGGAATTCCACAATTTAAAATACCTTACTGTAAAAAACAAAAACAAAACCTTCCTCTCCTGAAGCTGAAACCTCCTTTCCTCCCACTTAAGGGGTGGCCCTTGTTTATTTTATCAGACCTTGGAATGAAAAGCTCACCAGATCCTTGTGTTGACCTCACATATACTCATGGACTGTAATAAGATCTCCTCTTAGTCATATTTTCTCTAGAGTAATTAAACCAAGTTTCTCTAGTTTTCATACGTAAAATTCTTCATTTCTGTAATTAATTGTGTTGTGTTCTCTGTACTCTAGAATATCCTTTTTCAGAACCGGTACCCAAAACTTCACATCATATTCGAGGTGCGGTCTTATCGATGATTTGTACAGTGACAAAATGTTATAAACTCTTGCTTCAATAATCCATTTTATGAAAGACATGACCTCTGTAGAGAACAAACATCCTGCTCTCTCTGAATTTATGACCCTGCATAATTTAGTGTCATCTGTGAAAGTTTGCTTTCTATACCTATTTCCAGATCATCGTGTTAAAAAGCAGTGGAAAAGTACTGAACCCTACTCCACTGTGTATAATCCCTTTAATTGATGATCCAGAATATACCTCCCACCTTGGCCTAGAATTAATTTCTTATTAATTTCAGAAAATATTCCTGGTAATTCAGCTCCTATGCCATTATATCCTTGTTAATGTGTAAAATCCACAGATTCATGTGGAAGCCTGGACTGCTGTTAGCTTTTGAGGACCAGAGTTGACTACTCCTGATCTACAGTATTGGTGCCCAAACTCCCCCCCCCCCCCCATAAAGTAAATAAAAATGTGTACATTTTCAGTATGTCTCCATTTGATCACTGGTTAATGTCATTAATATATGCGGATCCTTTAGAATGAATTGTCCATTGGAATGAATTGTCCATTGATTGATCCACCTGTGTTTATGGAAGTAGATTCTTCGACAGGGTTACCTGTGGAAGGAGGATGTTCACAGGGTAGCTTTGACAGCTTGGAAATTGAATCGTCAGTATTGAAGAAGAAAGGCTTCTCTTCTGGCATGGTGGCTACTATGCTCAGTGCCCGCAAACCTGTTTCTTCCAAGATCTACCATCGTGTCTGGTCAACCTTTCTATCTTGGTGTGCTGACAAGTACCTGTCTCAGGAATTTGATCTGCCTACGGTCCTGGCCGTTTTGCAGGACGTATGGATAAGGGCCTCAGTTTGAGTTCCCTTAGGGTTCAGACTTCTGCTCTTTCTGTTTTCTTTCAGAGGCACATTGCCATCCTTCCTGATGTCAAGGTTTTCTTCCAGGGCGTTGCTCATCCTCGTCCTGTCTTCAAGAATCCCGGTCCTCCATGGGATCTTATCTTGGTTTTGGGCTTTCTTCAGCACCCTCCATTTGAGTCCTTGGCTACTATTCCTCTACGCCTGTTGACGTGGAAAATGGCCTTTCTCCTGGCGATTGTGTCTGTTGGCCGTGTCACGGAGTTACATGCTCTGTCCTGTAAACCATATTTTTTTGGTGTTTCACAAGGACAAGGCGGTGCTTCACACTTCTATATGTTACTAAGAGTTTCTTCCGAAGGTGGTTTCGGAGTTCCACATCAATCAGGAGATTGTGGTGCTCTCTTTCTGCCCTGACCCCATCTCTGACAAGGAGAGGGATCTCCACTTGGTAGACGTGGTGCGTTGTCTCAAGTGGTGTTCATCATCCCTGAGGGTCCTAGGGCGTGAAAACCTGCATCCAAGGTGACTATTGCTTCTTGGATCAAGTCCACTGTTTGTAAGGCTTATGATCTGAGGAAGAAGCCTGTCCCTTTCAGGGTCACAGCTCATTCTACATTCTATTGGGGCTTCTTGGGCTTAAAAGAATCAGGCCTCTGCTGATCAGTTGTGCAAGGCTGCCACCTGGTCATCTGTTCACATCTTTTTGATGCACTAACGTGTTGATGTGCTGGCATTGGCTGTCGCCAGCTTTGGGAGGAATATCCTGGAGGCAGTCTTGCCTGTCTAGGATCTCCTTCGGTTCTTAGTGCTTCCTTCACTTTTGAGCCCTGTTGGCTCTAGTTCAGTGTGCTGTGTAACAGTTTTGGGGTGTTACCCCTGTTCATTGTCCGTTGACACTTCATTGTTTTGTTGGGCTATCTCTGATCTGATGGTTCATATCTGCTCTGGTGACTTTAGGAGCCTTGCGCCTAGTCCTTGCCTTACTTCTCGCCTCTGGGAAACTCGATGGTTGGACATCCCAAAGTTACCAGTAACCTGTATTGGATGACAGAGAAAAGGAGGCTTTTAGTCTTATCTGTTAAATCCTTTTCTCTTAGTCCATACAGGTTACTGGTCTCCCACCCTGTCAAGGGACCATGCTTGGCTCTCCTGTGGCAGACTCTGTGGGTCCTTCGGGGTCATGCTTACAGGAGTCTTCTTTCCCTTCTACTATCTAGTCAATAGTTAATGTCTCAAATCTTTCTGGAGCTGGTTGGCTAGCTGAAGCCAAGGAGGGAAGGTAGGCTCCACCCCCTGCCATCAATTCTAGAATTGTTCCTGCCTATTTAAAGGGGCAGATCGCCTACCCAGAGTTACCAGTAACCTGTATGGAATAAGAGAAAAGGATTTAACAGGTAAGAGTAAAATCCTCTCTCTCTCGCTCCACCTCCTTAAGTCCTGACTAAAGGAAATGTTCACTCTGTTTGACCTCTGCGGGTTCTGCTCCAGCTGGGCTCAGTATACAGACTCAGTATACTGTTTGACTGCATTGGGGGAGTTCACAATAACTTCATTCTATTTAGAATTATTATTATTATGTTGCCCTTGTGATTGTGAATGTACAAGTGTGCTGAATGTATTTTCTTTTAATTTATCATATGTTGAAATATTTTAATTAACACCATTTTACTAAGCCATTTGGTTTTTCTTGACCATGATTCTGTGGTTCTTTTGAGCACTGTTGGTACCAGCAGCGGGCTGACTCACTAATTCGTCATATCTCTTTTACAGTTCTGAGGTCACTGAACTGACAAAGCTTTATTGGCCCCATAGGTCTCCAGTGCTCCAATACATTGCTTTGCGATGCATTAGATACAGATCTGCCATCCAAGGTGTGTAAAAGCAGTATTGCAGATTTTATCTATTTTTGTTTTCTGACAAAATTCAATTTAGTACAACTAAACAATGCATACAGGAATGAGTGAACCTTAAATTATTTTAAAGGAACACTAACTCCTAAAAATTAACTGTGGTTATATACACTTACGTACTTTGTACTTCATGCTAGCATCGGTAAAACTTCTCTGTTTACTAAGACCTTTAATCTAGCCTTACGTATACTCTTAGGGATCAGGCATTCCTGCCTTTCCCAGGGATCCCATTGATTGTGTAGGATTATCTTTAAATGGGCTGAGATATCTTTCTGTATACTTTACAGTGAGCACTAGGCACAATTAATTAGCTGACTTTATCTCTTATCTCTCAAAATAAATGTCACAAGAAAATTTAAATACATTTACACGTGTATTTTTAAGGAATGTAACATGAATAATTCTTATATATGCTGGCTGAATGTATGTTTGTGCAATGTGTTTCATTTTTGGTGTTAGGGCCCTTTAACTGAAGGAGTTATTTGGGTACATGCCTTTTATATAGTAGTCTTAATATTTATTTAGATGTCTTTTTTGTATGGTATCTGCAGTTGTTTTGTATCTCCTGGACCATTTTATCTGTTTCCTCATACCACCTCATAATGCTACGCAAGTTTTCACCTGTCTGAGATAAGCCCAGCCCACAGTTCTTTAGAACACTGGGCATTTTTTCAGATAGTGAAATGCTATTGTCACAGTTATACATTAATACAAATAAAAAATGATTAACTGCTGTGTGAAGGACACACATGTAGGTAGGTAAACATTTTTATTGGAAAAAAAATAGAAATAAAAAAATAAGACACTTGCATTTATTTTGCATGCTATCAGTATCTCCAATGCATTGCAAAGCTGTCAGTAAAGAGTGATGAGTCCTCATTAAAGCAGAACTATCACCCCAAATAAAATCCCCCCCCCAATAATTATTCATATAGCGATAAGCATATAAATAGTAGTATTATCCAGCATAAGTACAGTGTTATTAACCCCTTAAGGACCCATGACGGTCCTGCACCATCATGGGTTGTTATACCCTTAACGACCCATGACGGTCCAGGACCGTCATGGCTTAAATCATAGCAGCGTGCCTCTGTGCACGCTGCTATCATTAATTCCAGGCTGAGACTGAGCGCTCCGAGACTGGGGCGTTCAGTCTCAGCCCTTCCTGCTTGTGCCAGTTCATGTGATCGCCGTAGCAGCGATCACATGTACTGGCATAGTGACAGACAGAGGCAGCATGCTGTCTGTGCCTGTCTCGTCTGCCTCTGTCTCCCTTGCTATCAAAGTAAGGGAGACAGAAGTAGACGGGAGACACCTAGTGGTAAAAACAAAACCAAAAAAAAAAAAACAGCAGCTGGGGGTATTAACCCCTTCACTGCTGGTGCAGGAGGCTGGTTAAATGCAGGTCAATTTTTGACCTGCAATTATACACTTTTTTTTTTTTTTTTTTTACAAAAAAAAAAATATATAAAAAAAAAAAATATATAACTAAACAATATTGTAAGTGTGATTGTTGTGGAGCCATGTAATACACTTATATACACCACCAAATGCCAGGTATAAAAAAGTGTCAAAATAGGGTGGGAAAAAGGGACATGGGGATTTTCACCCAGGGGGGACAGTGGCCACTTTAAACTGAGCATTTTGTAGGTATGACTGACCGGTCATACTTTTCATGCAGTCTCCATAAAAATTTAACCCTTTGTGGCCAATTGATCCCAAGAGAGAAATCAAAAATGGTGGGTTTTTTTTACTTTTTTTTTTTAATTTTCATAAAGTAAATGGTGGGTTATCTATATAAGTGGGGTATCAAACGAAAGCCCTATTTGTGCGTAGAAAAACAGTATGTAATTTATGGGGGTAGAATAAGTCTAAGAGGGAAAACACTGTTGAACAAAGACATAGTCAAAAAGCTCTGAATTGCTCCAGTCCTTAAGGGAAAACAACCTCAGATTTTCCCAGTCCTTAAGGGGTTAAGAAACCCTACATCTTCTGAAATGAACAGCCAGGCATCCCACGCAGACATCTTGCCCATCCTGGTCTCCTCTAGGAGGCGCTGCATTGTACCTTAAGGTAACAGGAAGGGACTGACGGCGCAGACACGCAGATGCCTCTAAAGCAAGAAGCCTGCTTGTCAGTATTAGATGAAGTATGATTTCTTAACCCTTTGAGTGCCAGAGGGCTATGAAACGCATTGCTCTGCATACCACTCTGGCACTCAAAGGGTTAATAACTCTGTACTTATGCTGGATATTAGTGCTATTTCTAAGCTAAAGCTGTATGACTAATAATTGGGGGGGCTTTATTTGGGGTGATCTGCTTTAAAGCATCAGTGTGATCTCCTGTTGGCAGGCTTATTTTACACACACTTCATTCTATATTAACCCTTTAAGGACCAGAGTGGTTTACAGTCATTTTTAATTTGTACTGAAAAGCCTCACTCCCTGTAATTGTGCATTAAAGCAGGTCATTCAAAAATGCTGAGGTTAATTTACTAAGAGCTGGAGTAATTTTGAGCAAACCAACTGCACAATGAAAAAATAAAAAATTCAGTTGATGTGAATGGGACTTTTATCTCTCTTAATGCTAGAGATATTTCCAGTACTTTTCAAAGCAATGTGTTATCGATCTCGCTAGCATTTAAAGGGTTTAAAAGTCCCATTTCAATTAAATGGCATTTGGAGAATTCCTATGTGTCCCCTATAGTGCAGTTGATTTGCCCCAGGTCTGCTTGGTACACCAGGATCACTGTGAGTGCCTGTGCCCATTGTTGCTGTGTTGGCTGCTGCATTGCAGGCATTTTGGACACTGCAGAGGTAACATTCAGAATTTGAGCAGTTTTTTCTAAAGGAAAGTTATTGGCTTCACACCAGAATGTTCCTTCAGAGACTGCAGTAGACAAACACACATAAGCAAAGCTTGGTTCTGCCCTTTAAAGGGAAAGTATATACCCCATGTATGCTTAATTACCGTAAAGATACTCTCATGCTAAAGTACAAGTTGTTCTTCTAAGTTTCACAGAAATAAGCTGTGCATGTCTAACTATTTAAATTCAACATGTTTATTTTAACCTTTTGAGTGCCAAAGGGGTACGCAACACATTTTGCAATGTGTTGCGACCCCTCTGGCACTCAAAGGGTTAACCAGAGGTGTGCGCACCAATGTGCCACTCCCTCCCCTGGTTCTTAAAGGGTTAAAGAGCCTTCATAACTATAATGTATGGGTTTTGTGTGTTTCACAAGCCCTTTAGTAATACATGTTCTGAATCAATGTCCATATTTGCTAATTTATCAGTTATAAAAGATTTTCAGTGTAAAGAAAAACAAGAAAGTATTTAAAATCTGAATTAGAATTGTATGTTATAGGAATTGAAAGGGAATGTGTGTTAAGAGAGAAAAAAATATTTTTTGGGGGGTGTCTCTTTAATCTAACAATTTACAAATCGGATTGTGTTACAAAAAGAAATAATTTAACCCTTTGTGTGCCAGAAATGCATTCAATCCTCTGGCATTCAAAGGGTTAAATGGTTTTTTTAATCCCTTTAAGCCCCTCTACCATTTAAATCAAGTAAAGTTTTATTCCTCTCCTATGGGGCAGTTGGTTTGACCCAGAATTCTTTGAGTTTTCTTTGGAAAATGTGGCTGCATTGTGCATCCCTCTGGCACTCAAAGGGTTAATGTGTTTAAATGGTTTGTCTGTGAAAGTGTACTTTATGCAGTTGTATACATTATTATCATTATTATTGTGTTTTCCTGCGTAGAGTAATCTCTGTTATAGTCTGTCTTTAGTTCATTCCTTCTCACAGCAAACAGTAGGCTTCAGTAGACCTGAATGGTTCATAAGGCTCAATCATTTTTCATCACATTCTAAACTGAAGCTTATTGGCACTACAGTAGAGATCGAATGCATTATAAAGTATATAGCTATAACTGCTGTGGGAAGAAATCCTAAGTACGTTTTTCTGTTACATAAGTCTGTTATTGTTTCCCTTTAAATAACTCAATGTAGATTTCTCTGTCATAATGGTGCCGTATGTAAACAATACTATATTTTAAACTGCTGAGTTTCCCTCTTATTATTCTCTCTCCCACCCTGCTAAAGACCACTTTACAGAATGTATCTTCATTGCAATAAACTGTAAAAATACCAGGATCTAGGGCTGGGCTGTTAAGCAAGTACTCCATAAAGACCCACCAACTCAGGGATAGGATTGCTTTCTGTGGAAAGGGCAGGAAGTCCTAACTGGTATTTTTTGGCAGGCCAGTAAAAATTGCACTTTGAGATGATCATAAAAATACACCAACAAATTTGCTTTAACCTTTTAAGTGCCAGAGGGGTACACAACACATTGTGTTGAATACTCCTCTGGCACTCAAAGTGTTAAGAAAATGTGACACGCCAAATATTCAGGAGCAGATAAAGATCAAATGATTACTTCAAAAGGGACACTAACCCTGTGTTGTGCACCCCTCTGGCACACAGGGTTAATAAAAAAAAAAGGGAGTACCCTTGTTTTATAAAGTGCTTTTACTACTCTTATTGTTAAAGAAATTGTTAATTTACTTTTCTACTCTCTGATTTTTATTTCTAGAATGTTTCCATTAAAATAAAAATGCATGTTTTTCTTGTATCTGTAATGCTTTCTAGCTGTTAACTGCATGGGTTATTTGATACATCATGGTTTTCATTTAAGAGAAATCCTGTTCTTGATCTCCAAGTAGACCGTGGCAAATTGGTTACAAAAAGGTTTGATGATTTGACCCC
The DNA here is from genome assembly GCA_037306005.1 of Rhinophrynus dorsalis. Lineage (NCBI taxonomy): Eukaryota > Metazoa > Chordata > Amphibia > Anura > Rhinophrynidae > Rhinophrynus > Rhinophrynus dorsalis. The sequence continues at coordinate 627,039,610 of CM074718.1, forward strand.
AAGTTGTCAAGGGAACAGTGATGACCTTTGTGAACTTCAAACAAATTTCCTAGAAATACTTAGCATTGAGCTACTTATAATCAATTGTGTGCCATCTTCCAGCAACACAAAAAAATAAAAATCCAGAGAGCCTCACAGTTTCTGGAAATTGTAAAATGGGTACGTCCCCTTCTCATTATCGGCCAACTTTTTGACTTTGATGTTTTGTAGGATGCTTCCACTTGTACAGAAAGTTCTCATATGTTGCATCATTGAGTTTTACATCTGCATCTTATTTCTTTTGTACTTAAAGGGTTCTTGAGTCAACAAGAATTCTCACTACTTAATGACAAATCTGTTGGAGAGATATGAACCAGATCAGATCTTCATACTTTGATATTAATTACTTTCATATGTCCATCGTAGAATCGGAGATTCATGGTGCTGCTGATCTATCATTTCTGCTGAATATTTACAAGTGTTAAGCAATTTACTGGTCTGCAAACAGTTTACGTCTATAAATGATGTCCCTCTGGGCAGAGTGCTCGTCTGACACTTTATCTAGGGAACTGTGTGTTCTTAAAAAGAAAACAACCTTAAAATAACAGTTATGATAGTGCTTTAGTGGAAAACTATCTGCAAACCTGTAGAACAGGGATAATCCATCTTTGAGGCTCCAGTTGTTAGGAATTAATAATCACATCATCCCCAACAAGTCAGTCTAATTGGGGATTATAAGAGATATGCAGTCCCTAACTGCTTGAGGTTTAACAACTGCCTGACATGTGTCTCCCATCCTTGGTGATTTTATAGAAAGAAAGGGAACTGGTCAATTCATCCTTGGCTGTCAATGTGTTATGTCCCTGTTTATTGATCACAGTGCAATTTCCCAACATTAGTAGGATGTTTGTCAGGATAAAAAGCACACAGAGGAAGGCTTATAAAGACAGACCACTGGGAGAAATACAACAAGGGCCGTATTTAGGAAGTTTAAAGTGAAGCAATTCTTGAGCAAAGTATATGCCCCATAGGGAACAAATGAAAATCCCCACTGATATGGCTTATAACATCTTGACATTGTTTCCAAATGCCCTGGAAACCTCTTTAGCATCCATGAGTTTTAAAGCCGCATTTAAGTCAATTGAATTTTTAAATGTATGGTCTGTGTCATGCAGATGGTTTGCTGCAGAATTGCTCTTAAAATTCCTAAACAGAGCCCACAGAGAAAAGCTGGACATTGTCAGATGAGACTGTAAGTCAGCAATATACAAGCTACTTGAGATTATTTGGGCAATATACTCACAGGTATTGCTTGAGATCAGGGTGTGAGATGCATGTGGCAGAAACTCTGATCTCTGTGCTGCTGTTCTGTGAACCTAACCAGTGCATATTGATAAAGAGGATCCATAGCAGAACATAAACTCTAGAAAGATTTCTCTCACTTGAGTTTTCACCTTCATGCTAGCTCAGTTGGACAATACACAGGTAAGTTGCTAGGTTCCCAAAGACCTGGAGCTTGGATCAACTTATTGCATTATTAATGCACCATACTACCCAGTTCTACCATGATTAGAAGTAGTAGTAGAGATTAGCAACAAGAACCAGGGTTAACCATGAGATCTGAGGGTTTTACCTTCAGTCAGTACCTAACACCACCCCGGCCCTATACCATTCATTACAATAAAGATGTACTGCCCTTCTGGTCCCGTGTAATACTGGAATGACCTGTCTGAAAAAATTCATGCTCCTGCACAGTAGCTGCTTTGTTCATTTTTTCTAACACCGTGCTTGTACAGTATGTCTTACCCCTCTTGTCTTATCTTTGTGAACTGGAAATGTACAGTTTATATACTCACATGGGTAATTTAATTACAAGTTCACAAACCCCCCATATGTTTTATTAATATAGTGTATAGTTAGCCACTTGCAAGAAATTCAGATAGATTTAAATCTCTAGTATCCCCAGATGATTAAACAAACACCTACATGGGGTGAATATAGTTATCCTTAAAATATAAAAGGCCAGATGTATGTTTGTCCGATGCAGTCATGCGCAGTAGAGACTTCCCTAATTCAGGCCATGCAGTCATGCACAGTAGAGCCTGCTCGAACAAGTCTGATGTAGTCATGCGCAGTAGAGACTGCCGAATGCTGGCCTGTGTATACGGGCTTTTACACTAGTGGTCGCAATAAATCAAGACTAGTTGATCCTAATTAATATTTAGTTGATACTGGATATCATGTCCATGGAGATGCATATTATTTTTTGTTACTGTAATTCAGGACATCAGTCTCTCCCACTGGTCTTCATAGAAAACATATTAGAGTTCAGTGACAGCGATGCACTGTAGCACCAATCAAGCCCTCCATGCTAACTCAACTCTGATTTATCTGCTTTACCTCCTTGATCCAGTTTGTTAGTAACGTGTTCAGGAGGTGTGACTGATGGGTGGAAAACATCGGCAACAGCCAAACAGGTGTATGACATAGTACCATATTTATTGGGTGAGCACTACATTACCATTGTCCATGTCAATCTTCTGCACAATGGCCTCATAGGCCACAATGCAGATCAGCAATTAAGCATCTTCATTGCTTTCTACTGAGAGTAAGTTAAAAGAGCAGTAGACTTTTTTTATTTATTTATGAAAACCTCATTGCTATAGAGCTTTTCCTGCTGAGTAAAACAAGGACGCACTCACTGCTGTCAGGCATTTCATTCAACGTTTATAATTGTTCAAATCATCAGAAAGTCAATTTACTTCCATAGTAGATAAGGCTGAAAAAAGACATGCGTCCATCAAGTCCAGCCCATGCCAATAACACCCCTGTTGATCCAGAGGAAGGCAACAAAAAAGCCCTCTGGAGCAATTTCCAGTGTAGGTGTAGGTGTGTGTGTGTGTGTGTGTGTCAAATAGTTCCCCGGCTCAATATCCTATTTGCTTTGAAGCCATCTGTCATAACTGTCAATATTGTTCTGTGCTAGATAGGCATCCATTGCTTTTTTGAATGCAGTTACATTATCTGCAAGCACAGCATCCCGAGGCAAAGAATTCCATAGCCTTACCGCTCCTTACTGTAAAGAATCCCTGCCTGTGTTTTAGTCGAAAGCGCCTTTCCTCAAGTCTTAATGGATGACCTCTTGTTCTTAGCTCAGCTCTTTGTATAAATAATTCATTGGATAGTTCTTTGTATTGACCTTGAATGTATTTGTAAATGGTAATCATGTCACCCCTTAGACGTCTCTTTTCTAATGTAAACAAACCCAGTTTGGCTAGTCTCTCTTTGTAACTCAGATCCTCCAATCCCTTTATCAGTTTTGTTGCAAGTCTCTGCACCTTTTCCAGTTCAGTAATGTCTTTTTTTAGAACAGGCGCCCAAAATTGTACTCCATATTCTAGATGAGGCCTAACCAAGGATTTATACAGAGGTAGGATAATATTAGCATCCCTTGCTTCTACACCTCTTTTTATGCAGGCTAGTACTCTATTTGCTCTTGCAGCAGCTGAGTGACTCTGCACACTGCTGTGAAGCCTATTGTCTATCAGTACACCTAAATCTTTCTCTAATGAGGATTTCCCAAGTTGTTTCCCATTTAGAGTATATGTAGCAAGTTTGTTTCTACAACCCAAATGCATAACCTTACATTTATCTACATTAAATGACATCTGCCACTTTTCTGCCCATTCACTTAGTTTATCTAAATCCTTCTGTAGGGAAAAACATCGAGCTCTGTATGTATTTCCTTACATAGCTTAGTGTCATCAGCAAAGATTGCGATGCTACTTTCAATTCCCACTTCTAGATCATTAATAAACAAATTAAAAAGCATTGGGCCCAGGACTGAACCCTGCGGCACCCCACTTATAACCCTAGACCAATTTGAAAAAGTTCCATTTACAACAACTCTCTGCCATCTATCATTTAACCAGTTCTCAATCCATGTACAGATAACACCACCCAAACCGAAGCCTTTTAATTTACGCAGTAACCTGTTGTGAGGCACTGTGTCAAAGGCTTTTGCAAAATCCAAGTATACTACATCAACAGCAATTCCCCTGTCCAAATTACTACTCACTCTTTCATAAAATGCAAGTAAATTAGTCTGACATGATCTGTTCTTCATGAAACCATGCTGATTCCTACTAATGACAGGTCTATAATTTCCTGGTTTGGATCTTGCTCCCTTTTTAAACAATGGAACTACATCAGCTTTCCTCCAATCACAGGGCACTATGCCTGATGAAAGCGAATCAATAAATATTAAGTATAATGGTTTTGCTATTACTGAACTAAGTTCCTTAAGTACCCTTACTTCCTGAAAGTTCTAACTGACTTGGCAGTTTCTATCACTGTATGTCGCTGACTTTCTTTTCCTTTAGAATATAACAGAATAATTAATTAGAATTTGACTACTAGAGGGCACTGATAATGTTTAAAAAATAAAGGATTTATTTTAACTGTAATAACTGAAAATATGAATCTCTTCAGGGCCGGATTTACATCTCAGGAGCCTGTAGGCACAGAAATCTGAACCGCCCCCCCCCCCCCCCCCGCCGCCATTGACCATCTCCACTGGACACCTCCACAATGCTCCTAATGTCCACATTGCCCCCATCATCTCTTTATTGCCCTCACATTGCCCCATCAGCTCCAACTTGCCCCCATCAGCTCCACATTGCCCCCTATTAGCTTAACTTGCCCCACCAGATCCACTTTGCCCCCTATCAGCTCCAACTTGCCCCCCCAGATCCACTTTGCCCCCCCAGATCCACTTTGCCCCCCATCAGCTCCAACTTCCCCCCCATCAGCTCCAACTTGCCCCCCATTACAACGCAAGGGTTGTGCAACACATTGCATGGTCCTTAAGCAGTTCAACTTTTCAAACATGCAAATATAATACAGAATATTTGCCTACTCTTTCATTAAAGTATTAGTGAGTTGAAACGTTAATTCATTTAACCCTTTGAATGCCAGAGGTATCCAATGAATTGCAGCACAATGCATTGGATACCTTTCTGACACTCAAAAGGTTAAAAGAATAGCTCTGTATTTTTAACAGTATGTTTCCTTATGATTCTAGCTTTCTGTAAAGGACCAGGAACACCAAAAAAAATGAAGTGAATTGATCTAAATTTAAATATCATGCCCATACAGATAGAATATGCACAATTATTCATGTTACATACCTGGCACTCAGAGGGTTAATGTTTGTACTGTTTGTAAGGTGAGAAAAATCAGTGGATTGTGATGAATCTCCACTGCTCTTATATCAGCTCACTCATCAGCTCAGAAAACAGAATATTTCCAGATGTTAACATGAACTAGGAGGTATTTAAATCCACATAACCCCAGTTCATTTTAGTAGTAGTAGTTGTTGTTGTTGTTGTTCCTTTACTCCCGTTCTTGTTCGTTTAGTGATGTGAGCTCCCTCTAGCTGCAGCATGAGAGTCTGCAACTCCACATTATCTGTAATGGTGAACCCCTTAAGAACAGGGCTTTTTGCAACTTTGACCGTAAATAAAATGCAGGTTTCTAACTTGTTAGTTATGCACTATTTCCTTGTATGTGGAGGACTCGTTGAGTGCAGGAATGAGGCTTCCTCCTGGCCCTAGGCAGGCGCCTTGCCTGTAATCGGCTCTGGCTATTTTTTTTTAAAGAATAAAAAAAAAAAAAAAATCCCATTGGCAGGCGCCCCTCAGTGGCGTGCGCCTGTAGGCAGATGCCTACTTTGCCTTATGGCAAATATGGCCCTGAATCTCTTAGCAGTGGTGCTAATGTTCATCAATTTAATATGTAGGTAGAAACACAAGCATAATAATAAAACTGGGTGAAGAACAGCCAAACTCTGCTTACAAGGTAAGGTTGCTGAAGATGGTTTAACCCCTTAAGGACTACATGATGTACTATGACCGTCATGGTCCTTATACCCTTAAGGACAAATGACGGTCATAGTATGTCATGTACTTTTTACTTAAGTAAAAAAAAAAAAAAAGTAAAAATAGGGTCTAAAATGGACAGCTCCAAGACTGGAGCGATCTCTTTCAGGCCCCAAAGCGGCGCGCTGATTCACACAACAGGTCACGTATACTGGCACGTCGGCAAGGATCAAAGCAGTCCTTATGAGACGGAAACGTCCCTGGACCGCTGGTCCTTACGGGGTTAATGTCAAGTCATACACCATGGCAAGACTGAGCACAGCAACAAGACCCAAGGTAACTATACTGCATCAGCAAGGTCTCTCCCCAGCATAAATTTCAAGGCAGACTGGTTTCCAGGTGTGCTGTCAAAGCTCTTTTGAAGAAACACAAAGAAACCGGCAACGATGAGGACCGTAGATCCAGTGGTTGACCATGGAAACGTAGTGCAAATGATGAAACACACATAATGCTTACTTCCCTTCTCAATCTGAAGATGTCCAGCAGTGCCATTAGCTCAGAATTGGCAGAAAACAGTGGAACCCTGGTACACCCATCTTATGTTCGGAGAAGCCTGGTCAGAAGTGGTCTTCATGGAAGACTTTCGCCCAAAAAGCCATTCTTGCAACATGGAAACAAGGCCAAGCGACACAACTATGCACAAAAACACAGGAACTGGGGTGTAGAAGAATTGCACCAGGTGCTCTGGACTAATGAGTCAAAATTTGAAATATCTGGCTGTAGCAGATGCCAGTTTGTTTGCCGAAGGGCTGGAGAGCTGTACAAGAATGAATGTCTGCAGGCAACAGTGAAGCAAGTCTGGGGCTTCATTTCTGTAAATGGAGTTGGGGATTTGGTCAGAATTAATGGTTTCCTCAATGCTGAGTACAGGCAGATACTTATCAATCATGCAATACCATCAGGGAGGCGTCTGATTGGCCCCAAATGTATTCTGCAGCAAGACAACAACCTCAAACATACAGCCAAAGTTATTAGCAACTATCTTCAGCGTAAAGAAGAACAAGGAGCCCTGGAAGTGATGGTATGTCCCCCACAGAGCCCTGATTTCAACATCAAGTCTCTCTGGGATTACATGAAGAGAGAGCAGCAACTAAGGCTGCCTAAATCCACAGACGAACTGTGGTTAGTTCTCTAAAATCTTTGGAACAATCAACGTGACCATTTCCTTAAACTGTGTGCAAGTGTACCTAGAAGGATTGATGCTGTTTTGAAGACAAAGGGTGGTCACACCAGATATTGATTAGATTTAGATTTTTTTTTTTTTTTACTCACTATGCATTTTGTTAATTGATAAACTATTAACATGTCTATTTTTTAAAGCATTCTTATTTTACAGCATTTTTAACACCTGCCTAAAATGTTTGCACATTACTTTTTGTATATATTCAATTTTATTTTAGATTTTAATAATGGTGTAAAGTTGCCCTTGTGAACCTAGCCATAAGAATTTGTAAAATGCATTTCAAGCAACTTTAGTACATAATACAAACTATAACATGGAAAATGGGTCTGAAACAATGAGAGAGTAACAAATGGCTGAGTCACTCTGTTCCTGAGCTGGGAGAAAGTTTTTGGAAACCTGTCTCTGTAAATATATCAAAGGAAAAAGGAACTGATTAATAAATAATGAATTGTGTAATACATTTTTAATAAAGCCAGTTGTCTGATCCACTGTTGCATTTTCTCAATACACAACATACAATAACATCTACCCCATACTTGAAGAAATAAACAGGCGCCAGGAATTCGACTACTTGACACATGGCAACCAGCTGCTACATCTGTAAATAGGTCTCTGGAAACAATATGTATAAACCTAATAAAGAGGAAAATTATAAGATAACACTTCCTTATAGTAACACCCATACTATGGCTAGAAAATCCTAATGGCCTCAATTCATTTTGCCCTTGCTTCACAATCAGTCCTAGATTTCATGCCTGTGGAGGAGAACATGACTGTTGCTGGCAAGGCCACAGGACCTCAACCACTACTTACTGCACTTGCATGCTTTAATTTGAAAATCCGCTAGCTACTGTCATGTCTGCCTGCATGGATATGGCATCCAGTGCTGACTGAATATGTCATGCCTTGAACAAGGGAAAAATTCATAGGGACCGTTAGGATTATCTGGCCATAGCAAGGTGGGAGATGCGATCCTTTAAGACACAATAACTGCCATCAGTGTAACAGTATACAAGTTACTGTATGGCAGAAAGTTTCTCCATCTGTGCATTATATACAAAATGGACATGGCACGCATTGGAGACTTCTCAGAGATTCAAAGGGGGTTATGCATTAAGGTGTGATAAAAGAGGTGATAGAGCAGAGATTACTTCTCCATGGATATCACTTCTTCAGTTCCTATGTTGCCCTATAGAACAGATGAGCTAAGGTCACTTAAGTAGGAGAAATCTTAGTGCATTGGCTCCATAGAATAAATTAGGAGTTGGCAAAGTCATTGCCTCTTTATCATGCAGTGTGTTTTAGTGCATGTCCTCCAAGGTGTCTAAAGCCCCATTTCAACCAAATGAACATTTTATTTGCCCCTATATGGGGCATTTGGTTCGCATTTGCCAAATGGATTTTCATAGATGTTCTAGAGTGAAATCTAGAGTCTTGATGATGACCCTTCGGGCCAAAAGGTATGTAGTAATGGTTGTCTTGAAAGGGAATCTGAAATGCTTCCGATGAGAGGGTCTTACTGGAACGTGCTGCTATCCATCTTTGAGGTCCATGAATGTAAGGAAAGCCCAAGGAGGAATGGTCATAATGACTGAGGCAACTTATTCCATCTTGATGTGCCTTAGCTTGATGAACGGTTTGACCCTCTCCAGGTTTAAAATAGTCCTGAAGCCTCCTGACTGCTTCTGAAACGTAAACAAATTGAAGAGATACCTGAATACCTCTGAGAGGCCAGGATAGGCTTGTTGACTATGTTACAATAACGTTCCCTGACAGATTCTAAAGGCACTACCTTGGATGGATTTGACAGAAATCTTGATCTTTTGAAGACCTTCTATATTGGGACATTTGAATTTATAGAAGATACCCTAGTTCCACAATCTGATTAACCCAGAGATCTGAGTTTTTTTCCAGACTTGGATAAAGGTAACAAAGTATCCCAACCTGGCTCCCTCTGGGTCTGGAACTAGGGCTTGCCAAACCTCATTGGAATTCCTTCTTGAATTGTGGCCTCCAGGTGAACCCCTTCTTGGGGCCACCCCTAGAGGTATGCAAATATCCTTGTATTCCCTGGTAATACTGATTTCCCTGGTTTCTTCTTGATTTGTGAAAAGGTTGATTTCTCGGCCTGAAACCCAGTGTTCGGAAAGAATATCCGTGTCTTCTGGGGTAAGAGGGGGCTTTTTCCAGATGCATTTATAATAATTTCTTTAAAATGTTATCAAAATAAGGTCGATCCTGAAAAAGGCAAGGCAACCAGCCTGCTCTTAGAGGAGTTAACCGAATCCCAAGACTTCAGCCACAAAGCCTGTCTGGCCATAACAGACATGGCAGAGGACCTGGAAATCAATCTGATTGTCTAATGAGGCATCACAGAAGTTGGTGAGCTTGGTTTTTGAGACAGATGACTCAATCTCTTCCTCCACTTCGGACAACCATATACGCATAGCACGTGCTATACATGCCATTGCAGTTGCCTCCTTAAGGTTCTCTCCAGCAACAGCAAATTGCCTTATCAAGACTCCATCCAACTTGCTTCCCATGGGGTCCCGCAGGGCAGTACCATCCTCTAGTGGAAGTAGGGTTCTTTTTGCCAGGTGAGCAATAGGGGCATCAGTCTTAAGAGGAATGACCCAGGCTTCTCCTTAGAAAGGATACATCCTTAAGAATTTTCTTGAAACACTTATCTTATCCCCCATATCCCACTGAGACTTCACCAGCTTTTTTTTTTTTTTTTTTTTTTTACATCCACCATTCCATCAGGGATCTGGTTGACACCTTTTACTGCCCAGAAGGGCTATATCCATAATATTCAAGTCCTACTACAACTCTCAGCCCTAAGGTCTTGGTGAGATGGCTTAGAAAGGAATCTCTCAATTTCAAAAGCCCTTGTGTTTTCCACAATCTCCTCCTCAGGAGAGCTTTCTCTCTGGGTCCAAATTATTAGGTTGAAGTTCTTCCTTCTCCAAATGAACTAAAGTACTCTCCCTTGGGTTTAAACATGGTCTTTTCTTTTCAGATTTGCCCTTTTATTTGGCTTTAAAAGTCTCCTGCATGGAGCCACCATCCACTCCAAAAACTGCTGTAATTGGGAGACCATGTCCTTTTCCGTTGCCTTGGGAAAACATTCTGGACAGAGCTTGGCAAGTCAGACTTGAATTTTTGGACCTTGTATTCCTTTTAAGGAACTTCAGACATGGGTTTATCCTTAAATGACTGAGGTTTAGAAGGAACAGACATAATGCAGATACTACACATTGTGAAATGACCACAATGAGCAAACCATATAAAGTGTGCAATGTATGTTTACATAAGGCTCCTGAAGCGTAGCTCTGGCATGCATTCCAAAAGATGTAAGAACATGATGATAAAAAAGGCAGAGTATATCAGGGGGCAGGAGTACGTTTCACTATTGGAATGCCATAAAACATGCAAGACAGAGGCAGTCTTGAGCAAGAGAGGAGTGGCTGGAATGAATTCGACCAGTGACAAGCAGTCCAGTACAATGTGCATATACAGAGCCAAGACGGGACAGGGTTTGTCAGTGGAAACAAGCTTACAAAAAGGTATGTCTTCATACACTTTTTTCTCACAATGTTCTGTGAGGCAATATCAAGGGGCACACATGCTAAACCAGTGGTTCCCAAGTGCGGCCACCATGAGAAATGCCGAAATGGTGGATGCACAGTTTAAAAAAAAAAAAAAGATACAATTTTGACTGGCTGAGGCTTCCCTCAGACAGCCAATCCACGTTTAACCCACCTTCCTTGTAATTCGTGCCTAAGCAGATTGCACACAGGAGAGACAAGCAGAGCTGGATTATGCACCCGAGGGGCCCTGCTGCAGCATGTGGGTGACTGACTGCAGCTGCCGATCAGGACCAGCTTCACTTTTTGTGGCTGGCAGAGTACCGAGGCAGCAGGAAGCAGAGAGGAGGATCCTTGATTAACTAAACAGAGGGAGGAAGGAGAGAAGGATGGAAAGCCTACCTCAAATAGTGAGATGGAGGAGTCAAAATGAAGTCACAGTATATGGCTTTTCATTTATCATGTGGTGCACAGTGGGAGCAGTAGAGCAGCAGGAGAGGATTGGGCACATCAAGAGGTATCTTACTCAGGGCTGCAACTAAGTGGGTAGTGGTAGGGCTGTTGTCCAGGGGTAGAGGGGGCCATACCCTTTGTAACGAGACTGGCATGAGCTGCGTAGCTTATATGTGGTTTGGTTAGGGCTCAAGTATATATAATTGGAGAGTCTGGAAACTATCCTGTACCTCACTGGTGAATCTATCAGCAACCGTGGTGTAACTAGAGAGGGTACGGCTGCTCCCGAGCCTGGTGCCCCAGGGGCCTGCACCCTTTGCATCTTCATGGTAGCCCAGCTGAAAGCCACAGTCTATGACTGTGAATGCTGTACAGCAGGAAGCACGTAAAAAATCTGAGTAATAATGGAGGCTGGGGCCCAGCAAGGCAGCCCATTTAGCGTAGAGGTGGCCAAAGTATGATCTGCAGCCTTATTCTAATGCAGGTTTTGGCATGTTGTCACCTTGGCCAGGTTGACATAACGAGATGATATCATGGCATTGTGCTGACCCAGCCGAGTTCACTACAGGGAAACGTTGTAAAGCTTTTTTTTCTTCTTCATACCAGTAAATAATAAAAGTGTGTGTGAGAGAGAGATTGGGTTTGTGTATGTATGGGCTTAAGTGTTTCAGTGTGTGTGTGTATACATGGTGTTGGCATCTCTAGTATAGCTCCACTTGGATTGTCAGCTTTGTAGTATCACTAGTGCATCTGGATTTAAATTTTAAGTTCTATGGAATCTGTTGCGTAGCCCCATTTCAATTGTAAACTTGGTGGAATTATCTGGAGTCCTGTTTCAAGTGTAAGCTCAGTGAAAACACTTCTGTAGCACCATTTCAATTCTAAGCCCTTCTGTACATTTTTAATATATATATATATATATATATATAGTATTTATTTTTGTCTTTTATTAAATTGGTAGTACTACCTCTAGCCACAACAGCAATGGCCAAACCAAGAGTTTGTGGTGGTGGGGGCAAGCTGGGGGGCCCCAATTTGGGACCCTGCCTAGGGCCCTGTGGAGGGTTAATCCGGCTCTGGAGACAAGGCTGCTCTGGACGAACAGGTACTTGTGTCATGTAGAAGGGTAAGGGTATATCTGTAAAGATTGTAGGACAAAAAACGAGAGCGATAGGCTAATACATGAATAATAAACTATGTAAACAAAACCCAAACAGGCCACAGGCAAGAAGCCTGTTCAGAAGCCCCCAGCTGATAAATCTACCTCTGTGGTCTGGTCCGTTTCAGGCAATATGAGGTCATTTGCTGCTTATTCAAACCATGTTGGCTCCCTTTGTGGTAGATTAGTGGGTTTTGTGGGTGATTCTGGAAGGGTACCACTGCTTCAAGCCCTTTCCTCCTTGTCTTTTCTTGATGTCAGAGTTCCTCTTGATTCAGTGCTGGGTGGTCTATTTCTAGACTCTGTCTTTTCCCTGATGGATATGCATGCCTTAGTGCCTGTTCTTCTCAAGAAAGGTTCACAGAATTCTATTCCAGCTTTTTCATAGATCCCAAAAAATATGGCTGATGCTGTCCAATTATGTAGGTGTCTCAGCCGACTCTTTTTGAATCCCAGTTCAAAATGTAGTTCTTGTTCTCCATCATTACCACTAAGTGTCAAGGGGAGTTTTTGGCCTCCCTAGACAAAAAGGATGCTTGTCTGCATATTCCCATTCATGATCATTAATGTTTCCTGCTGTTTGCTTTCAAGGCTGTCATTTTCAGTTCGCCATTCACCATGGGTCTTTACAAAGGTCTTGATAGATTTGGTGGCTCACATTTGCTCTCTTGGGATCTCATTGACTCCCTATCTAGATCACTTTTTGCTAAAGGCTCCTTAGGAGGAGGCTCTGCACCTTCAGATTCAGACTTGCGTGTATGTTCAGGAACCACGTTTTGGTTCTCAATTTTAATAAATGTTCTCTGGTTCTGTCTGAGGTCCTTCACTTTCTCCAAATGGGCAAGTTTAATCATTTGAGAGCAAGAAGGGGTATCCAACACATTGTGTTGCATACCTCCCTGGCACCCAAAGGGCTGAAGGAACAGGAACGTCTAATATTAACTCTCTACTTTCCTTACTAATGCGTTCAAATAGACACTAGAATTGGACCTTGTAGATAACTTCTTTAATCAGTTCGTGTATGTATGTATGTATGTATGTATGTGTTTGTGTGTGGCACCCACTCCATGTCGCCCTCACATTGCGCCCTCCCCCCCCCCTGTTGTCTATTTCCTACCTCACTGGCAGGACAGGTCTGTGCCTCCTTTGGCACAGTCCTGTAGGTGCTGAGCTCCCTCGTCACCTCTTTAGGAATGCAGAGCGTAGGGAGATGACATCATCTCCCAGCACTCTGCATTCCTGAATAGGAGACAGCGAGGGAGCTCCAGCAACTACAGGACTGTGCCAAAGGAGGCACAGATGACAGATCTCTTACCAGGGAGGTAGGAAACGGACAACGGGGGGAGGCAATGTGAGGGCAACATGGAGATGGTGGGGGCAAGTTGGAGACGAAGGGGGGCAATGTGAGGGCAACATGGAGATGGAGGGGGCAAGTTGGAGCAGATGGAGGGCAATATGGAGATGGTGGGGGCAAGTTGAAGCTGATGGGGTGGGGGGCAATGTGGAGCTGATGGGGGACATTGTGAGGGCAATGTGGAGCTGATGGGGGGCATTGTGAAGGCGATACATGAGATGATGGTGGCAAGCTGGAGCTAATGGGGGGGCAATGTGGCGATGATGGGGGCAATATGGAGATTATGGGGGAGCATGGTGGAGGTATCTAGTGCAGATGGCCCATGGGGGGGCTTCAAATTTCTGTGCCTACAGGCTCCTGAGATGTAAATCCAGCCCTGTGTGTGTGGGGTTCTTTGGTGTTAACTATTGTCCAACAAAAGCTGGAAAGTTAGTAGCTTCTTACCACTTAGCAAAAGAAAAGACTGTGAATAATAATATTGGACTAATCAACGGGCCATATGTGCAAAAGAAAGAGGAGCAATTCTGGGACAAACCAACTGCAGCACAAGGGGGAAATAAAATGTCTTTTGGTTTAAATGCCTTGCATGAGAGTTATGTCTCCATTGCATTGCTGCATAATGCTTTATCGACCTCTCTAGTATTCAAGAGGGTAAACTCCAGATTTACATCAGTGTGTGCTTTTTATTTGTCCTCTATGGTGCATTCAGGTTGTTCCAGAATTGCACCTCTTACCTTTTGTGCATAAGGCCCACTATATAAAACACTAAGGAAAAGGCTGGTGGTGTCATTACACATCAATACAAGTAATGTTCACGTACTCGTGTATGTGTCTCATTAATGTATCACAGGTCAATGCCCCACGAAGATTCTTTATTCTATTAAAAATTACCTATTAACTCACTAATCATGACCTATTCAGTCTTGTACTGAATGATTCACTGGTTATGTCATAGGCAACGAGATAGACAACTTCAGGATAAGGGAATTTGATGTGTGTAAACTTGCCTTGCTTTCTGGAGAGAAATAAGAAAATCCCATTGTAATAAAAACTTTCCTGATGAGCCTTTGTCTTTGAAGTGCAATTGTGAAACTTAAAACAACTTTGGCAATTTAAAAAACTTCTTGCAAAAAAAAAAAAAAAAAAAGCCATATACTTACTTTGCACCAGATGGGTACGCTTTGCAATGCATCGCCTACCCCTCTGGCACTCAAAGGGTTAACTTTTCATACAAAGTTAACAGATTGCCCATTTACATATGAACAAGGAAGCTGCAATAGTGTTTTTTTTTGTTTGTTTTTTTTTGTTTGTTTTTTTTTTTGCATAAGATATACAGTTCCTGTCACCATTGTTAGAGAAACACCCTGTCTCCCTCTCATTCATTAGCAAATCGTCCTCGCAGACAACTGCAGCGTAGTTAACAAGGACACCAAAACCAGTATAGGATAGAAGGTCACTGCTTTATTATGATGTGATGTTCACACAGTCCTTGACATTTATTCTTAAGTATGATGCATATAGTTTATAACCTTTTAGTCTAAGCCATAACATTGTAATTAGACCATTGGCCGACCATTAATGGAGCCTGATCAGTAAACCACACATTAACCACTTCCTATGCCACATCAAGTCACTGGCCTGTAAAACTGGAGTTTATAAGTGTAACTCCTAACTTGGTAATAACTTTGTCCATCAAAAACATAAACGCCATGGGTTTGGTTGCTTAATACCTTAAGCCACTGGGCCTTCCCCCGAAATAAAGC
Source organism: Rhinophrynus dorsalis (assembly GCA_037306005.1). Lineage (NCBI taxonomy): Eukaryota > Metazoa > Chordata > Amphibia > Anura > Rhinophrynidae > Rhinophrynus > Rhinophrynus dorsalis. The sequence continues at coordinate 627,055,027 of CM074718.1, forward strand.
CATGGCCATCTCAGCAGCCCCTATGAGATCCAGATTAAAGTCATCCAAGCCAATATCATTCATATGAATCCATCAATCCTTAAATCGGAACTTTCAGCTCTTACTAAGTAGCCATGCATTCATTAAATGCATGGCGACTAGCTTTGAAATAGATGTCTTACCATTAAAAAATGGCCCAGTGTAAAGGAATCCTTCTCGTTTGGAGACCAGAAGCCAGTATATAGCGCAGACATCTTGTCTGTGCACCTGTGCTGTCAGTCCCGGGCTCCATTGAGTAGACTGCAGTGCACCATATGGTCACTTGAAGGGATGGACGGCGCAGGCACGTGGACTGCATTATCCTGCCCGTCAGTCCCCAAACGGGAAGGATTTCTTTATACTGGGCTATTTTTTTTTTATTTTTTTTTATACAGGTAAAACATATAGTTTAAAGCTAGTCGCCATGCCTAAGTATGAACTGAAAGTTCTGCTTTAGAAGCACATGATCCAGCTCTCCAAAGACCCTATGCCTAACAGATGCCCTCCACAAGGAAACTGCAAACTTTACCACACTCCTATTAAGCTTGATTCTATGCTTATCCACACCTTATGATTTCGGGCCAAGATCATTCCACCCCAAATAAACCATTAATACATGTGGACCCTGACCCTTACAACCCATAAAACTGTTATAATATGAGAGACTAACTGACCTTACCATCTGTGTCGCAGAGGGCTCCAAGGAGAATTGAAGGCCATAAGGGCTGCTCTACTTTTAGGCTGAAATATGTAGGAGTACCCTATTATCCAGATTTATAAGGGTGCAATGCCTATGAAAGAAAACAATCCCAAGAAATAAGTAGAGAAAATAAAAAAAAGGAGGGTACGGGGACAGAAGCTATCAGGGTTACTATAGAGCCTATATATATATATATATATATATATATATATATATATATATATATATATATATATATATATATATATATATATATATATATATATAAAGATTCCCAACTCCCTATCTCCTACTGTTTCAAAAGGTAACCCCAACAGTAGGCTTCTATAGAGGTGCCAATTCTAAAACCGTGATCCTCAAATTCTTAAGCCTGAAATACAGATTATAGTTAAAATACCCCCAACCCTGCTGTAAGAAAGATTTAAAATATATTGCAGGCAGTCTGGATTGATGTACCTGCAAGGGCCAACTCATCCACGGGGGGGGGGATCTTCCTGGCCCCCTTACCTATAAAAATCCATTTTAGAACTGGTGATTTTGAAAGTGATTTTTCTTATCCAGTAACCTGTTCTGACTAACCAACTTGACAATCTGCATGGCCCAAAGAAGGCCAGTCTAAAGGCTAACCAGAAAAGACCCGGTTCATACGCTGAAGAGCAGATATGTGGTAAAACCTCTATTAAGAAGCACAACAACTCAAAAGACCGCAGATGTTTATGCACCACCCTGCTTCAAGGCCACAAGCTCCCTAGTCAAATCCCACCACCTCACAAGCTCCCTAGTCAAATCCCACCACCCCATAAGCTTAAATTAATAAACTAAGCCTACCATTCTCACACACATTACATTGTCATCCCAAGGCCAAACCAACCATAATCCCTCTTGGAACCTACAGTCAAGAAATGTTATAGTAACAGCTTCCAACTCCCACCTTTCCATCCAGACTGTAGTACCATGCACACAGGGCTGCTGACACAGAATTCAGCATCCAGTGATCTAAATCCTGCTTCCAAGGTCTCAAAGGTATTCTGAGCAATGCACTCTCTCCATCTTGACACTCCGACACATTGGACTAAATTCCTCTAATTGGTGCAGTGTTGAGCACACTAGACACATGCAAGGGCATGTTTAGCCAAAGACAGAGAAGCACCAGGTGTTGGAAGAGATAAAGATCTGCTGGAGGTCTATTTATTTATCACAAAGACCACACCCATATTATCAATGTGTAAAACAATCTTTCTGTCCCACAACTTGTCGCCACACAGCTCCAACACCATAACCATAGGAAATAGCTCACAAAACACAAGGGGAGATATGCACTAAGGTGTTATAAAATGGTGATAAAGTAGAGGGGACGTCTCCAGTGTTCTAACCTCTATGGAGCCAATGCACTAAGATTTATCCAGCTTTAGATATCTTAGTGCATTGGCTCCATAGAATAAAATAGAAATTGGAGAAGAGAAGTATCCAAACACAAAAAAAGCAGTCAAACAATAAAATATGTGGTCCACACTTGATACATGCTGCAGCTTCATTGCTTCAGTAAAAAAGACATATGTAGAAAGAAAAGGTGAGAGATGCTCAACTAGGCTCATGAGCTAGCAAATACTTGCAAGAAGCTCACTGGGACTGTGTCCTCGCGCCCAGGGTGCAATCTGTTTTAGCTCACCAGTGCCACACACAGAGAGGAAATCTTCTGAAGCATATCATACTGGTCCTGCCAAATGACAGTCCAGCCACGAAATGCCAGACAATTCCTCTCTGATCAAGGGAAACCGCTAACCCCAGACGTATGTTTCATCCTTCTTGGGCCTTGTCAGTGAGGTGCAGCTGATCCCTCTAGGCAAGAAGGCCGAAACGTACGTCTGGGGTTAGCTGTTTCCCTTGTTCAGAGAGGAATTGTCTGGCATTTCGTGGCTGGACTGTCATTTGGCAGGACCAGTATGATATGCTTCAGAAGATTTCCTCTCTGTGTGTGGCACTGGTGAACTAAAAGAGATTGCACCCTGGTCGCGAGGACACAGTCCCAGTGAGCTTCTTGTAAGTATTTGCTAGCTCATGAGCCTAGTTGAGCATCTCTCACCTTCCATTCTTCAGTAAAAAACAACCTTTGTTACAATTGTATTAAAAACAAATACACTGCACAACTTGAAAAAGGACTAAGGTTTAACACTTTGCACATCAATTCTGGATGCTTAATCATAGACATAAAGCTTCCGACATTATGGGAATATTTGAAAGAATACTGTACAATTAAACACATAACAGACTACTTCATTATAAAACCAGCATTTGCACATCCTGGTATGTATTGTCACAGACTGCTTTCACTAACAATATAAGTAATTTCTTATTCAAATCAAACCTAGAAATGGTTTTACATAGTGAAACAAAGGAAACCGAATTTCTATCAATAGGAATTAATCCTTAATTATGACAAACAGCAAAATGTTTGGTTGATTGGAGATGAGTGATAGTACCCAAAAGTTGAAAGGCCTCCACAACACTAGAATGAAACAAGTAAATATTCTTGTTAACCTAAAGCACTCGTATTTCACAAGATGTATCCAAAACAGTGCTTTGAAAATTCTTTGAACATCCCTAGGTATTCATAAGGTTAGAGGAGAGTTTTAAAGGGATAGTAATGTCAGAAAAAAAGTATTAACAATATGGTAGATACAATTAAAGGAGAGTACTTGCACTTATTTGTATCTTTCAAACATTATGGTTTGAGAGATATAGGAAAATAAATTTCTCTGTTCCCTCCCCTTTGTGCTTGACGAGCTGTAAAGCTGTCAGAAGCAGATTGTGGTTGCTTGACCAGATGTGGCTCTTCAGCAGCGCCTATATCTAAAGATAAATACTTAATTGGAATGATCTACAACATGTGCTTGTAAACCAGGCACACGTTGTAGACCATTCCGAAGAAGTATATATTTTTAGGTATCGCTATGTCGGCACTGCTGAATAGCCACTGTCTGATCCAGGAACCAGAATCTACTTCTGACAGCTTTACATCTCATCAACCAGAAAGGAGAGGGAACAGAGAACTTTATTTTCCTATATCTCTCAAACCATAACGGATTGAGAGATACAAATAAGTGCAAGTATTCTTTTTGAATTATATCTAGTATATAGTTAATACTTTTTTTTATGACATTACTAGCCCTTTAAACTAACATTTGGGGATAGATACTTAGGAAACTGGGCTAAAGGTACACATTTTACCCTTTGAGGACCAGAGTGGTGAGCAATGCATTCCAATACCCTCAGTCCTCAAGGGTTGAACAACATTGGAATAACCCCTTGTGGGAATGAATACTTAAAAAAAACTGCACTAGGGTACATGTCACCTTTTGAAGACCAGAGGGGGTTACAATGAATTGCAAAGCAATGAGGAGAACCTCCCTCTGATCCTCAGGAGGTTGAGCAACATGGGACAACTTGGAGTAGATATTTTTGGGTTTTTACCTCAAGCCTGCTGGTCTTGAGCATGCTGCGTGTAGAACCCAAGTGTCAATCTGAAGACTATGTCAGACACCATGTTCTCCTAAGAGTTGTATTATCTATCACTGGTGGTCCTCCACCATTAGCACACCTTGACCTCTCCTCCAGGGATTCTTTATTTACTACCACCTTGCAATCATACTAATGGTATCACTCTTGTTATTGACGGCGCACACACATTCTCAAGTTCTCCTGCATCTCCCTCCCTGCTGCATAGTGCTGGGGAGTTGTAGTGAAATGGTCCATGTTAAAGAGCACCTCCATTCCATTGTAACAGACTTGAACCTTCCTGAATCTAAACTACAAGAGACATCACAGCTGAGCTTGGGCTGTGTAATCACCCAATGAAACTTTGAGATCATTCCAGTCCACAGCAAATATGGGGAACTTTAGAGCAGCTGCTGGTAATTTCAGATCTGTGCGTCTGTAAGGCAGTCAACTTATAGCTCTTCAGCTGTTGGAGGTTACAACGCCTCCTATTGTGATATGAGTTTTAGCCCCCAACCTCTGGAGATCTAGGGCACTGGAGTTGTGACATTCAGAACTGATCAAGATTGTTTCTTTAGAGTCGTGCAGGGGTGGGCATCTTGTGAGTTTCCAGCTCTTATGTAAAAGTCAAAACATCAGTGGCAGGCTTAACATGTTGGGAGCTGTAGTCCAAGCTGAGCTGGAGAGAAGGGCACAGCCATGTGCTTATTGAGATATGTATTAGTCTGCAGTGCTATTGGATAAACTAATATGCTCATAAGATGGCTGTCACATCCTGACCAGGTCTCTAGCATGCCAGTAAGCCATGCAAAGTGGGAATTTCTAAGTAAAGCTTTATTATGAAGTTATTTATTACTATTATTAGGCGTTGTCTTTAGCATTACTACAAGTGTGCACAGTGGAGGGTTCTTATGTCTGTGCTGAGTTTCCAGTGTACTGATTCAATTATCCAAGTAAAGATAAATTGGAGAAGGGAAGGGGCAGGGTCATTAGACTCATCTCTTAACCCCTTGAGTATCAGACCAAAGCTAAAGCATGAAACACCCCTCCAGCACTCACAAGGTTAATGGACTGTGTGTGTGTGCCTAGCAAAACAGAATAATTCCATTCAGAGGTGTTTATCAAGTTTTAAGTATTGAAATGGAGTTAATCCTTTTAGTGCCAGGGAAAAGTTCATTGTGTTGTTCACAACTCTAGTAGTCAAAAGGTTAACACAACTATGACTTGCAGATGTGTCATCATGTAAAAGAGGGTGCAGTCATATATACAGGGGTGTGGTCATGGGTGGGGCTAGGAGCGCTGTTGAGGATGACTTGTCTAGAGGGGTGCCAGAGCTGTAAATCCAGGCCTGTCTGTGATTGGCTGGGAGGTGAAGTTACTTCAGGACACGTTCTGTTCCCTGTGTAACCCCACATCTCAGCCAATGGGAGTGTGGGGAAAAATGTAAACAGGTTGTGGAGATATGTGATATTTAACCCCTAGAGTTCTTTAGGATGCCCTCTTGCCAATTTCCAGCAAAGCATTTTAGCAACCAGGAAGTGAGGAGAACCTAACCTCAAAAAGCAACTTGTTGCTTACCCATCTAGCACTCAAAGGGTTAATGGTGATCCTAGTTAGGCTAATGGGGGTATTGTCGTAGTAGTGTAAGTTTATTTTAGCCAGTTCTTCCAATGCCAGAAATTTTCCAAGCTACCATGCAGTGAGAGGGGTTAAGGGGAACTTGTGTAAGTTTGGGGAATGTGGTTTGGGTGCAGATGGGAACATTGAGGAAACTGTGATAACACAGTGACATAGTTGATGGAGCTGAAAAAAGACATGTTTCTATCAAGTTCAGCCCATGCCAATTCTCCCCTGTTAATCCTGAGGAAGGCAAAATATATTTTTGAAGTCTTTTCCAATTAATCCCCTAGTGGATACAAAAAATTCCTTCCTGACTCCAAAAGGCAGTCAGGTATTTCCCTGAATCAACATCATATCTGCTTTGATTATCACAGGCTTTTGAGTCAGAATAGATTTTTTTTCTCCAGGCTTGGCAACATTGAGCTGGGAAGACTTATCTGATTGGAAAAGGGAGCCTTGTAAAGGCTGTCTGGTTAACATGTAATAGCAGAATGGCTGTTTGCAATGTTATTTTGGGCTGTTTTTGTATGTATGTCAATTGGAAAAGGCAGCATTCCTATCAGCTAGATTGGAATAGCAGAAGTAGGAAAAGGCTACTATTTTGCAGGCAAATTTCGATTCTAATGGAATGGAATCGCTTGCCTTAATTACTGGGTCTATGGAGACAGAGGCTTTCTCCAGGCTGGTGTGTGCATTGCTAACCCCTGCCCCATTCCTGTCCAGTTCTGATCATTTTACGGGCAATCCCTTTCTTTTAGTTCTGCCAACTACATTATGCCCCACCCATAATGTGCATCATTTTGTTGCCCAAGTCCAGCCCTTCTTAGTACCGTCGCTTTGGGGTCAAGAATGTTCCCAGGTATGGCTCTGTCCACATAGACAGGACATCAGCTCAGTATACTGCAGTAACAGTCTATGGGCCACATCTATCAAAGTAAAAGTGGAAGAATATTGGAGCAAAAGTCCCACTAAGTATTGAGTTTTTCTGTAATAAATATTGTGCTGCTGTTTTGCTTCAGGGTTGCTCTTGGCTTGATAAATGTGTGTCTTTGTTGCTCCACCCCTATGTATTAGGGTTATACTTGTGAACATGTGCTGAATGCCACTCTCCTCTGATGTAATTTCTAGGAAATGGGAGCTAAAAAGAAAGGTTCATCACACTGGGCCTTGTGCATCTTGTACAAATTGAGAAATTCTGGAGCAATCCAACTGCAAAATACGTTAAAAATCCAAAATTTCAAATTGATTTACATGGGAGATTTTAAACCCTTGAAGGCTAGAGAGATTGCATCACTCTCTCTTTGGGAACTCTCGTGTTCAAGGGGATAAATGCCCTATTTAAATTAATGGGAATTTTTATTTTTTTGTGTGTTTATTCATGAGGCCCATTGATATATTTTTTTTTATTTTATTTTTAAACACAATGGGCACAAATAAGTCAAGATAAACAAAATCTTTCACCGCTTCATGACTTAATCCCTTGAGGATCAAAGGTGTGCAACATATTGATTCTCAAAGGGTTAAATCCATTTTGCTGCTGATTAATAAAACATAAGCCAGATTAATGCAAGACCAGTAACACATACGGCCAGCAACGGTGAGCTATATGCACATAGTCAAAAGTATGACTATTTTGGAAAAACCAGCAGCACTGAACAGCTTGACTGGCACTCAGACTAAATTCAGTTTTAACCCCTTGAATGCTGGACACTTCCAGCATTCAAGGGGTTAAAGGTTTGCCCCAGAACTGCTTCTCATATGGAGCATATGCCGTACATGAGATAATAATGAAACTGACTGGTAACAAGCAGACACTGAACAGGTTAAGACAAGATGAGACTTACAGAGCTTTGAAGCAGGAAAGCATTTCACATGAGAATGTATTTTAATAGATTCTGCTAGGAAAGAGATCTTGAGCTCTGTGAGGTAGGGCTGGGGTTTTATGATGTAAGAGGCATTTTGTGGGACCTAAAGCCGCATGAAACACAGAGGTGGCTCTGTTGGCATCCTTTGTAAGATACAGAGGTGGTGGAAAGGTTTGCGTTATGGACTCAGTAAAGCCGCATCTTGGATCACAGAAAGGTTGAACCTTGTGCTAAAGGCCACAATGTTATCTTAAGAGAACATTCTGAAATGGATGGAACATGTTTCCGAATATCAGTCTGTTCTACAATCACAACATTCCACATCTGGAATAGAAGCGCTGGCTGGAACACCACCACACTATCAGCTCCACGGAGGAAAGAAAAATGTTGGAATTGGCTCTGATACACTCCATTTAGTCTAACGGCTTCAAGGAATGCAAAAAATGGGCAAAATAGGGAACATATATTTTTTTATTTTAACCCCTTGGACTCTGGAAACCTAGGTGATCTGGCCAGACTAATGCCTAAATGAGGTACAATTCTATTATAATATTTAAAACAAATGTTACACTATATGAAATATCCACATCTATTTTTTTACTCCACACCAAATCTTTTTAGTAGCATTATTATAAGTAAAAAAGATAATAATGATATGGTTTTTTTTTGTTTGGTTTTTTTTTAAGTTCATTTGCCATTTGTACTTGCCCATTCCATATTTATTGCCTTGAATTCATGTTATGAATGTATAAATCCACTAGGGCAGTTCTTCTGGGGTCAGCTGTGCTTAGGGTGTATATTAGAGTGTTTGATCTCTGTAATACATACCAGCAGACATACAAAAAAACAAAGACACTCCCATTGTATAGCCTGGCGACTCTGTTGCTATATAACCTGATATAAGCTGATATAACCTTAGTACTGTAGACTCAAGCTTTACCTGGATCGGTCTAGAAAATACGCTACCTTGCAGCAAAACATCTGGAACTCAAGATATTAGAAACATTTTTGAACAATAAAAAACTTCTGGGAAAAAAAACACATTTCCAGTATTTTGTGTACCCTTCTTTTACTGAATTGGAAAAAACCTTAAAACATAATTTAGGGTTAGTGCCTCTTTAAATTGAGACTTTTGTAGTATAGTATATTTTGGTAAGGCAGGTGTAGGGCTAGAAAATCGATTCCAGAGCCTGATTTACCTCAGAATCGTATTTGTACATTCTCCCAAATATAGCACATACACATTTCTATGTGCATTGTAGTGGGGAACATTTAATTGCCTCCATGTGCCAAAATTTAAGGGTTTTGCTTGCTTTAGTATATATGGATCAGAATGAATGAGCCGCTGATTAACTAAAATCTGCTTAATCGAGGTTTTCCTTAATTCCTGGCTTGATTGTAGCCCTTGAAGACCAGACTTTGACACCTCTCTTTAGACAGACATGACAGTTCACTATATAAAAATGCTTTCATGTTTCTGCAGAATGATGGTGGGGTTTTTCTTACATGGCTTAAACTGACTGTTGAACTCTATTTTCCTTGTAAGAAGCTGTGAACTAAGTACTGAAGATTTAATACAATAAATTATATAAAACTGTACTTGACTGATATTCCTGTTAAATTCAGAACCACTTATTCCTAGGTTAAATTTTCCATTTAGACTCTAGAGGTGAAGCACTCACACATCGCCTGCATATTTCCTTCCCCCATTGCTGTTGCTTTACCTCTGCTGTCTCTCCCTCATTTCAGTGTTAGTCTTTCCATCTCCCCTTACCCCATTTTCTTTACATAATACCCTCTGTTATTGTGCACTCTTTTCTCTGTCCTCCAATATAGCTTACAGGTACCGTGGGGGAGGAGACAGCTCCTCCCAGTAGGCTGGAACAATTCTTCAAGAATTGTAGGGGCTTAGCCTCCCTCTCCTCCATAGCAGGCTACCTAGCTACTCCCCTCCAGTTAGAATTGTTCTATCATCCTGGTAGGAAGGCTGTGAATAGCTCTACTTAGTTTTAGTTGTTTTATTATTTTTTTTTTTTTTAGTGGGGTGTCAAAATTCCCCCATTAGATGGATTACCATTACTGGCATCCCCAGTTTACCGGAGCTGCTTGTGGACCTTTTCAGCCCTGGGCGGCATGCAGCCGTGCAGGGAGCCCTGATTTCCATGACGTACATGTACATCCTTGGTCCTTTAGGGACCTGCACCCTGTGACATACATGTACGTCATGGGTCGTTAAGGTGTTAATGTGTGTTTTTACACTTTTTAGACACATTTTACTTTAGATGTTATTTTTGAACTCTGGCACGCTTTACTGCATAGCTGCAATGCTCCACTGATCTCTATGGGACAGACATATTGAGACATATCTCTGCAACCGCTCTGTGTACAGAGTTGAGAGAGGGCCCATTTTGTTGGTCTCCACTGGCCTAACTATCCGGTGGGCATTCTCAGTATCTTGGGTGCTTTGGGGGGATTCGGTTCTGTATTTGATACTCTATATTGAGAAATCTACGTTTCCCATAAACGACCCACTTTGCGGGCTGTTTTCCCGATTGGTTCCCTTTGTTTTTCCTCTCTACCAAGTATCACATGTAGGGCTTGGTCTCTTCAACTGTCCTCCTCAGGTTAACCCTTCGCTTGCCAGATAAGTGTGTTTTAGGCTTTCTGGGGTGAAATCTGTAATCTGGGTGACAGTATTTGGGTATTCCTTTACTTTATTGACACTGTTCTCCTGTAGAATGTCAGATCCACTAGGTCATGGGGCTAGGCCTAAGACTAAGGACTCAGGGGCGTCTTTGACCCCCTTACTTACTGTTCCTCATGTCAAACAGGGCTTCCCAGGTCAGGTCACTTATGCCCTTCATGTGCTGTGGCCTCTGTGTCTCCACCAGGGCCTTCCAGCCATGATCAAGAGCCACCTTGGGTCAAGGACTTGAAGTCCTCTATGGCACACTTTACTCTTTCTCTCCAAGTATTCTTCAGTCCTGGAGACCCCCCACTTCCTTCAGGTTTGTGGCCCCTAAGGCCCCTGGCATTCCTGATCTCTCTGATTCTTCTCTGGATCAATGGGCTACTCCTCCACCGGTTGATTCTCCCATTTCCAGGCTTTCTAAATCCTGCTCTTTCTAAATTTCTGCTCTTAAGGACATGACCGACAGAAAGCTTTGAGGCTGTCTTGAAGGCTAATTTCACTTCCATTGGTGCTTCCTTGAGACCCACTTTTGCTTCTGCCTGGGTTAATAGGGCCATTGCTGTTTGAACTGAACAGTTGACTGCTGCATGTTGTTGCCTCAGGTTCCTAAACGTAACCCTCAGGTGAAGAGACATTGTCTTTTTCATCCCAAACAAGGCGAAGCGTTCAGGGCAAACCCGTTGGCAGCGTTCCACCCCCAAGCCCAAACAGCAGTGGAGGTCCAAACACACACCACCAAACTCAAATCCACCAACCTCCTTCGGCATGACTCGCCGAACCCTGGTCCGTGTCCAGTGGGGAATCGCCTGCATCACTTTTTTAGTGTTTGGATAGGCTCTGTTGCGGATCAGTGGGTATTACAGGTGATTTCAGAAAGTTACAGGATTCCCTTCAAATCCCTACCCCCCTTCAGGTTCTTCCCTTATCACTCCCCTCAGGGACAGAAAAAAGCTCAGGCTTTCTTGGACAAGGGTGTTCTGGCCCCAGTTCCTCAGCAGGAGAGAGGTTCAGGCTTTTATTCCAACCTCTTGTCGTTCCCAAGAAGGACACCGGATGCCATCCTATCCTGGACCTTTAAGGCTCTCAACAAATTTGTGATCAAGACCACACTACAGGATGGAATCCTTGCGTTCTGTCTTCACAGCGATGTGTCCAGGGGAATTTCTGGCATCTTTGGATCTTCAGGATGCGTACCTGCACATTCCTGTCCATTCAGCAAGCAGGTTTGCCTGTAGTGACATGGAACAGTTCTTCCAGTTCACTGCTCTCCCCTTTCAGTTCACTGCTACCACTCAGGTGCAGTTTCTGGGTGCATTGATTGCCTTCCTGCACACCAAGGGGATTTAGGTGACACCTTACATGGAAGACCTTCTCCTCAAGGCGCCTTCCAGAGACCTTCTGGATCACCAAGTTCAGGAATGTGCTCCGATCCTCCTCCTACATGGTTGGATCCTGAATATGGACAAGTCTGCCCAGGTTCCCTCTCAGAACCTGGTGTTCCTTGGTCTCCGGTTCGACACTCTACAGAGTATGGTTTATCTGACAGAGGATTTGATTCAAGAGTCTGCCCTGTCATGGACATCAGCTCCAGCAAGGAAGTTCTCATCTCTAGTGGGGAAGATGATAGACCATAGAAGCGGTACCCTTTGCCATGGCGCATGCCAGGGAGCTTCAGAGGTTTGTGATCCATGTTTGCAGGGGGAACCCGGATCTTCTGGATCATCCTGCCTCCCTTCCGGAGGAGGTGAGACAATCCCTTAATTGTTAGTTGGATCTCTCAAATCTGGGGAAAGGGAGACCATTCGTGATCCCGTGCTGGACCATTGTGACCACGCACGCCAGCTTACTTGGTTGGGGCCCAGTCTTTGGTTACCTGAGTGTTTAGGGCTGTTGGTCTGCAGAGGAGACTTTTCTTCCCATCAACATCTTGGACCTCAGGGCGATCTTTCCTCTGAGGTATTGGTCCTCTCAGCTGGTGGGATGCCCAGTCTGAGTCCAGTCCTACAACGCCACGGCAGTGGCTTACATCAACAAGCAAGGAGGCACAAGAAGCTCCGCGGCTTGGTTCAAGGTCAAAATTATTTTGTCTTGGGCAGAAGATAATGTGCCTGCTACCTCTGCCGTGCACATCCCAGGAGTAGAAAACATCCTTGCAGACTTCCTCAGTCTCCACACAGTGGATCCCAGAGAGTTGGAACTTCACCCAGAGATGTTCGACTTCCTGGTACAGAAGTGGGGTCTTCCTTGTATAGACCTGATGGCCACACTGGAAAACTGGAAAGTTTGGATGTTTTTTTCACGATGGCACGATCCACTAGTGTTTGCAGTGGATGCTCTGTCGATTCCTTGGAGATTCCGGTTGGCCTACATCTTTTTTCTCCACTTCCCCTGCTGCCCAGGGTCCTGCAGAAGATTCGCATGGACAGAGCATCAATCATCCTGATCGCACCTTATTGGACCAGACAGCCTTGGTTTCCAGAACTCCTGGCCTTGTCTGCTCAAGATCAGTTTCTTCTGCCGTGCATACCAGATCTCCTTCTTCAGGGGAACCTGTGGAAGGAGGATGTGGACCATGTGGCTTTCACGGCATGGCTGTTGAGGCTTCCATCCTGAGGAAGAAGGGATACTCTTCTGAAGTGGTTTCTACCATGATTCAGGCTAGAAAACCTGTTTCTTCCAAAGCCTATTTTCCATACTTGGTGTGTGGACAGGGATCTGTCCTCACAGGAATTTGACCTTCCGGCTATCATGTCTTTTTTGCAGGATAGAGTAAACAAGGGCATTAGTTCCTTGAAGGTTCAGACCTAGGGGCGCTCTGTCTTTTTTCAGAGACACATTGCCATTTTACCTGATGTCAAGGTCTTTTTTCAGGGCGTTGCTCATGCTTTCCTTGCTTATAAGCCTCCCACCCCTCAGTGGGACCTTTAATCTGGTGAGATAGCTCAGTGGTAAAGTCCCTGACTATGGAGCCTATTCCAACCGCAAGGTTGCAGGTTCAAATCCCAGCAGGGTCAACTCAACCTTTCATCCTTCCGAGGTCGATAAATGAGTACCATTGATTGGGTAATAATAACTTCTATTATTTCAGCTGCCGATTTGGTTAACTCCGAGAGCGTGCGCTGAAAGCGCTTTGAGTCCCACTGGGAGAAAGGCGCTATATAAATACTAGTTATTATTATTATTATTATTATTATTATAATCTTGTTTTGGGAGTTTTGCAGCGGCCTCCATTTGAGTCCTTGGCTACCATTCCGTTACGTCTTTTGATGTGAAAGATGGCTTTTCTTTGGGCAGTAATCTCTGTCCGCAGAGTTGCTGAGTCACAGGCTTTGTCCTGCAAGCTGTCTTTCCTGGTGTTCCACAAGGATAAGGCTGTTCTCTGTACCTCCCAGGAATTTCTTCCTAAGGTGGTCTCTGAATTCCACATCAATCAGGAGATTGTGGTGCCTTCCTTCTGTCCTGACCCTAAATCTGACAAGGAGCGGGATCTCTACTTGTTGGATGTTGTGCGTTGCCTTAAGTTTTATTTGTACTGCACTGAGTCTGTAAGTCAGACTGATGCTTTGTTTGTCATCCCTGAGGGTCCCAAGGCTGGTAAAGCGGCATCCAAGGTGACCATTGCATCTTGGATTAAAGCTACCATCTGCAATGTTTTACAAATCAATAGACGATTGTAGATCAAAAACAGCTGGGGAGGCACATGCTGCATACACTCAGTCTAGGCTAGGAGAATTACCTGCATGTCCCATGTCACTCTCCATATGTCTGCCACCAATGAATAACATCAGCCAACCTACTTCAAGTGCAGGGGAAATTAGGCCAAAGCAAAAGCTAAGAATGATGGGACTTGTAGTTTAACAGAAGCTTGAATGTTACATGTTACCTATGTATGTGAAAGCAACTGCATTTAGTTTTGGATGCAGAAAATTACACATAACAACTTCCAGGTATTGTTCCATACATTTTATTTCTTGGAAAGCTCTTTTCTGGATGTCCTGAGTTTTCCCTTGGGAGTTTAGTTTTTTGCCAAAAAGCAAAACAGCTTATTGTAATTATCTGATCCATATGTGAGCACTAAACAATCCCCTCCGCCTTGGCACCAAGCTATATTTTGTCTTGCAAAACCTATTACTATGAGAGACACCATTTCACAGCATCAACTTATTTTATATTATACTCTTCTGCTTGCTTGCTAGCTAATCATGAGACATACTTCTGCTTCCTTCTCCTAAAAAACTCAACCTGATGATAATCCAAACACTGTTTCCTACTGGATGGCTTCTTTCTGATTATTTAGAAAAATTCAGCAGATTACATTAAAGGGATAGTAATACTTCGTTTTATCTTTATTTTATTTTGTAGGCATTAAAAAAACATGAAGAACGATATGTCTTATCTCTCAAACCTCTATGGGGACAATTGAATCCAGGCCTCAATGAGCAGGGCATGGAAAATGAAAATAGCAAAAATAGTATTTTATTTACACAGACTAATGTACTAACACATGTACTGAAGTTTAAACAGATTTTAATGTGAGTTTTAATGTTGTGGAGCAGTGTGATACACTTACATATACACCGCATAGTCTGATCTCCTAAGAGGTACACAGAAAGATCTCAAAGAGATACTATCTCTCCTAAAGAGGGAGATGGAAACTACACCAACCAGAGTCAGATTCCCTTTAAGCATAGTAGGTAAAATAAGACAAAGAAAACCCTGCTATAATAGCACTCAATATTCAGAGTAACGGGACCTGCAGGAGATGTTAATATATGGATAATATTAGGGGAAAAATATAAAACTTAAACTTTAATTTAAATTTTTAAAAATGTAAGGGGCAAGGTATGAAAGCAGCAAATTTAAATTAAAAACAAAACATTGGCTGTATAACGGTGTAGCAACCAGGGCTGGCCCAAGACATTGTGCTGCCTGGGTCCAAGGATAAAATGCTGCCCCCCCACTCACACACCAAAACACGCCTACATCCATTATGTACTGTTATCACATATTTACATATTATCAACAGATCACCATAAAATTATATTTTATTATTTAAAAGATGCAATCCTCTAAGTGGGTTGAAAATCCTCACTATTGCAAAATTATAGATACAGGTATATCCAACTACTGTGTGTTAGACACCTAACTGACTGGTGTATGATGGACTCCTACCTAGGTAAGTTCATCTGTTACACTTAGTAATTATATAGATACAGTGGACAGAAAAAGTCTACACAGCCCTGTTAAAATGCCAGGTTCTTGTGATGTTAAAGAATGAGACAAAGATAAATCATGTCAGAACTTTTTCCACCTTTAATGTGACCTATAACGTGAACAATTCAATTGCAAAACAAACTGAAATCCTTGAGGGGGAAAATAAAAAACTCACAATAACCTGGTTGCATAGGTGTGCACACCCTTACTTTGTTGAAGCACCTTTTGATTTTATTACAGCAATCAGTCTTTTCGGGTAGGAGTTTATTAGCATGTCACATCTTGTCGTGGTAATATTTGCCCATTCTTCTTTGCAAAAGCGCTCCAAATCTGTCAGATTGCGATGGCATCTGCTGTGCACAGCCCTCTTCAGATCACCCCACAGATGTTCAATTGGATTCAGGTCTGGGCTCTGGCTGGGCCATTCCAAAACATTAATCCTCTTCTGGTTAAGCCACAAAACGCCTGAAGCTTTTGTACCAAAATTGCCTGGTATTTGGAACTGTTCATAATTCCCTCCACCCTGACTAAGGCCCCGGTTCCAGCTGAGGAAAAACAGCCCCAAAGCATGATGCTGCCACCACCATGCTTCACTGTGGGTATGGTGTTCTTTGGGTGATGTGCAGTGTTGTTTTTGCACCAAACATACCTTTTGGAATTATGGCCAAAAAGTTCAACCAAGGTTTCATCAGACCATAACACATTTTCCTACGTGCTTTTGGGGTACTTGATGTTTGTTATTGCAAACTTCAGCCGGGCTTGGATGTTTTTCTTTGTAAGAAAAGGCTTCCGTCTTGCCACCCTACCCCATTCATATGAAGAATACAGGAGATTGTTGTCACATGTAGCACACAGCCAGTAATTGCCAGAAATTCCTGCAGTTCCTTTAATGTTGCAGTAGGCCTCTTGGAAGCCTCCCTGACCAGTTTCCTTCTCATCTTCTCATCAGTTTTGGAGGGACGTCCAGTTTTTGGTAATGTCTCTGTTGTGCCATATTTTTTCTTCTTGATGATGACTGTCTTCACTGTGTCCCATGGTATATCTAATGCTTTGGAAATTCTTTTGTACCCTTCTCCTGACTGATATCTTTCAACAATGAGATCCCTCTGATGCTTGGAAGCTCTCTTCAAACTATGGCTTTTGCGCTGACATGCAACTAAGCAAAATGTCAGGAAAATTCTCCTAGAATGGCTGAACTTTATTTGTGATTAATTGGAGTCACTTTAAATGATGGCAGGTGTGTAATGACTTCTATTTAATATGAGATTGAATGTGATTGGTTAATTCTGAACACAGCCACTTCCCCAGTTATAAGCATACCTGGGAACTTTTCATGCAGGGCTACCCGGAGGGTAACCCTGTCAGTGCCGAAAATGACACGATTCGCGTCATAAAAGGTGCGGGGCTTAGTCGCGGGAGCAGGACAAAAAAAACCTCTGCAAAATGAAGGTAAGAGGGTGGGGAGTGGGAGGAACCGGGCGGGATGGAGCACAAGTGGGCAGAGTTTCTTCTTAAACTCTGCTGACCCGGTGATTCACACACTGCCCCAGAGACCCGGTAATTCAGTTTGAAATCCGGAGTCTCCGGGATAAAACCGGAGAGTTCCCAGGTATGGTTATAAGAGGGTGTGCACACCTATGCAACCAGGTTATTGTGAGTTTTTTATTTTTCCCCCTCAACGATTTCAGTTTGTTTTGCAATTGAATTGTTCACGTTATAGGTCACATTAAAGGTGGAAAAGTTCTGACATGATTTATCTTTGTCTCATTCTTTAACATCACAAGAACCTGGCATTTTAACAGAGGTGTATAGACTTTTTATATCCACTGTATACCTGACCTCTGTTTGATGGACACCTACCTGGACAAGTCCTTCTGTTGCACACTGTAATTATATAGATACATCTGACTGCTGTATGATGGGTATGATGGACCCCTATCTAGGCAAGTCCTTCTGTTACACCACTTAGGTTAGTATCTTGGTGGCAGAACCCCATGGGAAAAACCTTGAGTACACAGAGAAGCATGTCACAAGCCACAGTTGATCCGCCCCAGCAAAACCACCCCAAAACAAGGAGTAGAGTGACTCATGGGACAGCATCCACAACAAATGCTACAATTGGCTACCACTGTTGAAGCACATTATTATTGTTTGGAATCTGGTCCGCAGATCAACTGCTGGCTCTTCACCAGAGCCGAGATTGCAAGCTATAAAAATAACGATTTCATTGGAAGGGTCTAAAAAGTGTGCTTACAAACCAGGCACACTTAGTAGAGTATTCGAATGAAGTAGTTCTTCTTATATCTTGGGATCTGCAGCACAGTCACGGTCGGTCTGCGGACCGGATTCTAAATCTGACAGCTAGATGGCAGACTTGACCATTTTGGTCAGTGAGGGGAAATTTTGCTTGTGAATATCTCTCAAACCATAAAGGTTTGAGAGATAAGACTTATATCGTTCTTCATGTTTTTTTCATGCCTACAAAATAAAATAAAGATAAAACAAAGTATTACTATCCCTTTAAATGAGGTGAAAAATGTGTAATGCTGGTGCATATACTGGATTGCCAATCACACATTAAATTAGAATGAGATTGTTGAAACAGCATACTTCTTCTGTCATTACTAGGCAATACAGTAACTGAAGCTCATTTAAGCTAGACTGAAGTGAAATTATGTACCGCCGGGGCATATATCAGCTTGCCAATCACACATTTAAATTGTGATGAGATAGTACTGTGTATTATTACTAACGTTAGTATATACTGTCAGATCCCAAACCAGCTTGCCAGATCAGAGGATCAAGTAAAACATAAATCACTAGGGAAACCCCCACAACTGATACTGATGTCTGCTAGGATAGGGGTATATCTTTATTTAGTAGTCCACTGGTGCACACGTTTGCCCCAGCCATTGTATACAATGTTATCTGATAGTCTAATTTGACCCTTTGGGTGCCACAGAGATATCCAATGCATTGTGTTGCAGTGTGGTGGATGCCTCTCTGGCAGTCAAGGGGTTAGATGTTAAAATTATGTGCATGAGTTTTAAAGTCATCTATTGTGCATTCAACTTTCAGTCTTATTATGACTGAAGAAGAGACCTAGTAGTCTTGAAAGCTAGCATCCAAACAACTCAGCCAGTAAAGGTATCATTTTTATTCTACTAGTCTCCAACCCTACGATAGTAATAATTTACAACTCACACAGACCAGGGCTTCCTCCTTTCACTGTAGACTGGCACAAAAGACATGATATTTTAGTACATTTAAAGGGATAGTAACACTTAAGTATTACTAATCCCTATATTAAAGTCATATTAAAAATAAATGTATTGCCCCCAGTGTCATCTCTCAAACCTTTATGGTTTGAGAGATGATCGCTCCTAAAGTTGCCCTCTTCCTCCCCCTTCCCCTGTAGTCAGAGTTCTAGCTGACTGCAGGGAAGCCAGTCGTGCGACTTTCAGGCGGCTTTCCAGCACAGCAGCGATCAAGTTAATAAAAAAGAAAACTTTCACTGAAATGGTCTTCTACGTGTGCTTTTAGTGAAAGATTTTTTTTTTTTTATTAACGCGATCGTGGCTCTGCTGCAGAGCCGCCTGATGATCTATGACCGGATTTCCCTTCAGTCAGCTACAACTCTGACTTTGGGGAAGGGGGAGGGAGAGGGCAACTTTAGGAGAGATGACACTGGGGGCAATACATTTATTTTTAATAGGACTTTACTATAGGGATTAGTATTACCCTTTAAAGTGGACCCCTTGCCTTAGCATAAATTTAATTTAAGAGAAAATTAAGAGCTACCTGTAATTTGTTTACAATATAGGGTTTTTTTTGTTTGTTTTTTTTAAAGAAATTAAGCTTACTTTTTTCTAATTCGTGCTATGAATAAATCTAACAGAGCTCAAAAGCTGGTGGATTTTCTAACTGTGCCACCAAAACATAAGGTTAATTTTCCCAAAATGATTTGTTCACAGAAAAGGTTAGAACAACATATAGGCACAATTTAATAATCTTCAAAATAAATTAAAATTGTGTTAGTTTCTTATTAAAATGAATCTAACATGTAACTGGGCAGTGGAAATGAATTACACTGGACTGGTATTACTTGTCTGGTATATTTTTGTCTGGTCCAAGATTAAGCGGACGGTCTCCCCTAGGGCCCGGGGGAGATAGCCTCTTTTTCACGTCTACCCTTTTGTGCTATCTTAAGATGCTTCAGAACGTATATTGGGAGGTTTATTTTGGGTGCGGTAGGTTGGTTGACTGGGGGGGGGGGGGGGGTTGTTGTCTTCAGGGTACTACTAGTGAGTGTCTGGGTTGCGTTTATCTAATGCTCCTATGTCACTTGCCAGATCTTGTTGCTTGTGGCTGTTGCTATGCTTTTAGAGTACATAGCTCTAGATTCTGTCTGGTGTTGCGGGGATGCTACTGATTGCTATGCCAGTGTTCCATCCCTCGCATGTTTTTTCCTATCTTGTCCCCTTGTTGTATGTTTGCACCTCTGCCATTTGTGGTGTCCCTGATATATCGGATGCTTCACTTTGAGCTGCTGATCTGTGTATTAAAGGGATAGTAATACTTTGTTTTATCTTTATTTTATTTTGTAGGCATTAAAAAAACATGAAGAACGATATAAGTCTTATCTCTCAAACCTTTATGGTTTAAGAGATATTCAAAAGCAAAGTATCCCCCCCCTGTTCAGCCAAAGAAGAAGGGAGGTGCCCAGGTAGACTGCAGAGAGGGACAATCTTCAATTAAGATAAGGGAAAAAGCTGAAAAACTTGTCAAGGGGGGAAGGGCTTTCATTCTTTTCATACAAAGAAGATTGTCCCCTTCTGTTATCTGTCTGGTTTTACAAGCAGATTCACATCTGAGAAGAGATGGCTTACACTAGGAAAAAGGGGCGGGAGGGGGAAACTTTGCTTGTGAATATCTCTTAAACCATAAAGGTTTGAGAGATAAAACTTATATCATTCTTCATGTTTTTTTAATGCCTACAAAATAAAATAAAGTTAAAACAAAGTATTACTATCCCTTTAAGACGTGGGTCAGTTTCCAATTACCGGGTCTTTTTCATTTGCTTTCTCCCCATGATTCCCTCTATTTGCTGCACGTAATACCTTATGTTAATATTGTCACATGTTTATTTGTATTTTATCTTCTACTACTGCTACAGAATTACTTGAGCATATTCATGCAGACCACGTACAGGGTCTTAGGCCCTATATTGTTTAAACTTTTATATGAGATTCCCCCCCCTCCATGACCTCTTTGAGGTTCCTGCATGATATCCAAGCAGGGTGCTGGGCATGTCGCCCTGTCACTCTGTCCACACCTTAACCTATTCCTGTTTTATGTTAGGACCATCAAAGTATAGTTAACATTTGTTTTCTAAGAATGCATATACCTGTATTTGGATGTAATGGTTTTCCTGGATACTGATGGTATTTATGTATGACTTTGTGTGCCGCTAAAGTCTTTCTACTCTGTACATCTACTTTATCTAACCTATTGCTGTTTTATGATAGGACTATAGCTTACATCTGTTTTTATGACTGGATATATCAGTATTGAATTTCACTGATTTTTATGTTACGTTCTGTTTGGATACTGCTGGTACTATGTATGACTGTGTGCCACTAATGTCTTTCCACTCTGTACCTTCACTTTATTGATTAATAACGCTTTATAAAAACAAAAAAAAAAAAATGAAAATAAATTATATAGTTTTAAACAGGATACGTTCCCAAGTTGTACAGTCCTTCAGGGTAGAGAAAACACACACACACAATTCAGGTTCAGCAAACATGATATGCCTATTTATTAACCCCCTGAGGATGACTGACGTGCCAAGACCATCACAGAAATCTGTCAACTGAGGACAGATGATTGTCCTGGTACTTCATGGGTTAATAATAATTGTGGGGAGGCTGTAACTGACTGTTCCAAGACTGGAGCAGTCCACTCCAGCTATTCCCTTGTAAAGTTTAACCCCTTAAGGACCGGGAAAATCTGGAGCAGATTGCACTTAAAGGGATAGTAATACTTCGTTTTAACTTTATTTTATTTTGTAGGCATTAAAAAAACATGAAGAATGATATACGTCTTATCTCTCAAACCTTTATGGTTTAAGAGATATTCACAAGCAAAGTTTCCCCCTCCCGCCCCTTTTTCCTAGTGTAAGCCATCTCTTCCCAGATGTGAATCTGGTTGTAAGACCAGACAGATAACAGCAGGGGACAATCTTCTTTGTATGAAAAGAATGAAATCCCTGCCCCCCTTGACAAGTTTTTCAGGTTTTTCCCTTATCTTAATTGAAGATTGTCCCTCTCTGCAGTCTACCTGGGCTGTACAGGGGGGGATACTTTGCTTGTGAATAACTCTTAAACCATAAAGGTCTGAGAGATAAGACTTATATCATTCTTCATGTTTTTTTAATGCCTACAAAATAAAATAAAGATAAAACGAAGTATTACTATCCCTTTAAGGACCGGAGCAATTCTGAACTTTTTGACTAGGTCTTTGTTCAGCAGTGTTTTCCTCTAAGGCATTTATTTCAGCCACACATTATGTAGCATTTTTTCGCACACAGTTAGGGCTTTCTTTTGATACCATACTTATATGGATAACCCACCATTTATTTTATAAAAATTAAAGAACACAGTAAATATATTTTTTCTCTTGGGATCATTTGGGCACAATGAGTTAAATTTTTATGGAGACTGCATGAAAGGTATGACCGGTCAGTTATACCTACAAAATGGGCAGTTTTTAGTGGGCAGTGTTCCCACTGGATGAAAATCTCCATGTCCCTCTTTCCCACCCTATTTTCTCTCATATTTATTGATGACATTTGGCAGTGTGTATAAGTGTATTACATGGCTCCACAACAATCACACTCCTATTATTTAAACTTAGAATATTTATTTTATAAATAAAATGTTTAAATAAAATATTTTCTCTGTTTTAAATTTATAAAAAAAAAAAGAATATTGCTTTTAGCAGGTCAGAAATGGACCTGCATCCACCCAGCCTCCAGCACCAGCACTGAAGAGGTTAATACACCCAACTACTGCATTATTTTTTTTTTTTTACTATGTGTCTGCTCTCTGCTTCTGTCTCCCTTACTTTAATAGTAAGGAAGAGAGAGGCACAGAGCAGACACAAAGGCAGTGTGTCAAGCGCATTGCCTTTTTTAATCAAAATGCCGGTACATGTGATCGCTCCTGGAGCAATCATGTGAACCGGCAGAACAGACAATGACTGAAGCAGAGCGCTCCGGTCCTGGAGCGTTCATTCTCAGCCTCTGCAGAATGATAGCAGCGTGCACAGAGGTGTGCTGCTATCATTTAACCGATGATGTGCCAGGACTGTCATGGGTCCTTATGGGAAGTGCACCCATGATGGTCCTGGCACGTCATGGGTCGTTAAGGGGATAAGCACACATCAATGTGAGTTTTATTGCTGTTGAGCAATGTGATACACAACACAAAGTCTGATCTCCTAAAAAGAGAGACAACAGGGTAGGAAAGAGGGACAGAGGGATTTTTGTCTTAGAGGGACAGTAACCCCCTAAAAAGAGACACTTCATATCTTTTATCCAATCCCTGTTAAAAATGCATTCATTGAGCACAAATCATGACAGGGAAACCTATAAAAAAATGTGCTATTTTTTCAGAATTTTTATATTATTGTTATCATCAAATTAACCAATGTATGTATATATATCCTATATAATAATTTGCTAATGTATGTTTGTCAGTAGCTGTGATGCACAGTTCAGATTGCTGCGCGTACTGCAGTCATGTGCAGTACAGACTGCCAGTGCCGCGGCTGATAGTGCGCAGAGAGGACTGTGGTCTGAATTCGGAACGCCCCATTCAGTAAGCAGCCTCGGCACGGGCAGTGTCTACTGTGCATGACTGCACCGCGGCCGTTGCTGCCTGGCACTGTGGCCCGTGTACATAGGCTGTTCAACTAGTGTGTGTGTGTGTATATATATATATATATATATATATATAAAAACATGGCACCAAAAGAAAGCTCTAATTATCCTTAACCCCTTAAGGACCAGCGTTCCCAGGGTGTGCGGTCCTTTAAGGACCACATAGGAAACTTTGACGTGCTGTCCCACGTGACTGATCACGTGAGGCGGCACGCCGAACGGGGGACTGAAAGAGACCTCTCCGGTCTTGGAGCAATCAACTTCAGTCCCCGGTATTACCGCGCTCCTACAGGAGCGCGGTGAGTAAAAGTACGTGACGTGCCAGGACCGTCACTGGTCCTTAAGTGCTGAACCAGTGTGACGGTCCTGCTACGTCAATGGTCCTTAAGGGGTTAAAAAAAACTTTATATATTTGTGTGGATGTACTAAATAAATTGCTCTTGTCCTCTAGTGCAAAAAGCCCTTGTCACCAAGAGGTTAAAACTCCCAGACAGTGGAATTTCAGCATCAAAACAAACTCATCTGAGCAGTAATTAAACAGTTAACATCCTTAGCTGTGTGTGTTTTCTCTGCTTACTGACATAAAAGTGAAGAATAAGAGGCACAAATTACCTATTGCATAAAAATGGACCTGCTGACACTTACTAGAACCAGTCAAATCTCTGAACAAACTCCACTCACCAGTTCAGAAATCTCCCATCTAGGAACAGGTGGTAAGCTGATAACTGATATGAGTGTCAGAGGGGTATCCAATGCATTGTGAAGCACTGTGTGGATACCTCTCTGAATAAGGGTTAAACTCCTGAAGGAGTTCCAGGAAGACCACTGTGGAGGTCACAGCACACAACTTGCCCAGTCAGCTGCTCCCCTCCATGGGTTCTTGTCCTGGATACTCTGGATCAGGCTGTTGGCATGAACAGATAGCTGCCACTCACCAACAGATCGGCAAGCAAGTGAATTTAGCTTTTGCAGTGGGTGGGATGAGGATCACCAGCCAACTCTCTTCCAGGTATCCCCTCCAGAAATAAAGCCAAAAATTGTATTGGGGAGGGTACAACACTGCTTATATACACTTCCAGACACTCTTATCAAGATTAAAATGCAAACCATGGCTCAGAACAGTGTTGACACGCTTAACCAATCAGGGATTGGCCTACATTTCCAGACACTCATCAAGATAAGCATCCACATTAAGACTTGGAGCAGTGGTGTCCCTGTTGACCAATCAGAGCAGGTTATTTATTCTCCACTTAGAATGCCTCTTTTCAAGCCATGCTGATGGAGGAAGCACAGCGGGAATCAATCAAAATTCCAACCATTCCTTTGTTGTTTCAGCAAAATTATTAGCTGAGCATAATGGGAAACACAAAATACATCAAGCTTTATCACAAGTAAAACAGACATGGAGTATACTGGACATGGCAGCAAGCCACAGGTGCTGATCTTAACCTTTATTTTGTCTGAACTCTGGCTCCTCACTGCAAAATCCCTTTACATGACTTACAGTATAATACCACACACACTATTACAATACACTATACCAGTGTTTCTCAAAGGATTTTTTCTCATGGCCGCCAATGCAGCCACAACCATGTTCTCGTGGCCGCCAGTGTGGCCACAGCCATATCGTGGTGACCGCACTATGACATTACATGCACAAATGATATAAGTGGATTAAGACATACAAAAATTGCATTCAAATATGTGCCACGACAATAACATTACATCAGATTACAATTTAAACATTACAAAAAATAAAATGATTAAAAACTACCCAATAAAAGGTTCTTAAAATTTACTAGTTACTGGAGATATATATTGCAGAGAGTAATTTTTTCTTCCAGTCCTGCTTCACAGTTAGCAGCTCACAAATAAAAACAACCTTCATATAAAGGTGTCTAATATTAGACACCTTTATATGAAAATTGTTTTTATTTGTGAGTGCTGCACATTTATATTTACTTTAATTTTTATAGATTTTTTTTTTAGGAAGGGTAGAAGTATTTTCACTTTAAGGCATTAAAGCCTTGTCTCCAGAGCCGGATTAACCCTCCACAGGGCCCTAGGCAGGGTCCCAAATTGGGGCCCCCCAGCTTACACCCACCACCACCATAAACTCTTGGTTTGGCCATTGTTGTTGTGGCTAGCTAGAAGTACTACTACCAATTCAATAAAAGACAAAAATGAATACTTTATATATATTAACAATGTACAGAAGGGCTTATAATTGAAATGGTGCTACAGAAGTGTTTTCACTGAGCGTACACTTGAAACAGGACTACAGATAATTCCACCAAGTTTACAATTGAAATGGGGCTACACCACTGATTCCATAGAACTTAAAATTGAAATGGGGATGCACTAGTGATACCACAAAGCTGACAATCCAAGTGGAGCTATGCTAGAGATACCAACACCATGTATACACACACACTCTGAAACACTTAAGCCCATACATACACAAACCCAATCTCTCTTTTACTCTCACACATTTTTTTTATTTACTGGTATGAAGAAGAAAAAAAGATTTACAACGTTTCCCTGTAGTGAACTCGGCTGGGACAGCACAATGCCATGATATCATCTCGTTATGTCAACCTGGCCAAGGTCACAACATGCCAGAACCTGCGTTAGAATAAGGCTTCAGATCATACTTTGGCCACCTATACTCTAAATGGGCTGCCTTGCTGGGCCCCAGCCTCCATTATTACTCAGATTTTTTACGTGCTTCCTGCTGTACAGCATTCACAGTCATAGACTGTGGCTTTCAGCTGGGCTACCTCGAAGATGCAAAGGGTGCAGGCCCCTGGGACACCAGGCTCGGGAGCAGCCGCACCCTCTCTAGTTACACCACGGTTGCTGATAGATTCACCAGTGAGGTACAGGATAGTTTCCAGACTCTCTTCAATTATATATACTTGAGCCCTAGCCAAACCACATATAAGCTACGCAGCTCATGCCAGTCTCTAAACAAAGGTTATGGCCCCCCTCTACCCCTGGACAACAGCCCTACCACTACCCATTTAGGTGCAGCCCTGAGTAAGATACCTCTTGATGTGCCCAATCCTCTGCTGCTGCTCTACTGCTCCCGCTGTGCACCACATGGTAAATGAAAGCATATACTGTGACTTAATTTTGACTCCTCCATCTCGCTATTTGTGGCAGGCTTTTCATCCTTCTCTCCTTCCTCCCTCTGTTTAGCTAATCAAGGGTGGGAAAGTGTTGCGCAGCTACTCTTCCATTGCCTCCTCTCTGCTTCCTGCCTCCTCGGTACTCTGCCAGCCACAAAAAATGAAGTTGGTTCTGATCGGCAGCTGCAGTCAGTCACCCACATGCTGTATCAGGGCCCCTCAGGTGCATAACCTGGCTCTGCTTGTCTCTCCTGTTCGCGATCTGCTTAGGTACGAATTACAAGGAAGGCTGGCTAAATGTGGATTGGCTGTCTGAGGGAAGCCTCAGTCAGTCAAAATTGTATCTTTTTTTTTTTTTTTTTTTTTTTTTTTAAACTGTGCAGCAACCATAACATCAATGCGGGATGTGCGGCCACCATTTCGGCATTTCTGTGTACACAGAATGCATAGCAAAATATAGTACTGAGGTAAATAACACAGGGAAACACAAAGAAACAGCAACCAAATTATAACAGAGGGGACACAACACAGTAGACATTTTTTAGCAATAAGGGAAACAAGGGCTCATCTCCACAGATACACACACATTCCCAGATGAGATGGAGCACCAGTCCACTCTGCTCTTCCTCACCACAGCGACCTTAAAGGGGAACTTTCACCCTCTTGTGACTTCATGTCACTGTATTAGTTTCTTTGAAATTATCATCTTATATATACAATGGTAAGTTGACTCCCCCAAGCATACTCAAAAAAACATGCCTTGTTATAAAGGGGACATGATTGTCATCCGAACAGAGAAAGAGCGCTGCCTCTCACGCATAATGACGTGGATTAACGGATTTATAAAATTATTATTTGCATGGAAAATTGGCACTGTGACCATTTTATATGCATGTATTGCAATTATTTGTTGCAGACAAATATATAACAGTGCTTATGTCAGCATGTCCGTTCTGCTTTAACGCTTTGAGTGTCAGAGGGGTATTCAACACATTGCTACGCAATGCGTTGGATATCCCTCTGGCCGTCAAAGGGTTAAATACCAGCTGCAGACAAACATTCCAGAGCTACATAACACCTCCCTGGGGCTATATATCACTGTATATTAAGGTGACCACATATCCCTTTAAGGGCTCGATTCAATTTGAGCCGGTAAAGGTAAAATATACAACAGGACTAAAGTGAGTTGCATCCGGTATGCACAGAGTTGTACTTCTGGAATTCAGTTGCCCTACCAACATGAACTCCAATGGGCATTGGGGCTTGCCCAATATTTGCTCGGTAAATGGGAGGTTTAACCCCTGGAATGCCAGTGAGGTCTCCATCTCATTGCATTCAAGGGGTTAAAGACCCAATTTAAGTAAATTTTGTGAATTTCTTTTTTGTCTGTGGTGCAGTTGGTTTGCCCCAGAATTGCACCTCTTTTCATTTATTTCATAGGATCCCATATGTTTAACCCTTTGGATGCAAGAAAGTTCTCCAGTTTATTGCTAAGAAAAGAGTCCTATCTAGTCTCCAAAGCAGTGTTTCCCAATATTGTTTTTCTCATGGCACCCCTAACACGCAGAATGGAATTTTTGGGGTACACCTACAATTTAATACATTATCTGTCAAGGAGTAATGAAGGGTACAAATATTTAGTTATTTTTAGATCTTACAATCAGAATAACAAAAACAAACATATTGTGCATAATAATTTCCATAAATATGCACTGGAAACTCAACATTCACATTTTTTTTATATAAAAGAAGGGGGCACTTTAAAGAGATAGTAATAGTATAGCCTCACAATAAAAGCAGCTCCAATTAAGATTCATAGTATTTGGGCCATGGAGAGTGTTATTTCAATACTGTCAGATTTGTAGTTCAAGAGTAATTGAATATTAAAGTATCCCCCTCCCACCCCTTTTACTAATGTAACACTGCTCACCTCAAAGCAGCAAGACTGTCCGGATGGATTGCAGAGAGGGACAATCTTCAGTGTGCATAAGGAAAAACCTGTCAAGAGGGGCAGGGTTATCCTTATGCTCACAGTAAGAAGATTGTCCCTTGCTGTGATCTGTCCGGTCAAGAGACCAGATCCCACATCTGAGGGGAGGTGGCTTACACTAGGTAAAAGCGGTAGGAGGGGGATACGTTACCATTCAATTACTCTTGAACTACAACTCTGACAGTACTGAAATAAAACTCTCCATGGCCCAAATACTATGAAGATTCATTGGAACTGCTGTTTTTGTGAAACATTACTATCCCTTTAAGTTGATGTCCATGACACACCAAAGTGCCCCAGCACCCTGGTTGAGAACCACTGGTCCAAAGGGTTAAATGTCTTCTGCTTGCTCTCCTTGGGATTCAGACAGGATATTTAAAACTCAGCTGTAACCTGTCAAGGGTATCTTTATGTTTGAATGGTGTGATCATACTATCAATTAATCTCTTCTCATGCAATTCTCCTTACAGCAATGACCTTTTTATATAATTAAATGCTTTGTTGTCATACTGACTTGACTCTGCTTTGTAACTGTTTCCATTGATCTAATCATGTTCTCACCATTTGATGTTGTAAACCAACAATAATCTCTACTTTTTATCACTGAGAATGTTATGACACATTAGGGCAAAAGGGTGTGGAAAATTAATTATGAACAAATGAATACAAAGCATTGAAGTAATGTACTGCTGTCAGGGACTATGTCATGAGGAAAATAGGGAGTTCTTACCTGTTAAATCCTTTTCTTTTTAGTACGTATGGAACACAGGTACCAAGAGGTTGAGTCCCTCCTTTAGAGGACAGGATACATCTCAAAGACAGAGTCTTATCAGTGCAGACTCCCTACTGTCCCACTACCTCAACCCTCCCCCGCTCTGTAAGTGCCCCAGAATGAATGTGACTAAAGCCACACAATCAAAGCAAGCAGGAGAAGAAAATCTCTTAGGAGAAAAAAGTCTCTAAAAGGACTCCGCAGCCCAGGCAGGCAGACCACAGCAAAGAGCCCTTTCGCTGAGTGGGAGACGTGTTCCATATGGATCTAATAGAAAAGGATTTAACAGATAAGAACACTAAAATCCTATTTTCTCTTACCTACTATATGAGACACAGATACCATGGGGATACACTAAGCTACCAGAGGTGGGAAAAAAAGAGAAATTACCTCAGGCCTGTCTCCATGACACCAGAATTCCCCAGGACTATCCAGTATCAGAATAGCCCAAACAGAAAGTGTCAACAGACACTGAACTACACAGCACACAAGAACAAGAGCCAAAGGGGCACAAACAAGTGAACAACTGTAAGGCAACCAAGTGTGCAAGTCCATAGACAGGCAGAACTGCCTACAGGACCTTCCGACCAAAGCTGGCTTCAGCCGAAGCCAGAACATCAACATGGTTGTGAGTAGCAAAGGTGTGTGAGGGAGACCAAGTCGCAGCCTTGCACAACTGCTCAGCCTAGATGTGAGAGGCAGAATTTTGTGAGTGATGCAAGGAATGAATTGGCAATGTCATGGGTGACGCCCACACAGTGAGCTTGGGATGCTGATGTTATGATGTAGATGTTGGACGTTAAGAGAGAAATCTGGTATAGCAGCAGTGGCAGAAGGAGAGAATATTAGACATTCTATTTTAGAAAAGTTCAGCTTTAAGAAGCAGTGAGACATCCTTTGTGTTCTGCATATGTGTTATACTTGAGTGCAAGGCATCTGTCACATGTCACAAAATGCTGTATTAAGCAACCTAAAGAGTGCAATTCTGGAGCAAACCAACTGCACCACATCGGAGAAATGAAAATTCCCAATGAATATAACAGGGCTTTTAACTCATTTTGTAAGATAGCGAGGACTCCAAAAGATTGCAACACAATGTACTGGTGACCCCTTTAGCAACGAAGAGTTTAAAAGTATAATTTAAACCAAAAGGAAATGTACACGCTTTCTGGTGCAGTTGGTTTTTTCCAGAATTGCTCTGATTTTTCTTATTGAATCTTCCTCACAGCGTGGGATGGAAATGTCAGTGAACTGGCCAAAGGAAAAAAAATAAGAAATAACTTCAGAGTCTCGGACAGTAAGTCAGTCTAGTAACTGGCAAATCTGTATGGGGTTTGTTTTATTATTTTTTGGCACCTGGAAGTTATTTTCTTTCTCAGCGTGAGGACTTTTTGGCCAAGCAGATTCTCCCCTTCTTTTGGAATCTTCAAATCAACATCACCAGTTTTGCAGCTCTTTAAAGGAACACACACCTAAAAATGAACTGGGGATATAATATATATATATATATATTATAAATATATACACACACACTTTTAAATCCCATACTTCATGCTAGCAGCTTCAAAACCTCTCTATCTGTTTACTGAGGCCTACAATCTAGTCTTGACTATCAGGGCACATACAGTACCACAGGTTGGACTGGTCTGCTGCAGAGTAGTGATAGGCTGTGCCCTGCAAAATCTCAGTGGCTATTCTTGACTTATTCAGTTTAAGACCAGTCCAGCATGTATGTCCTCCAGTTTTTAAAACATAAGAAACTGAGGAGAAGGCAGTGGTCCTGCTAGCTAGCTGTACCTCGGGGTGAACAAACATTTTAAATACTAGCAAATATGCCACCCCTTTGCCCATGTGGTTAATAAACAATGACTGCGTTAATGACTGAATTTTCAGTGCTAAGCCCTTTCAGCTCAAAAAGGTGTTCAACACATTGCAAAGCACTGCATTACAGAACTCTCCATCAGGGAGCATGAGTGTGTGACTGAGCGCGTGTGTGTGTGTGAGCAAGCATGAGTGAACATAAGAGTGTCTCAGAGAGAGTATGTTTTGCATATATATTTAGTTTTGCTTGTATTGCATTTTTTCTTTTGGTATATAGTATCTGGCGTGTAGCTTTTTGCTTATAGCATTTTGCATACAGCATATTGCTTATAGAGTTTGGTGTTTAGCATTTTGTGTATGACATTGCATTTGGTGTATATTGTATTGCCTATAGCGTTGGCATATTGCATTTGGAGTATAGAGTTTTGCGTATAGTGTTCAATGTATTGTGTATAGCGTTTTGTATATTGTGTTTGGCTTATAGCGTTTGGAGTATAGCGTATCATGTATAATGTTTTACGTATTATGTACATTGTGTGGGTATTGTGTACATTGTTTATTGTGTGTTTTGTGTGTATTGTATTTATGTGTGTGTGTTTGTATGCATATGTTCATTGTAGACCCTGCATCTCCTTGCAGAGATTTTGACACTCCCCCAATGGTTGGACAAATAGAACAGGCAGTATGGAGGAGATCTGAATAATCCCTCCTTACTGTAGCCCCTGGGTGTTTGTGCTAGGGACACATAATTCTGGTCACATGACCTCTTCTGATTTTATTTATATAGACTTTGGAATGAAACACAAGTTTTATTAGCCATTTGGGAGTTTCAGAAGCCAGAGAAGGGCTGCATGTATACATATACACATTTAAACTTCCTCCTAAATTATAGGGGCCAGCACTGGCTTCTAGGAGTTTTACAAAAATAGATGTCAGTAGGTCATGAAATAACCTAACAATTCTTGTTAACACCCTACTGACCAGCCATGCTCCCAAAAACACCACCTACAACAAAAGTGTTCCTCTTTGGCTATTTGAAATGTTGGAAGAACTAATCAGCCTAAATGTAGGATAGAGTAGAAAGGGAGGTCTATAAGACAAAGCCTGTAGTATGGTAAAGCTCTGGACAGACACAGGAAAGCTGACATGAGAATCAGGAAACAAGAGGATACAGAAGCCAAACAAAAAAAAAGAAGAAAACAAACTGATCCTAAAGTAGCACTTAGCTCAATCAAATAGTAATTAAGAAATAACTAAAATCAAAAATAAATTTAAAATAATTCTATAAATGTATTAATATATCAAATATAATAGACACAAATTAATGTTGCCAATGCCCATCCCAACATACAAAAAAATCCCCCACTCTAAAAAGCAAGCAACATTGAACTAAAAACAATCCTTGCTTACATGTAAAAGCTACCTAATGAGAATGCCATGAAATCATTATCTCATAATGCGAGGAAAAGTAAATGGTGTACACAGATATAGCAAAATATTAACAATATGAATGATAAAGTAAAGATTAGTACTCATTAGTAAATAATGTTAGCATAAATTCCCCAAATTCCCATTGATGACTATAGGTAGAGAAGTATTAGTGAGTTAAAAAATTCCATGCCCCCTCCGCGGCATCACCTGATAGAGTGATCAGGTAGTCTGGTAGCTTCCTTGTGTAGAGGCTGTAAACTATGCAAGAAAGGTGAAGGGTACTTCTAGATTTGAGTTTTAGCTACTTTAGTTCTTTAACCCCTTAACGAACCTTGACAGTCCTGGCAGGTCATGGGTAGATTTGCGTTAAGGACCTATGAAGTGCCAGGACCGTCATTGAATTCAGGGCTCCCGGCGCAGCTGCACACTGTTTGAGGAGCCCTGAACCGCAAAAAAAAAAAAAAAAGTCAGTGGTCCTTAAGTGATGGCTGCATGAGCGATTGGCCATCCTTAAGGCATTAAACATATAACAATGATGGGTAGTGTTATTACATAGGTTTACCAAGATGGATGAGTTTACCAAGATGGATTTGTGGCGCAGAAGCATACACTGCAGCCCCACAGGCATTAGTAACTTCTGAACAATACATTTTCTTAAAAGGGGACATATGTTTTGTTTCTAAACCATGCTCCTGTTTTAGGAAAGGTTTGAAAGTTAATTTATCAACATGAAGGCCAAAAGTGAGGTTGGGGTCAAGCCACATACTAAGATATTTGTAGTAGCTGACAGGAGCCAAGTTAAAATTAGACTTTGTTACAATGTTTAAATGGGTATTGCATAGTTTAAAGGGATAGTAATACTTAAAATGTAAAAAAAATATGTTGTAGGGTTTATCCCCCTGAGTAAAACAAGAGCACTCCCACTGCTGAAAGGTGTTTCATTCAAAAGTTATTAATTTTCAAAGTTGAATTTTTTAGGTGCAATATCACATTGGCTGTAATTGTACAGTGCCGCTGTTGCTACACGATCCTATGGACAGCTCTGGTCCCGGGACCATAAATCTCCATAGGATGGTGTAGCAACAGCGCCACTGTACAATTTCAGGCCACTGTGATATTGCACCTAAAAAATTCAACTTTGAAAATTAATAACTTTTGAATGAAACACCTTTCAGCAGTGGGAGTACACTTGGTTTACTCAGGGGGATAAGCCCTATAACATATATTTTTTTTTACATTTTAAGTATTACTATCCCTTTAAGTAGTTTTTGCTTTGTACCAAATACCACTGTGACAATTTTGTCAGGATTTAAGACCAGTTTCTTTTTAGCGATCCATCTTTCAACTTCAGATAAATCATCCTATAATACGGTCTCAAGTTATGACACGTTTGGATTTTTGTGTCCAGATTATACTGTCATCTGCATACATGTGCACAGAAAACAGGGACGTGCACAGACATTTTGGGGGACAGGGGCTCAAATGAAAAAAAGGGCACTTCTCATGATTATTTATTCAAAATATATATTTAAAAAAAAAGAAAAGAATTTACATCTCAGGAGCCTGTAGGCACAGAAATCTGAAGCTCCCCCCCTACTTGGCCACCTCCACTTGACACCCCCACAATGCTCCTAATCTCCACATTGCTCCCCATCGTCTCCATATTGCTCTTACATTGTCCCGTCAGCTCCATATTGCCCCCATCATCTCCATATCGCCCCCATCAGCTCCAACTTACCCTCACATTGCTCCCATCAGCTCCATATTGCCCCCATCATCTCCATATTGCCCCATCAGCTCCAACTTACCCTCACATTGCCCCCTTCATCTTCATATTGCCCCCCATCAGCTCCATATTGCCATCAGCTCCAACTTACCCTCACATACATTGCCCCATCATCTCTACATTGCCATCATCTCCATCTTGCCCCCCATCAGTTCCATATTGCCCCATCATTTCCACATTGCCCCCCAGTATCCGTTTCCTACCTCTTCCCTGGTGGTCCAGCAGCAGGAGATGTCTGTATGTGCCTCCTTTGGCACAGACCTGTAGCTGCTGGAGCTCCCGCGCGGCCTTCTCTTCATGCAGAGCACTGGGAGATGATGTCATCTCCCAGCACTCTGTAATACTAAAAAGCTGACGAGGGAGCTCAGCATCTACAGGTCTGTCCTGAAGGAAACACAGACCTGACTGGGCGGTGGGGGAATTAGTGCGGGCGGCGAGGCAACTTTTTTTTTTGTGTATGTTAAAAGGGCACGAGGGCACTTTGGACAAAAAGGGCAGGTGCTCAAGCCCCCCTTGGTGTCTATGTGTGCACGTGCCTGATAGGAAATGATTTGCAGACCATGGAAAGATCATTTATAAATAGAGAATATAAAAAGGACCAAGAATGCAGCCTTGAGGAACCCTACTTGTTACTTTGAGTGGAAGGGAAATATTGTCAACAATAGATAAATATTGTGTCTGATAAATAGGATTGGAACCAGTTTAGAAAATGATTACCAAATCCTGAACTTTTGGACTTACTTATCAGAATACTAGCAATATTGGCACTGTGGTAACTGTGCGGTAATATATATATAGATATAAAGATGTACTTGACAGAGATGAGATACTTTTGCTTAAGGAAACCGATAACCAGACACAAGATAGATTTTGCATCCAGACTTCGCTACTTTTTTTAACCCTTTGAGTGCCAGAGAGATTAGGGAGACCATGTTGAGGAATTGTCACATTTTTTGTTTTCCTAGAAATAAGAATTTGAGGGACCTGCTAGTGCAGGCAGACCCTACAGATAAGTACAGTAACTGGAGAGTTTGTCAGCTTGGTAATTTCTGTTTCTAATTTTATTTTTTCACTTTATACCAATGGTTTTTTCACTTGGAATTATCATCCTTTTTAATTTGGTTTTACTCTGGTGATGCATGAAGGCTGTCCCCATGAATGACATCATGACCCTGTTCCCAGTGCTGGCATTGCACATGTGGGCGGGACTGGCGTCCATCATAGAGTTGTAGGTGGATGGATCTAGTTAGTGAGTTTTTAAACTTTGGTGATAGATGTGTGCTGGTTACCCTGATGAAGGTTCCATAGGGGGACCGAAAACATTTGTGACTATGGAATTCACTTTTTGATTAAAACTTCTATCAAGTGACTCATGTGACTTGATTGAGGTGAAGTTTGTGCTGGTTTTCCATCGATGGAATAAACCAGCACAAACTTCACCTCAATGAAGTCCTGTGAGTGCTTTCTTTCTTTTGAAATATCATTACTAATGTTTTATGGAAATGACACCCAGGCAGTTATTTGAATGTTAAGGGTGCACACCTTGGAAATCTTTTATTTTTATATATATATATATATATATATATATATATATATATATATATATATATATGTATCTTATATACAGACACACGCATAACACCCAGTAAGCATGTGTCCGTGCTCCAAACTGACTTCATAAGGCCTATTTTGTGCATGTGTTCTTTATCCCTTTGAGTGCCAGAGGGGGTAAGCAACACATTGGTTTGCAATGATTTGCATACCCCTTTGGCTTTGACTTCTTGGTACCTGACCCTTGGCTATTCCACTGACCACTGCATTAGATCTCCTCCTGCTCTGACCTATTGGCTATTCCACTGACCACTGCATGGGATCTCCTCATGCCCTGACCTTGGCTTGTCCTCTGACCACTGCCTCTGGTCTCAGTTGGCCCTGACCCTTGGCTTGTCCTTATATCACCGCTTCTTTCCTCTGGCCAGCTTCGAACCCAAGCCTCCCAGAATTCCAGACCTATGGTCCTGCAGTATATATGGCTCCTTTTTACCTGTACTGTGCTCATACTTTTTATACACATGTATATGGTCTATTGTATGAGATATATATTGCCTTGTCTCTTGTTTTATATATATATATATATATATATATATATATATATATATATATATATATATATATATATTTTTTTTTTTTATTTTTTTTTTTTTTGTGTGCACCCTCAGTTGGTAGTGTTTATTGTAGTATAGGATACGTTAGCAGTCTTAGGGCTTCCAGTGCTCCTGCCCCTTAGGTTCCCCATGGGTTACCCTGCCTCCAGCTTAGTTAGGCTGACAATACAACTGAGCCATTACCATGAAACCTGCAGGGCTCATGGATGCCCTATCCTCCCTGAGCAACCAGATCTCGGCTCTAGCCACATCAGTGCAAGAACTACAGAATACCCAAGCAGTTCTTCAATGGTGGGTTCAGGAGATACAACCCAGTTCCGCTTCGCAGGGCTCTTCTACCTCCTCTGTCCCATCAGCTTCTGACACTGGAGTTGTTTCTGCACCTGAACCAGGAGTTCCCTTGCCAGGCAAATTCCATGGCAATAGAAAGTTGTACAAATTGTTTGTGACGGCCTGTGAACTTCTCTTTTCTGTTAACCTCAGGACATATGCTTATGACTTTGTGAAGGTACACACAGCCATTACACTGCTATTTGGTGATAAAAGGGGCCCTAGAGGAGTGGCGTCACCTATTGGAGGGAGCTGAACATCCTGTCATAGTATTCACTATTCACTCCATAACCTGGAGTACCTTAGAGGTTCCCTACGGCTGTGTTCACTACAAGCCCGGTGGGCCTTATACTTTTCTCACTTCGGGTTACACATCACGTACACAGCAGGAGACAAAAACATAAAAGCGGATGCAATATATAGAATGTTTCTACCAGAACAGCAACTGAACTCCATACAAGACACCATCCTACAACCCAAACAGTTTTTGTTTACTAATCACCATTTGCACAATGTTTCGGGAAAATCTTCCCTTCCTCAGGAGATAAATAAAATACACTCTTGCTGTGTAAATATACAATTAGGTGGCAAAAAACACTTCAATCATGATTGACAGTATTAATAGATAATAAAAGTTAATTGGCACAATTTATTTTCATCATGTTAATTAACTATTTCATATAGAAATCTTCATTTAAGCAACATAAACTTAAATAAAAGCTAAAGTCCTATTTAATCATATGCAAATCACCAATAGATTATTCAAATTATACAATTTTAATTAACTTGTTTTGTTTTAAGTAGTTAAAGCGAAATTCAATTATTTGGCTCTGTAGGTATTTCACACGTAGAAATTCTAATAGCTTTTAAATGAAACAAAGGTTTTAAACAAAACTTATATAATTATGCAAAAAACTCAAACAATCTTCAGACAATCTGATTTTAATTAATTTGTTTCATTTCAAATAGATGAAACAAAATATGATTAATTAACCATATCGGAATTAATCTCCTAAACAGGGAAATGGTAAAGCTTTACACTAAATTAGAAGAACTGCTACTGTTAAATATGACCCATTCTTCTTTTTAAGAATGAAAATTTAAAGTAAATATAATCACAAGTTTATTCTGTCAAAGATAATTTCTTTCCAAAAAAGCTTTTAAAGCTTGCGGCGATACAAGAGGCACATGCTTGCTCTTGTGTCTCATCCAAAAGCCTATGCTATAAAATAAAGTTGTGAATCAAAATTCAAACAATCTTTTTTTGCTTAATGAATTCAAAAGGTATACATCTTGTATCCTGAAAGTAAAACAAATAGTTTTAACCTCTCATGCGCTGAAGAGGCATGGAACGCACCATTTATTGTTGCAACTCGCATTTCCCCATTACCAAAGGAGTCAACGGATGCTAGCTAGGCAAAAGACATACAAATGTGAATTTTAACTACCAATGCTGGAGGGGCACGAGGTGCATATATAATCGCAGTTCGCATCAACCCGGCATCTGTTAGATCACCATAGTGTTAGAAGCTGCATGGTTGTGTTAGGCATTAATACTGACAATGTCCACAATATTTCCAAAAATGCTAATAAGTGTAGAAAATGTGTATATTCATCTTTTATTCTTAATGTTTTATTTTTAATGGATCAGTGAATATGCTTCAAATTTGTAGAGTTGACCAGCCGATCTTTTCCATGTACAAGTTCACAAATCCTAAAAATAAAAGATAAATAGTGGAAGTGAGTATTTTGATGAAAAAATAGGCACAGGAATCATTTAAAGAAAGCATTGGAAACTATTCTTCATTTAAACCTTTTGATGATTTAGTCTCTAATCTATCAATCCACTTTAATTCATGTTGAAGGAGAAGGCGTTCTGAGTTGCCTCCTCTTTTAGGTAATTTTTCAACTTCCAGATCACCCCATGTAAGCTGTGACGTGTGTTTAAATTCTTTAAAATGTTTGCTTACAGGTGGTACATAAAGTTTATTCTCAATATCACAATTAGTAATTGATCTTTTATGTTTACCTATCCTCGTTCTAACTGTATGTCAGGGGAGGGCTGGCCTGGGGGGCAGAGGGGCAACTGCCCCCTGGGCCGGTCATAGGTCTGGGCTGGTGGGCCACTGCCTCACTCAATCGCCTTCTTGCTGCTGTAAATGTAGCTACACTAGTGATACCACAGAGCTTACAACTTAAACGGAGCTGTACTAGCGATACCATGGAGCTAGTGGTACCGCTAGTAGCATAACCCATTGCCATTGTAAGCTCTATGGTATCACTAGTGAAGCTTAACATTTTTAAGCTCTGTGAGATCTAGTCTAGCTTCCATTCAATTGCAAGCTCTATGTTATCTCTAGTGTAACTCCATTTGAAATGTATGCTTTGTATTATCACTAGTGTAGCCCCATTCCAGCTGTAAGCTCTGTGGTATCATTTGTCTTACTTCACAGCATTAATAACAAGTTTAAAATGAGCAAAAGGGGGATGGGCTGGGACAGTGAATTTCAAAGTAGGATGCATTTCATTCATTTTTTTATTAAATTCAGTTTATTTTTTGTATCATGCCATATAAAAAAGATGTTATCGACAAACCGAAAATAATTCTTTATGCAACTGCTGAAACTTGTTTCAAAAAATATTTTTTGTTCACTGAAAGACACAAATATATTAGCATATGTGGGTGATACATTCGACCCCACAGAGGTGCCTTGTGTTTGTAAGTAAAAGGTATCGTTAAATCTAAAATATTTTCTTGTCAGAACAAGCTTGAGCAGCTGCATACAAAACATAAGTTCTGTTTTGTACCCATATTGGTACATCGCTTCTTCTATACATTCCATTCCTTCTTTGTGTGGAATGGAGGTATAGAGAGATTGTATATCACAAGTACAGAGATAAGTACATGTTTCAATGCTTTCAAGGTTCTCAAGTTTTGTCACAAAACCTTTGTTGGGTCAGATAAAATAATATCCTGATTGAGATTTCCTCCACCGTTATACTCTCATCTCCAAGGAAGGCCTCCTTTATCATAGGACTTGCATTTATGTCCCCTTGCCTTTTTGTTT
This sequence comes from Rhinophrynus dorsalis, assembly GCA_037306005.1. Classification (NCBI taxonomy): domain Eukaryota; kingdom Metazoa; phylum Chordata; class Amphibia; order Anura; family Rhinophrynidae; genus Rhinophrynus; species Rhinophrynus dorsalis. The sequence goes on from CM074718.1 coordinate 627,095,070, forward strand.
CAGCAAATATGACATCTCTCTCATGATGTTTCTATGGCTGGCCATGGTGCGGTACCCCAAACTTTGGAATTAGCCAAGAGACACTTCTGGCGGCTCAAGATGGAACAAGATATACAAGCATACATATCCACTTGTAGTAACTGTATGCAGGCTAAGGATAATCATTCTAAACTAGCGGGACTACTTTGTCCCTTGCCCATGCCAACCTTGCCCTGGCATGATATCACCATGTATTTCATAACCAATCTACCACCCTCCAAGTCTAATACCACAATTCTTTTGGTAGTTGATTGGTTTTCCAAGTTGGCCCATTTCATCACTACTTCGGGACTTCCTTCTGCACCTTATACCACTACTTTGTTCATTCAAGAGATCTTCCATCTCCATGGTTTTCCTACTTACCAATTTACTTCATGGTTCTAGAAATCCCACATGCAAGGCAACTTATTCTCTGGACACCACCCTCATACCAATGGGCAAACAGAACAAGTTAATCAGACTCTTGAACAATACTTGCAATGTTACTCCACCTACTATCACGGTGCCCGTGATTCGTGCTGTTCAGTGTCTGTCACTTACTGAGTAATCATGATTGTTTGTCTGTGATTAGCCCTCCTCACACAGCCTTTTTAAACCCAGGCTGAGCACTTCCAGGTTGCCCTTTCGTGGTGTTTCTGACTTCACTCTGCCTGATCTGCTGGTCAGGCTTCTGGGCCTGTTCCTGCCGTTCCTGCTGTACTTGCTGATCCTGTGTTCCAGTGCTCCAGTGTTCCTGTATGCTAGTGTTCCGGTGTTCCAGGGTGCCTGTATGCTAGGGTTCCTGTGTTCCAACACCTCGTGGGTTAATCTTACTGAGTTCCTGAATCTCCTGCTCCAGCCGTCGCTCCAGCGACATTGTTCTTCCCGCTGCTGATCATACATTGTTGGTTCCAGCGTGCGGACGCTGGTTTACTCCACTAAAACCTGGTTGCGATATACATTGTTGGTTCAGCGTGCGGACGCTGGTTTACTCCACTAAAACCTGGTTGCGATATACATTGTTGGTTCAGCGTGCGGACGCTGGTTTACTCCACTAAACCTGGTTGCGATATACATTGTTGGTTCCAGCGTGCGGACGCTGGTTTACTCCACTAAACCTGGCTGCGATATACATTGTTGGTTCCAGCGTGCGGACGCTGGTTTACTCCACTAAACCTGGTTGCGATATACATTGTTGGTTCCAGCGTGCGGACGCTGGTTTACTCCACTAAACCTGGTTGCGATTACATTGTTGGTTCCAGTGTGCGGACGCTGGTTTTCTCCATTAAACCTGGTTGCGAGATACACTGTTGGTTCCAGCGTGCGGACGCTGGTTTACTCCATTAAACTTCGTGGCGATATCTATTATTGGTCCCAGCGTGCAGACGCTGGTTTACTCCATTAACCTGGTGGCGTTATTTACTGTTGGTCCCAACGTGCGGACGTTGGTTTGCTCCTGAATGATCCAGTACTTTGGCCAGGTCGCTGTCCACTCCTATGCAGTCTGATCATCCCTGGCAATAGACTTCTGCTGAGTAAGACCATATTCCTTTTTCTCTCTGCTGTCTTAGCCATCTGACAGCTGGTCTACTCGCTCAGGCTGCTCTGCCCGGTATTGGTAAGGCCGGTAGAACCTTGTACATTACCATCCTTAAGGTTGCCTTACCCGGTATTGGCAGGGCCGGTAGAGCCTACTACAGTACTCCTTTGGGCTGCCCTGCCCGGTATTGGTAAGGCCGGTAGAACCTTGTATTTCACCATCTTTAAGGTTGCCTTACCCGGTATTGGCAGGGCCGGTAGAGCCTCCATTCCGCATTCCTTGGGCTGCCTTGCCCGGTATTGTTAAGGCCGGTAGAACCGGTATATGTCATCTCACGGCTGCCTTACCCGGTATAGGCAAGGTCGGTAGAGCCTGTCATTATTACTGTCACTTGGGTTGCCTTGCCCGGTATTTAGGCAAGGCCGGTAGAACCTATTATATCTGCTATTATTGCTGTATTGTTATGTATGTTTACCCTACGGGGACTGCCTTTAACTTTTAATAAAGTTAAGTTTTTACCAAACCTTAAGTCTGAGAGTCTTCAAATCCGTGACACCTACGTGCCAGACAATTTGTCTACGCTCCTCCCTGTTGCGGACTTTACATACAACAACCACTACCTCCGATCTTCCCGCTCCACTCCGTTCTCTCTCACTTATGGATACCACCCACAAATGCTTCCTGGGTTGCCTACCTACAGTTCTGTGCCACAGGCCACGCAACTAATTAAACAACTACAACACTATCATCGACTTTTTCGTGTTACTCTGGCTCAAACTCAGTACAGTTATAAAACCCAGGCAGATAAACATCGCTGTATGGAACCAACCTACTCAGCAGGTGATAAAGTCTGGTTGTCCACGGCCCACCTCAAGCTAGCCTGCCCTACCGGAAGCTGGGTCCCCGTTACATCGGGCCATTCAAGATTAGTTGTAAGATCAATTTCGTGGCCTTCCAGTTAGCGTTACCACACTCTTTCAAGATACACCCCACTTTCCCAACTGAAACCTTGGACTGTTTCACCCTGTCCTCACCGGGAACCCATTCATCCTCCCCAGATGTTGGTTGACGGTTCTGAAGAGTATGAGGTGCAGGAGATCCTGGACTCTTGCTTGAAACAAGGCAAGCTGGAATACCTGGTCCACTGGAAAGGGTACGGACATGAGGAACGATCCTGGGAACCTGCCTCGCATATCCATGCCCCTTCCGGAGGCTGTCCATCAAGGGGGGCTCTGTCGGTACCTTGCAGGCTCACAACACTGCTCAAGAAGAGAGAACCATCTCCTGTTGCCTTCATCTCCTCTTCTGTGCAGGCTCCAAACTGACTTTATCAGTTTTATATAAAAAGGGCCTTCTACCCGGAGCCGGCGCTCAGTTGTTTTGGAGTTCCTGACCACTGTATTGGATCTCCTCCTGCCCTGACCCATTAGCTATTCCACTAACCACTGCATCAGATATCTTCCTGCTCTGACCCATTGGCTATTCCACTGACCATTGCATCGGATCTCCTCCTGCCCTGACCCTTGGCTTGTCCTCTGACCACTGCCTCTGATCTCAGCTGGTCCTGACCCTTGGCTTGTCCTTTGACTACCTCTTCTCTCCTTCTGCTCTGTCCAGCTTCGAACTCAAGCCTCCCTGCTGTCCCAGAGTTCCAGGCCTACGGTCCAGCCGTATATTTGGCTCCTCCTTACCAGTACTGTGCTCATACTTTTTATATACATGTATATAGTCAATATATATATATATATATATATATATATATATATATATATATTAGTACCTTGTCTCATATATTTGTGCACTGTCAGATGGTAGTGTTCCTTGTTTATTGTAGTATAGGATACGTTAACAATCTTAGGGATTCCAGCGCTCCTGCTCTTTAGGTTCCCTGTGGGTTTCCCTGCCTCCAGCTTAGTTAGCCTGACAGCTGTGTAGGGCAGATGTCCTCTTGTAGACTGTCCAGATAGAGAATTCTTCTTGGTGCTCCGCAATGTGCTGGAGTCCCAAAGTCTGATGCATACAAGGAGGCGTTATACACACACACAGGCTTGTCCAGATGGTCTTAAAATAAGTACTCCCTTCAGGGTAACTGTTGGTAAGATAACCCTGGTGTATAGCCCAGGTGCCATCTGATGATGTGGAAAGTTCCAAATATTAAGGGAATAACTATAAATCTGGTCACATCCTGTGAGTATTAAGTGCGTACAAAGAAGTGTGGGGATAATAAATAACACTTCCAGTGGCTTTAAAAGTTCTTAAAGTACAACTCTCACCTCACAAAATATTACTTCTATTTGAATTGTGGTGTGCAATAAAGCTTCAATCCATGATTTTTTTTTTTAATCATTATGGGCATGGAGACATTTGATTATAAAGCATTACCTTCTGACATAACAGGGTCAATCTCTGCAGTACAGCTGTCTATCACCTCCCCTCTTCTGCCTCGATCCCTTTTCCTCCTCCTTTAGTGAGTGCCAAATAATCATGTGACATGGAGAACTCTTCCCAATGCGCGTCCAGGTCATGAAAGCAAAGTGAGAGCGCTTTTATAACAAGTGCCAGTCCGCTTGACGATCTAAAAATAGCCTAAGAGACAAGCGGATATCTCTCCCCCAGCTGTACTGCAGTGATCTGCACTGTTACATAATGCTTTATAAACATCTCTGTGCCAAAAACGATTGAAAAAAAGATTCACGGATTGAAGCTTTATAGAACACCAAAAGTTAGAGGAGGTGAGAGTTCTCCTTTAATGTGCAGTGAGATTTCAGTGCATTTCAGCGCTATAAAGAGCACATTTTTTGAAGTATCAAAAGTCTTATTATCCCCCACACTTCTTGGTACACACTTAAGACTATGTCACAGGTTGTGACCAGATTTATATTCCCTTAATATTTGGACCTTTCCACATTGTGTGGCACCTTGGCTATACCAGGTTTTCTTTCCAATAGTTACCCCGGAGGGAGAACTTCTTTTAAGACCCTCTGAACAAGCCTGTGTGCATCGGACTTTGGAACTCCAGCACAATACAGAGCACTAAGAAGAATAAACTACACAGTATCTAGACAGTCCTACATCCAGACGATTTCCAGGAGGATTCTGGCTGAGTTGCTGCTCATTACATTCCTATTATAGTCATTAATATTAGTTTTGAACTGTCATTGTATATACATAAGTAAGTATGTGTCACGACTCAGAAATGAGACTTGGACCAGTACAATAGGTAACACAATATTTATTGAGAATACGTACAGGATAATAGTATTCAAGAGCAATACACAATAGGCAGATGTCCGGAAGGAAGGTACTTCTTTGAAAACGAACCGAGTCCCTAGTAATTAGGACAAAGCCAACTCAGGTCCGCACCTGAGCCCTTCTTACAGGTCCACACCTGCACAGGCAAAGTATCAGAGGTAACTACAGGTCCGTACCTGCACAGACAAAGTACTAGAGGTAGGAACTGCGCTACAGGTCTGCACCTGAACGCCGCAGTAAAGGAAGTCTGCCAGAGCCACCGAGATACCCTCCATGTCTTCATTGGAGCATTTGTATGCTGGGTGCGCAGCGGACGATCCCAGGTGTACCAAGGTGGGTATCAGACAGGCAGGAATAGGGGAAGTTCTATATGTAACGCACCTGTATTAAACCAGAACAGATAGTTAGCCAGGCCAAAGGTCATACACAGAGAGAGTAGTCTACCAGAGCCGCAGGTCCACACCAGAGGGAATAGTCAGACAAGCCGGGGTCATGCACAAGCGAGTAGTCGGACAATCCAAGGTTGGCACCAGAACAGTTAGTCAGACAGAGCCAGGTCAGCACCAATGCGGATAGTCAGCCAGGCCAAGATCATACAAGGAGAGAGTAGTCTATCAGAGCTGCAGGTCCACACCAGAAGGATTTGTCAGACAAGCAGAGGTCATACACAGAGCGGGTAGTCAGGCAATCCAAGGTTGGCACCAGAACAGAATAATCAGACAAACTCAAGAAAACTTCACTGGACACCACGAAAGGGCCACTGAGAGTGGCGTCCAGGAAGTTTAAGAGCAGAATGGCCAGGAAGAGGAGGCGTCCGGAAAGTGGTGCCTGTCTCTTTAAATTTGATGCGCGTTGAACCTGGATGCGCGCCAAGACACAGTGTGGGACCTGCCGGCATTTCCTGGACGTACAGGACAGGCTTTTAACAAATGGCCGGGTTTGCCACAATACAAACAAAGAACCTCCCTCTGTCGGAAGGCTCTCTCCTCCCCAGAAAGGAGGGTCGCCCCCAATTGCATGGGCTCACTACCCCCCGAGACGAGGCCAGGAGGCATGGGAGGTGAGGGAGGACTGGGTGGGTAGGTAAAACTGGGCGCCAGATGAGATGGAGGTCTGCGCAGACACTCCCTGAAGGAAGGTCTCTCCCTGATCCTGGTATCGATCAGGATCGTGAATGAAATCAATTCCTCCAAGTCTTGGGGTATATCGCGGGCAGCAATTTTGTCCTTAACCAAGTCGCACATGCCCTGGGAGAATGCCGCCACTAAAGCCTCATTGTTCTAACCCACCTCAGCTGGTCATGAGGTGTTTGGAGGCCGATGCCTTCCGACCAGGCATGTCAAACACTTTACAGAAGGAATCTATGAATGCCAGGAAGTCGTACACTATACGTTTATCCGTCTCCCACAATGGATTGGCCCAGGCTAAGGCCTTGCCAGCAAGTAGAGAAATCAAGAACCCAACTCTACTGCGATCATTGGGAAATGCCTGCGGAACCATTTCCATAAATATACCCACTTGGTTCAGGAACCCGCGACACAATGCCCCCTTATAATGTTGAGGAGTAGGCGCATGCCAAGAAGAACCCCTGATCACGCCTGCATCAGGGTTGGTTGGTGCTGCCGTTGCCGGGTTAGCAACTGGGGAGGCCATCGCTTGACCGACTGGGCTGTCAAGATGAGCAACTATACTATTAGAAGTTTGTACTACACTGAGAGATCCTATGGACAAGAGGGTGGACAGTGCCCTAAAGAAACAATATGTCACCATAAGTCACAACATGAAAACTGCTACTGCAGTGGATTGCATGTTCCGCACCCTATGCATCTGGTTCATTGAATAAAAAAAAATAAATAAAAAAAATCAATTCCTCAGTTTCCAGATCTCGCCTGATTAAAGAAATAGCAGCAATCAAGGATGCTGTGAACTTCTTGTGTGATGCACCCCTCGATAACATAAGGCTTATGGCAAGATCTGCAGCCTTATCCATCTCCGCAAGACTTTGGATTAAGGCATGGGATGCTATTAGTCTTCCAAGAATAGGTTGGTTTCATTGCCCTACACAAGTTCTAAATTATTTGGTGATCAATTAGAAGAAATCATTAAAAGGTCATCAGGAGGTAAAAGTTCTTCCTTACCGCAAGATAGGTGCCAGAACACACCTCCTAAATCATCAAAATTTAGAAGGCAGTCCTTTCAAGAAGCACTCCGATACAGACCAGTGACATCCTATGAGCAGAAGAAAAGACCAACAGCCCAGGGATCCCATGCTGGACCTCGCAAGGAGTTTCAGTGCAAACAAGATTTCCAGCAATTAAGATCTCCAAGTCCTATCTCTCATCCCAGTAGGGGGCAGGCTGGGATCCTTCATCGAAGAATGGAAGAAAAATCATCCACACAGATGGGTTACAAAAATTCTAGACTCATTGGAGTTTCAGACTGTCCCAACAGGTCCATTTTTCAGAACTTCCCTGATCAGGAAAAAGACCTTGACTGCAAAGATGTAATCAGCCATCCAGAATGTACTTCTTCAAAATGTATTAGAGAAGGTCCCAGACTATCAGAAATTCAGAGGAGTCTATTCAACGCTTCTCTGTTTCCAAACCATCGGGGGATCTTTGCGTTTTGGATCTGAAGAGAGTAAACTCATTCCTCAAGGTTAGACACTTCAAGATGGAAACAGTCTCATCTGCAGTGAAGTTAATACATCTCGGAGCATACCTGACATGTATAGATCTAAGAGATGCTTATTATTATATTCCAATAAAGAACACACATCGCAAATCTCTCAGATTTCATGTGTGGGGTACCCATTACCAGTACAGAGCCCTGCCTTTCGAGTTGGCATCAGCCCCAAGGGTATTCACGAAAGTACTAGCAATAGCTATGGCAGCCCTGTGGTCACGGTATTCGTGTAGCACCATATCTAGATGGCATTCTCTTCACAGCAGACTCCCCAGAACAGTCAGAAGCAGCCACTTGTGCCTGTATAACCCTGCTAACCAAGTTGGGTTGGATTATAAACCACTAGAAGATCCAGCTCAGTCCTGCCCAGTCACTAATATTTCTAGGATTCAGCATAGACACGAGAAGATCCCTGGTCACACTGTCCCAAGAAAGACAAGACCCACTTCTTGAGAGTGTCAGAGACTTCAGAAGAAGAAAGCTCCAAACAGCAAAATCCTTCTCACAGATACTAGGCAACCTAAAAAAGCCCAACAGATAGTTCCTTGGGCCAGATTCCACAGGAGAATAACACAGGAAAATGATTTAAGGTTTCAGAAGAAGGATCTATTCAACCCTTTTCTCAGGATACCAATGCTACCCCCTCCACCAATAAGGAACTACGGTGGTGGCGCAATCTGTACAATTTAATGAAAGGCAGAACTCTAAGAACCCTGGGAGATTGTCACAACAGATGCCAAAAAAAAAAAAAAGGTTGGGGAGGCATTTGGAGACAGGAATCAGTTCAGGAAACCTGTTCATCAAAGGAAGACCAGCTACACATCAACCTATTGGAGCTACTAGCAGTATGGAAGACACTAAAACAACTCCTACATCAATTGAAAGGAAAGCAATACTCAGACAACATCACTACAGTAAGTTACATCTTAAATCAGGGTGGAACACGGAGTCTAGCCCTCAACCAGCTGGCCCTTCAATTCTTCTCCTGGGCAGAACACAGTCTAAAAGCGATCACAGCGACCTATCTTTCATGTATCTAGAATCATCAAGTAGACTTTCTCAGCAGGAACAGGACAGATTCAGGAGAATGTTCTCTAAAGAAAAGTGTTTTTCAAGCCACTACAGCTGTTCTGGGATTGCCAGTAGTAGATCTAATGGCAACAGCAGAAAACACAGCAGATTCCTATCTCTCCGGAAGAACCCACAAACTTTAGGGCAGGATGACCTAAGATACAAGGGACTTTCCACTAGCTTACAGGTTTCCTCCTGTTCCCTTAATCTCAGAGTTTTTTGCCCAAATAATTACCCATCTGGCGACTAGCGGCTTAATAGTGCTAGTCGCCGGAATTATTTCCTGGTTATTGAGAATTCTATACTGCTCCCAGACTGACAGCCAGGAAACAGCATCTTTCTATAGTGACAACTGCACGCCTGCGCTGTCAGTCCCAGCCTGCTCTAGGAGGAGTTGCTAGGAGCAGTTCAGCACCAAAAGGGACAGACAGCACAGGAACATTTTTGGCTGGAAGGTGCTCCAAGAGGCCTTTCCTGTCTAAAACACAGAATTATCATCCCCAGTCTTTAGGGGATACTGCTCTGGTAAGTCCAAGTATTGCCGTGGATTGGACACAGTGGAAAAGGTGACTTTTTTGGCTGGGTTTGTATGATTAAGCCACCTAGCCTTTACACAAGAACAAAGGGACCAGAGATGTGATGTAACCTAGGGGTTTTTAATGTATCTTAGTGCAGGATTGAAGAACAGAAGAAGGGGTAAGATACATTAACAACCCCTAGGTTACATCACGTATCTGATCCCTTTGTACTTCTGTAAAGGGTATGTGGCTTAATCATACAAAACCAGCAATTTAAAGGGGATCACCCCTAAAGTCCACCCCACCTAATTAGGCACCTAGCAATAAGCTTAACAATCAAATGGTTATGCAGAATAAAGACAGTGTGAGCCAGAAATCCTTCCTCAGCCAACACGGACGGCCAGGCAACAGCGCTCTAGAGGCATCTGCGGACCTGCACCGTCAGTCCCTTCCGGTACCTTAAAGTACCATGCAACGCCTCCTAGAGGCGACTGGGACCAATGGCACAGGTGTACAGATGTCTGTAAGCAAAGATGTCTGCACTGTTTCCTGGCCGTCAGTTTTGGCTGAGGTAGGATTTTTGACTAACACCATCTTTAATAATTAGATCCGTCCGGACCAGATTGCAGATTCAGCGTGACGTGGCCTTAAGGAGATCTTTCTACACGTACTATCTTTTGAACTACACAAAAGTAAGCAGCTAAACAAAGCACAATGTGTTAATTTACTATAAAGAACACTCTGCAATCTACTTTATTGCTAACATAACTATCCCTTTAATTGTTAGTACTTCTTTACCTTTTAATTTTATGTCATGGGTGTTATAGTACGGTCATCACATGGCCTGGGTTGCCCAGGATATTCCGGATTCTAAATGTGTGTCCCTTGTACTGGGCAACTTCCTTCTTGGACAAAGTACCACAATGAAGACCCCAGAGCACAGAGGTCTGAACACTCATTGTATACTGTAACACAGAGAACTGAGCCTTGATCCTGACATCAAACAGGAGCTGCAGTGCAATGCTGTTGCAGTCTAATACTAGTGTAAGTCATTAGGAATAATGTACATCTTGTTTTAGCCCACTACAGGCATCCCTTTCTGTCACAGCAGTCATTTGCTAGTTCTCTCTAGTGTTTAGAACTCTGTGGAGTGCTTGAGAAACAGCAGGTTGATAATTAATGTCCAGTGACCCCTCCTGCAGATGTCCCAGAGCTGAGGACAGGTACTCTGCTGCTCTCATCTCTACAGTGTCCCTGAATGGCAGAATGAAAATGCTTTCACCCTAGAGAGATCTGTAAGGTATTAGAACATGTTCAGTAGCTCTCTTTAACCCTTTGGGTAGTAGATAGATGTGTACCCCAGGCTTTAGAACCACCTACAGGATGCAAGAGGTTAAGGACATAACCTCTATATATATATATATATATATATATATATATATATATATATATATATATATATATATATATATTTTAAAACACTAGCCTGCAAAGCTCCCTGTGTGTGTAACCGCACATGTGCAGAAGAGACTGCTGGAATGATGCAGTCATGCGCAGTAGAGACTGGCTGAACGTGCCGATCCGAAGCGGGTAGCTCACCACCTGTCTCTGCTCCCAGCTCCGGGGCAGCAGTCGGGGGCGCTGGTTGCACATTGGCCCATGTATATGGGCTTTCATACTAATTATTATATGTGTGTTTTTGTGTGTATATGTGTATTGCGTGTGGTGGTGTGAGTGTGTGTACAGAAGGCCCTGCCATTCCTCGTAGTGAAAATCATGCCCCCAAGAATGTACCTGTAACAATATACAGCTCTTAATAACTCCTCCTTACCGCCGCCCCCAGGTGTGCGTGCACCAGGGTCTCAGAATTTTGGTCACAACATGTTCCTCATCCTATATAATAATTCCCTAAGATGTTTGTCAGAAGCAGTCATGAGTAGTAGAGAATGCCAGAACACACAGAATGCTGGGAGTTCTGTGCTAGGAGCATTCTGTGCTTTCGGGCAGTATCTATAGTGTATGACTGCGTCGGAGGCAGGACCGGCCTCTTAACTCTTTGAGTGCCAGAGGTGTACGCAACACATTGCATACCCCTCTGGCACTCAACGGGTTAACATCACCCAGACCTTGGCCCATGTACACGGGCTTTTACACTAGTATATTTCCCCACCAACATAAAACATTACTATCCAATGTTATTTGTTAGAAGACCCAATAACATAGCACGTGCAGCATTTTGTTGTCCCTGACTGGACAGCCAGTTCAGGGATCCAGAATATTCCCTCTTCAACTGAATTCATTCCTTGCTCTGTAAGTGTAGTAGATCCAGAAGTCTTCAGGGATTATTTGTTCAGACTGCAAATAGTGGAGAGCCATATGGAATCTGACCATCCCAGTCTAAAAAGGCATCTGTATGGCAAGTGCAGTTGGAGACTTGGTTATTGGAGCTGTTCATGATCTATGATCTTTGCATTTTTTTTTTAAGCGAACAAAAACATTGTTTGTTTTCCTGAACAGACCCACACTGATAGTAAGGAATGTCTGCATAGTGGAGAAGCAAGAAGTGGGTGACTGCAGTAATAGACAGTGACGATGTAGCCCTAACTAAAACAGTGGCAGCCATGACTAATTATAAAGAGGATTCTAGACTTACCTGTTAAATCCTTTTCTCTTAGTCCATAGAGGTTACTGGTAACTCTGGGAGGCGATCTGCCCCTTTAAGTAGACAGGAACATCCCTCTAAATATATGCAGGGGGTGGAGCCTCCCTTCCCTCCTAGGATGCAGCTTTTGATGTAGGTCTTCCTGCCCTAGGACCCTCAGGAATGACGAACAGAGAGTCAGACTTCCTGACAGATTCAGTGCGATGGACATAAAACTTGAGACAATGCACCACATCCAACAAGTGGAGATCTCTCTCCTTGTCAGAGGAGGGATTAGGGCAGGAAGAGGGCACCACGATCTCCTGATTGATGTGAAACTCGGAGACCACCTCCTTAGAGGTGTGAAGCACCGCCTTATCCTTCTGAAACACCAGATAAGGTGGTTTATAGGATAGCGCTTGCAACTCCGCAACCCGGCGAACAGACACAATCGCCAGAAGAAAGGCCATTTTCCACGTCAAGAGACTTAGAGGAATAGTAGCCAAAGACTCAAAGGGAGGACGCTGGAGAACTCCCAACACCAAATTAAGGTCCCACTGAGGAGCTGGGCTCCTAAAGGCAGGACGCACATGAGCAATGCCTTGGAAGAAAACCCTGACATCAGGAAGGGTGGCAATGCGTTTCTGGAAAAAGACAGAAAGAGCCGAAGTCTGAACCTTAAGAGAACTCAGACTGAGTCCCTTGTCCACACCGTCCTGCAAAAAAGCCAGGACAGTGGGAAGATCAAAGTCATGAGACAGATTTCTGTCAGCACACCAAGACACAAATGTCGACCAGACACGGTGATAGATCTTGGAAGAAACAGGCTTACGGGCACTAAGCATAGTAAACACCACAGCAGAAGAAAACCCTTTCTTCCATAAAATCAATGATTCAACCTCCAGGCTGTCAAATTGAGCCGATGAACATCTTCCTTCCCCAGGTAACCCTGCAGAAGGAGATCTGGACAAAAGGGGAGCTCCGGATACCAGGATTGACGAGGCCAATCCGGAGCAATCAGGATTACTGGACAAAGTTCCATTTTCAATTTATGTAATACCCTTATCAACATTGGGAGAGGAGGAAAAATGTAGGCCAGAGGGAATGTCCAAGGAATGGACATTGCATCGGCAGCCAGAGCTAGAGAGTCTCTCCAGTGAGAGCAAAACACCGGAAACCTTCCTGTTGTGTCTCGTTGCCATCAGATCCACTTGGGGCATCCCCCATCTCTGAACTAGGAGTTGAGGAAATCTGCCATGATGTTGTCTACGGCTGGAATGTGCACTGCAGAAATGACAGGAGCATGAACCTCTGCCCAGGACAGAATGGCCTCGACCTCTAACCAAGTGGAGAGACTTTTTGTTCCTCCCTGTCTGTTGATGTAAGCCACTGCCGTGGCGTTGTCGGACTCCACTCAGACTGGACAGTCCTCCAGTTGAGACACCCAATGACGAAGAGCATGAAATATCGCTCGAAGTTCCAGGATGTTGATTGGGAGAAAGGACTCCCCCATGGACCACTTCCCCTGAGAGCTGAAGCGACCCAGAAGAGCTCCCCAGCACAAGAGGCTGGCATCCATCATGACCGTGGTCCAGTAGGGAATCAGGAAGGATCTCCCTTTCAGTAGATTGGAGAGGTCCAGCCACCACTCCAAGCTCTTGTCCAATTTGACAATCCACCCGTGATGGGTGAGGACTTGAATGCAGGTCTGAACCTGCTGATGAAGAAGGTCCGCAGAGGAGGCTTTCAAAAGCAAGTCGTCCATGTAGGGAGTCACTCTGATGCCGTCCCGATGGAGAACGGATATCAAGGCCCCCAGAACTCGTTGGAAAACCTGAGGGGCCGTTGTCAGACCAAATGGAAGAGCTGAGAACTGAAAATGACCCGTGTAGCAGGCAAACAGCAGGTACCACCTGCTCTCTTGATCGATTTGGATGTGCAAATATGCATCCTGAAGATCCAGAGAAACAAGGAACTCCTCCGGAGATATGGCAGCGATCACTGAGCGCAGAGACTCCTGACGATAGTGAGTCTTGATCACAAAAGTAGTTGAGATCTTTCAAATCCAAAATAGGGCGGCATCCTCCATCCTTTTTGGTCATCACAAAGAGGTTCCAGTAAAACCTCAAACCCCTGTCTGAAGGAGGCACCGGCTCCAGGATATCTTTGTCCAGAAGAGCTCCTTTGAATAAACGGCCTTTCTCGAAGTCCTGAGGAAAACAAGAAAGAAGAAAGCGAAAAGGAGGAAGAGAAAAGAAAGGGATCTTGTATCCCTCTGTCACTACCTGTAAAACCCATGGGCCGATACTGAATCCTCCCAAATCCCGTGAATGAGTCTGAGACAACCACCCACAGCAGGATGCGGACCCGGGTTCGGTGAGTCATGCCGAAGCAGTCTTGGGGGCCTTGGGCTTTGAGGCAGCCTTGGGCTTCCAATGCTGCTTGGGCTTGGAGAGGGACGCGGAGCTGATGGAACCACCTGGTTCGTCGAACGTGTCTCAGTTTGAAAGGAACGAAATGACCAGTTACGTTTAAACGGCAACTTCTTCTTAAAGATCAAGGGTAGAAGAGTACTCTTACCCCCTGTGGCCTTGCTAATTAGTTCCTTAAGATCAGGCCCAAACAAGGAAGAACCCTGAAAAGGCAAAGAAAGCAAGACTTTCTTGGAAGCAGTGTCAGCAGACCAAATCTTGAGCCAAAGTACACGCCTGGCCACCACAGAGGTAGTAGAGGCCCTTGCCATCATGCGGACGGCATCAAAAGCAGCAGCAGAGACACAGTGTTGCACTGCAGAGATATTGGCAAGGAGACGCAATTTCTCTGAAGTAGACACATCCTGATGGACAGCTGTAGTGAGTTGTTCAGTCCAGACTGCAATAGCCCAGTTAACCCAAGCGACAGCAAATGCTGGACGCATAGTAGTGCAAATAGAAACGAAAATGGACTTGAGGGAAACGTCAAGTTTCTTGTCTTACAGTGCAGAAGCATCAGAAACAAGTAAAGCAGTAGATTTACAGTCTAGATATGGGTGCGTCCACCTTAGGGGGATGAACCCATTTAGCCAGTTCTGCTTCAGAAAAGGGATAAAGCTTAGGAAATTTCCTGGACACAGAAGCAGACTTGTCCGGATTTTTCCATGCGTCAGAAACCAAACGGTCAAGAGTGGGGTTAGGAGGAAAATAAGTAAGGGGCTTCGCAGGCTCCTGAAAAACGTCAGAGGGATCAGAAGGGACCTCCTGAACCAGGGGAATGTTGAGTGTGGTTAATACAGCCCTGATCAGGCCCTCAGCAGAGGGTTCAGGATCAGCTTCAAAAGGGTCCCCAAGGGACCTGGAAGACTCCGAAATAGTACCAGCCTCAACATCCGAATCTTGCAACAATTCCTCCTCGGAAGAATCTGACACATCAGGTGCTCCCTGCGGTTTAGGCAGGGAGGATATGATAGTAGAGGGGGTCTGCCATAATTGAAGTGCCCCCTGTATCTGGGATGGAAAGAGTTGTAAAGTGGATCTAAGGTCCCTAGTCGCAGCCTTAAACTCTTGCACTCAAGCTGGCTCAATAGCATGGCTGGAAGTCCCTAGGTTGCTGCCAGGAACTTCAGAACATGCTAGGCATAAATGACCAGAGAACTCTCTAGATAGCCCTGCGTGACAGGAAGAGCAATGCGCAATGGGGGATACTGATACCCCAGCCTCCTTAGTCCTAGGTCTAGCCCCTGGCTCCAGCAGTATAGACATTCTCACAGTGTCAAAATAACCAACTGTACAGTAAATCACCCAACTGTAGTGTGTAAGATTAATATTTCACCCCAGAAACGCTAAATATAGACTTATCTGGCAGGCGAAGGGTTAATCTGCAGAGGAGAGTCCAAGCCCTGCATAGGATACTCTCTGAGAAAAGCTCACAAAATGGCTGCTGCAACGTGAGCCAATCAGAAAAGGCGCGAAACAAGCACTCATGGAAATGTAGTTTTTCCCAAAAAAGTACCCCAAAGCAGTGCCTGAAGCCTCCCATGTTCCCCAACTATAAACTGGGCGATAGAGAAAGGGTAGACAATTAAAATGAGCCCACTCTGAAGTTGCTGTGTGAAGCGGTTGCAGCAATACATTCCAAAAAGTGTTGTCCCATAGAAAGTAAATGGAGCAATGGCGTCTATGCAGTAAAGTGAGCCTTAAAAGTGCAGTACACAATAGTAATAAAAGTTAAATATAAGTTAAAAACATGAAAAACATACAGGGAACATGTGTGCATACAAAGAAAACACTAACCCAGTAAGGAAAGTGTCAGAAAACCCCATAAAACATTCCAAAGCAGTAGACAAAGGGTTAAGTTACCACATAAACCTGCTCCAAATACCCAACAGACATACACATATATACCCAATGAGTGCAGGAGTGCGCAGTGAGAACTCCCAAATACAAGCCCAGCAAAGGGGCACTGTGGGGACAAGTGGACCTGCAGCACTCAAAGGGTAGCTCACCTTTCCTGCATCTTCTGTCTTCAGATTACCATGCAGCAAGAATTACCTCAGTGGGTAATCCCTGGGGAAGCACTTGTACCCAAAACTTTCCCCCTCAGGGCTTAAAGGGGAACTACCACCCCGCAATAACTTAAGCTTCACTGATTGCTCATCTGGCGACTAGCTGCTTAGTAGCGCTAGTTGCCAGAAATATTACCCGGTTCTGCAGATATCGGCGTTTTACCGATGGTGACAGGAGCAGGAAGCACGGACGTCTCTTCACAGGGACGTCCGTGCGCCTGCGATGTCAGCCCCTTTTGAATTGCGCGCGTGCTTCCTGCTCCTGTCACCATCGGTAAAACGCCGATATCTTCAGAACCGGGTAATATTTCTGGCGACTAGCGCTAAGCAGCTAGTCGCCAGATGAGCAATCAGTGAAGCTTAAGTTATTGCGGGGTGGTAGTTCCCCTTTAAGGTCCACCAAAAAGCACCTGGATACTGAGTTAGCCACATTGAAGGGCATTTGTCAGTCATGGTAATCCGCCTAATAGTGGTATTCCATATCTGACAGAAAAACAAAAAAGAAACTAAAACTAACGACAAATGTTCTCCACCTGGTGTTGTCACACCCAGGAACAAATCATTTGGAGCTAGCTGGCTAAGCTGCAGCCTAGGAGGGAAGGGAGGCTCCACCCCCTGCATACATTTAGAGAGATGTTATTGCCTACTTAAAGGGGCGGATCGCCTCCCAGAGTTATCAGTAACCTGTATTGGATGACAGAGAAAACCCTTTAACCCCTTAAGGACCTGTCTTGTATGCACAGTGCGGTCACTTAAGGACCAGGGACCATTTTTTTTTTTTTCCATAATCCGATTCTGGACTCCCCAAACAGCATGAAGCTGAGCGGGGAGCCTGGAATTCCATGACGGTCCAGGACCGACATGGGTTAAAGAGGGTTAAACACCCCCGGTCCTATTATACCTCATTATATAAATGCCCTTTGCCCCTCCTACTCTAAACAGACAGTAAAAGTGCTTACACTTCAATTATTGCAGGTGTTCTGTATAGACTGTACAAAGTGAGGCACATCACATCTTGTGATATCATGGGCCTTAAACAGTTAGGTCCGGAAATATTTGGACACTGACACAATTTTGGTAATTTTGGCTCTGTACACCACCACAATGGATTTGAAATGAAACAACTGAGATGCAATTGAAGTGCAGACTTTCAGCTTTAATTCAAGTAGTTGAACAAAAATATCATATGAAACATTAAGGAATTGCAACCATTTTCATACACAGTCCCCTTATTTCAGGGGCTCAAATGTAATTGGACAAATTAACAGAATTATAAATAAAATGTTCATTTTTAATATGTTTGCCGAGATTCTTTTGAAGACAATGCTGCTTGAAATCTAGAAAGCATGGACATCACCAAATGCTAGGTTTCCTCCTTTGTGATGCTTTGACAGGCCTTTACTGCAGCTGTCTTCAGTTGTTTATTCGTGGGTCTTTCTGCCTTAAATTTTGTCTTCAATAAGTGAAATGCATGCTCGATCGGGTTGAGATCAGGTGATTGACTCGGCCATTGCAGAATATTCCACTTCCTTGCCTTAAAAAACTCCTGAGTTACTTTCGCAGTATGTTTTGGGTCATTGTCCATCTGTAAAGTCAAGCGCCATCCAATCAACTTTGCTAAATTTGGCTGAATCTGAGCACACAATATATCCCTATACACTTCAGAATTCATCCAGCTGCTTCTGTCACATCATCAATAAACACTAGCAACCCAGTGCCATTGGAAGCCATGCATGCCCATGCCATCACATTGCCTCCACCGTGTTTTACATGTGATGTGGTATGCTTTGGATCATGGGCCGTTCCAAGCTTTCTCCATACTTTTTTCTTCCCATCATTCTGGTTGATCTTAGTTTCATCTGTACAAAGAATGCTGTTCCAGAACGGGACTGGCTTTTTTTAGATGTTTTTTGGCAAAGTCTAATCTGGCCTTTCTATTCTTAAAGCTTATGAATGGTTTGAACCTTGTGGTGAACCCTCTGTATTTGCTCTTGTGAAGTCTTCTCTTTATGGTAGACTTGGATAATGATATTCCTACCTCCTGGAAAGTGTTCTTCACTTGGCTGGATGTGTGTTTTTCTTTACCACGGAAAGGATCCTACGTTCATCCACCACTGTTGTCTTCCATGGACGTCCAGGCCTTTTTGTGTTGCAGAACTCACCAGTGCGCCTTTTTTTTTTTTTTTTCCTTAGAATGTACCAAAATGTTGATTTGGCCAGTCCTAATGTTCCTGCTATCTTTTTTTTTTTTTTTTTTTTTCAGTCTAAGGATGGCCTGTTTCACTTGCATTGAGAGCTCCTTTGACCGCATGTTGTTGGTTTACAGCAACAACTTCCAAGACGTAACTAAGGAATAGTACACACCTGTCCATGAAACAGCTTTTGAGTCAACTGTCCAATTACTTTTGGTCCCTTGAAAAAGAGGGGGCTACATATTAAAGAGATGTAATTCCTAAATGCCCTAAAATTAATGCTGACAGACTGCACTTTAAGCCCATATTCATTATTTAACTGTAACTTTAATTCATTTTGGTAAAATTTGTGTCAGTGTCCAAATATTTCTGGACCTAACTGAAGATAAGGGCAGAACACTACAACATTGCAAAATGGAGTTTTGAATTCCTTTTATTATAGGTGAAATGAAAGGGGTAGAGGTTGTCAGTGCTGCGTTTGGCAAAAAGAGGGAGGTGGAACATTCATGAGGTGAGAGGGTGAAGTTGAGGTTGTTGAAAGGGTGAAATGGGTAGCAATGCTGTGGTCAGGAAAATGGGGAGAAAGAGGAAGAGGAGATGGGAAAGAAGCACAGCAGTATTGGGAGTTTGTTTATTATGCGGAAATAAATGCATAAGAGACACTAAATGTTAGATAGGTGAAAGGACATGTATATGAACAGTGACAGAAGGAACATGTGTAAAGGGGAAATACCTATTAGGAGGAGAAAAGAGCCAGAAAAAAGGTGAATGAAGTCCAAAGACAGACGGTAGTAGTGGACAAACACAATAGACACAGATGGACAATGGGGGAGCCAGTGAATAAACTTGTCAAGGTTCTATTATTACAGCACAGTTGAAGAGGTGACAGAAGAAAGAGTGAATAGGAGGGACAGCTAAGCCCTTGAAGAGATTTTTGCAGGACCCTGTCAAAATCCCCCACCCCCACTTGATGGCAGAAAGCAGCCCCGGGGTGTAGACTTTTGGTCACATGCCAGCCTTCATCCAGTCACCCATGGAATTATCATAAGCTAGTTTAACCTCTTAAGGCCCGGGAAAATCTGAGGTGGATTACACTTAAAGGGACAGTACTATCCCATAAAAAAAAAAAACCTTCTAGTTTTGCCACAAATCCTCTCTCTCTCAAACTGCTGTGGTTTGAGAGATATTTGCACTGAAAGTTACACCCTCCCTCCACTTCAAGTCAGCCGATTAGATGAGGCTCTTCAGCAAAGTGTGATTGCGTTACTTCATTCAAACGGTCAACAAAGTGTACTTGCAAACCAGGCACACTTTGTAGACCTTTCCAATGAAGTAATTCTTTTGAAATAATGCGATTTTGGCTTTGCTTCAGAGGCGCCGGCTGATTCCCAGACCAGAATCTTCTGCTGTCAGACTCTGACCTCAGGAGAAGGGGAGAACTTTCAGTGCGAATATCTCTCAAACCAGAGCAGTGAGAGATAAGATTTGTTGCACATTTTATTTATTTTAATTTTTTTTTTTTTTTTTTTTTTTTTTTTTTTTTCTTTTTATAAAGCTTTATTGAAATAAAGTTTCCAACACATTACAGAACATAATGTAAATACAAAGTAAAAGTACAATTCCATAAAGACATATCTATATTTAAACATTGAGTAGTAAAACCTAAAATATAAGATCCGGTAGCTGAAAAGAAAGGATTTATCTATAATCCAATCAGTAAGCTAAAAGCTGTATGTGCCAAAGTACATATATGCCAATTGCAAGATAATGTGAAACATTATTATCTAAAGAGAAATAACTGTCTTGTAAAAGTATCGTTATTTACCAATATAACAAGCAGGAATGAAATTGAACGAAACAGTAGGATAATTGGTCAAAGTGGCCATAATGTATGTCCCAACGATCAGCGCCCCCCTGGCATATGACAGCACAGGGGTAGGGAGAAGAAGAGAGGAGAGAAAGAAAAAAAGAAAAAAAAAAAACCACAAGGGGGAAGTATGCCTAGAAATGGGTATAGTCTGTTGAAGGGAAAATTAGGTCCAAGGAAGAGAAAGAAGTGAAGAAGGATGAAAATTGTCCCTCATCCCAAGGGAGCCCGACCACTCCACACTATCCACGGGGTCCAAATAGTCCGAAAACAATCCACTCTCCCCATAACAGAGGCATGTATACGTTCCATGGTCAGGAAGGAGTTAACCCTGTTCCTCCACATATCAATTGTAGGTGCTGTGTTAGACCTCCACAGCATTCAGAAGGAAATGAGAAAGAAGTGTCTGGGACTTAGACAGACCCAAAGAATCCGGGAACATTGCAAAAAGGAAGATCACTGGTGTGCAAGGAAGAGTAATACCAAAGATATCTGTAATTGCTTTACCGAGGGCTTGCCAGTAAGTTTGGATCTCTGGACAGGTCCACCATATATGAAGCATAGTACCTCTACCAAGACTGCATCTCCAGCAAATGTCGGGGGTGTTAGCGAATATTTGGGCCATTCGAACAGGTGTCCTGTACCAACGAGAGATCAATTTAAAATTGACCTCCCTCGAGGCTGAATCACGGGCCATACGACGTAGGGTAGAAATTGCCCTGTTCCAGGTATCCACCGGTAAATTTAAGGACAGGTCGGTCTCCCATGCCAAAATGAAAAAAGCCTTAGTATCGGAAGTCGACGGTGTCAAAAGAGGGCGAATCTTGGACAATGTCTTCGTCGCAAAGTAGCCTTTATTAGCTAATGTCTCAAAAGAGGTGCGTTGTCGGAAGAAGCAACCTTTGGGGCGTAAGTTCTCCACAAAGTGGCGGGCCTGTCTGTAGCGCCATTCGTGATTCTGTGGCAGAGAATGGATCAAATGTAGATGTTCGAAAGGGAGAATAGATCCGGTAGGAGCCAGGGCGCCCAAGGTATCAATCCCCAGCCGCCTCCAAGTCTGAAAAGGGCTACCCCTTGCTCCTGGCTGGAAATGTACAGAGCCATAAATCGAAAAAAGTGGCGAGGGGAACTGGGAAAGTCCCGACTTCACCTGTACCTGAGACCAAACCTCCAGAGCAGGAGTTATGATCGGATGATTGGCCACTCGTCTCTTCGCCTGAATAGGGGATTGCCAGATTAGGGTCTGGAGATCAATGGAGGGGAGGAGGTCCTGTGAGATGTGGATCCATTCCTTCGCCTTCCTGTCATGACATTCCAGTAATGGCATCAAGGCGCAAGCTTGATAATATTGCTTTAAATCCGGTAAGCCCAAACCCCCTCTAGATGGTGGCCTATATAAGTAGCGGGCTGCCAATCTAGGTTTTTTATACGCCCAGACGAAAGCATTCACCGCTGCTTGGAGGGATACCAGGTCGCGCTTATGATAGGTAATAGGAAGCGATTTAAAAAGGTACAGAAGCCTCGTTTATTTTAATTTTTAACATCTACAAAATAAGAAGATTTTTTTTTTTATGGGACCGGAGCAATATTGACCTTTTTGACTATGTATTTGTTAAAAAAAAAAAAGTGTTTTCTCTCTGTCTTTTATTGCTCATAAAATTATATATATATATTTTTTTTTTTTTTTTTTTTTTTTTTTTTTCTAAATAAACACACAAGTAGGGCTTTCTTTTGATACCACACTGCTATGGATAGCCCACCATTTATTTTATTAAAATTAAAGATAACTGTTAAAAAAAATAAATAAATAAAAAAAAAATATATATTTTTTTTCCTCTTGTGATCATTTGGGCACAAAGGGTTACATTTTTATTACAACTGCATGAAAGGTATAAACGGTCAGTGGATAGTTTTAAATGGGAACTGTCCCACTGGGATGAAAATCCTCATGTCCCTCTTTCCCTCGCAGGATTTTCATTTTTTTTTTTCTTTATACATTACGGTTTAGTGTGTATATGAGTGTATTACTGTGCGCCACATAAATAAAACTCACATTAAACTAATTTTACTTCATTTTTTTTTTTTTTTTAAATAAAAATGTTGTAAATTAAATGCTTTGATCTTTCTCCACATAACAAATAATCAGACTGATGTCAGTGGGTCATAAAGAGACCTACATTTAGCCTGTCCCAACATTGAAGGGGTTAATACCCCCAAACTTTGGCCTCTGTGTTTGATTTTGTGTCTGCTGGCTGCTTCTCTCTTCCTTGCTCTCATAGTAAGGAAGAGAAAGGCAGAGAGCAGTCACAAAGGCAATATAGGAAACACATTGCCTTTATGAATGAAAATGCTGGTAAATGTGATCGCTCCTGGAGCGATCATGTGTACCAGCAGAAAAAAAAAGTACTGAAACTGAGCACTCCGGTCCTGGAGCGCTCAGTTTCAGTGTCTGCAGAATGATAGCAGTGAGCACCTATGTGCACTGCTATCGTTTAATCAATGACGTGCCAGGACCATCCTTATGGGAAGTACAGATTAAATGAAGTTTGCTTACGTCACAAAGGGTTAATTCACTTGTGAAATCAGTTATTTCTCATTACATCTTGTTTCTGTAATTATAACTATCTTTGTCACCCCATCATACTCCTTTACTTTTGGGTACAAATTAAAGATTGAAAAACACTCAATATGTGCTAAAGAAAATGCCAGAGTCTCTGACCTGAGGACTCCTCCTTCCCTTCATTACAAACTGCCTGTTGGAACTTGAAAGTCGAGAAATAGTCCAGGGTGTTATGAAATGGATAAAGGAATGTGTAGCGCCAGTGAAGAAATCTGATCAAAGTGCCTCCTGGGGGCACTAGTAAGTTAGTGGCAAGGCAAGATACCAGGTCTTCGTCTAGCCCGACACAAGGGAATGATAAGGGAAAGTAGAGGTCAGTCTACAGAAATAAACAGAGCTTTTCCTGAACTAATTTGACTCTGATACATTCAGTCTATCACTCATCACTCCAGGTCGTTGAAGAACCAAGGCGAGAATTCATATAGCCTGAAAGGATATTTTTGTTAGGTTTGTTACCAAAAACAGGAGCCCTTAATCACTTTTTCTACAAAATAACTTCCTACACAAACTAGTCACTTACCTAGAACTCTAGGGACTTAAGAAAATGAGAAATTGTTGAGTGAAGCTTTGTATACCTTTGGATATAGCTATAGCATACAAAGGGTTAAAAGGTCCATTTAAATTATTGTGGAGTTTTATTTCTCTTATGGTGCAATTGGCTTACTCTGGAATTGCTCCTTGGTTCTTTTGTTCATAAGGGCTTCTATGCCTCTCTCTTCTTTACTGTGAGCGTAAGGAAGAGAAGCAGAGAACAGACTAAAAACAAAAATAGAAAGTCAGAGTTGGGGGCATTAACCCCTTCAGTGCTAGATCTGTAGCAGGATTAAGAGTAGGTCACTGTATGACCTACTGACAGATCATTGTGTAAATAAATAAATCAATCAGTGGAAGCAAGATAGTTTTTTTTTTTTTTTTTTATACACACACAGTTACAACAAACAGATATACTCAAAATAAAACAATGTGAGAATTATTGCTGTGGAGCAATGTAATACACTCATACACAAACCTTAATGTCTTAAACAGTGCAAAATCAGGGAGGGAAAGAGGGACATGGGGATTTTCTGCCCAGAGGGATAGTGCCGCCCCCCCCCCCCCCCCAAACAGTGCTTTTGGAAGATACCATACTGTTCATACTTGTTGTCCAATGGTAATAAAAAAATTAAAGCGGAACTTTCACATGTTAATAAATCTGCATTCAATCATTAAGCATATGGCGACTAGCTCGAAAATATAAGCGTCTTTCCTATAAAAAGTGGCGCTTCTAAAGAAATCTTTACCCTTTGGAGACCGGAAACCAGGTAACAGTGCAGACATCTTGTCTGCGCTGTCAGTCCCGGTCTTCTGTAAAAGTATTGCAGTGTACCACATGGTAACCAGAAGGAACTGAGGGCACAGGTGCCCAGACTGCACTAACCTGGCAGTCAGTCTCCAAAGAGTAAAGATTTTGTTAGAATCTGCCACTTTTTATAGGCAAGACACATATTTTCAAGCTAGTTGCCATATGCTTAATGATTGAATAGTGACTTAATATGCGAAAGTTCCGCTTTAACAAATCAGACACAAATTATCACAGGAGAACCTACACAAAGTTGATTTTTAATTTTTTTTTTTATTTTCGTTTATTTTATTATACATCAGAGACCTGTGACATCTTTTGGTTTGGGTACAACTGCACCACTGAGGACAAATAAAAAAAGAAAAGAAAAAATTCCTAACAATGAACTGGGTTATATAAATGTAAAGGGTTAGCAATGTTTACTATTGGAAAGA
Organism: Rhinophrynus dorsalis; assembly: GCA_037306005.1. Lineage (NCBI taxonomy): Eukaryota > Metazoa > Chordata > Amphibia > Anura > Rhinophrynidae > Rhinophrynus > Rhinophrynus dorsalis. Next base: position 627,119,787 of record CM074718.1, read on the forward strand.
AAATACAATTAGTTAATATTTGGCATACCTACTAACTAAAGAAGCATGGCACTGCCTGTGTAAGAAGAGGCAGGGTGAATTGACAGTGCCACACTACTGTAGCTCCCAAGATGAATGTGCGTCTCATTCACTCCATGTGCAAGATTAACAGGGCACATTTGGAGGCCTGAAAACCAAAGTGGAACAATTCTGGGGAAAACTAATTGAACTATAAGGTCAAATAAGTAACACTGATTTAAATGGGGTGGGGGTAACCCCCCCCCCCCTGGAGAACACTGTAGCTCTTAAGGGATTAAAAAAAACATTAAAAATTAGTGTGATTTTTTGGGGATTTTCATTTGTTCCCTATGGGGCAGCTGGTTTGTCTCAGGCTCAAACTGTGGTTGTTTCCATGTATGCTTATTCTGAAGGTTTTCTATGGTAAAAGCGATTTTACATACAACATGCTGCAGGGCAAATTAACCTTTAACCATTTGAATGCCATGGCTTGGGCCATATCTTAGACCCTATAGGCCAGACACATTTTTAGCATTTTTGCTATCCATCTGCTTAAGTAGGATTCCTGCTGGTAACTTTCTAGTTACTCATGGAAAACGATATCTCCCCCTCCAGAATTAACTGAACTTTTGCATGGTATCTCACAAGATATAAATTTTGCTAGGAAGTCATAAATACAGAACAAAGTAAAAATTATATATTTTAATAAAAAAAGCAAACTATACCCCCCCCCAAAAAAACAAAAAAAAAAAACAAAACACCCACTTATGTTGTTTGTTAAGGTTTCGATTACGTGAAAAAGACCCGAATCTGCAAAGTAAGAAAATATATAGTTTTATCAACATGCATGGCCTTCTCTGAGCCCTAATTACCAGGAGAGCAAAGTGTTATTTTCAACCCTAAAACAGCTCAATAACTATGTAAAACTATATTTCTCGAATGCAGATATCCATCTGCATTATATGAGGGGTCAGTTGCCTTTACACCCCTAGCCTGGTATGAACAAATGTTTCCAGAGTGTGGTGCTAGAGGAGGGAAAAAAAAAAAAAAAAAAAAAAAAAAAAAAAAATTCGTACTGTATTCATTAGCTAATATTCTTAATCCTATATTATAATACGCTAAGCATGTTTGTCAGAGCCATCATTAGCAGTAGAGATGGCTGCTAGCGATGCAGTTATGCGCAGTACAGACTTCCTGCGCAGAGGATGATACGGAGCAGGATGCACCGAATTCAGACCGGAGTTCTCTATGCACGGCGTGATCAGGCAGTCAGCACTGCACATGACTGCAGCGCCGCCAGTGATGGCCCATGTACACGGGCTTTAAAACTAGTATATATATATAGATATAGATATATTATATATATATATATATATATATATATATATATATATATATATATATATATATATATATAAAAAAAAAAAAAACACACAACAACACCCCACTGGTATGAGATAACATACTGTAGGGGTTCCAGAAGTACAAAACTATACCAACTACACAGTTTTCTTATACTTCAAGCATGTCTTCCTCATACTAAAAACGGTTGTAACAAAAATCTTCACAAAACATAGAATGTCTTACTGAACTCAGTATCTGCTACCAGCATGACAAAAATGGTCCCATTTCTGTGGGTTAACATACAATATGGGGTTGCCAGGAACACTAACCTACACCTTCAACTTTTCTATTTTTTATTTTTAAATTATCTTCTTGGACTAAAATAGTTATAACAATTACAGACACACAGAAAAATAGGCAAGGTATACCGTATTGGAAAGTAGACAGACATTTACCTTTTTACCTCTAGGCTGGTATGCACAAATGTCTCCAGAAAATGGTTCTATGGGGAGGGCGACACACAAAACACTATTTTACGTTTTTACCTCTTCAAACATAAATTCCATGTTTTTCAAATATCCCTCTCCATCTCTCCCTATTATATATACATACATACACACACACACACACACATCTATATATAAAATCACCTTGTTGGTTGGTATGAGTTGACAAACTGTCAGGGTGCCAAAGCACAAAACTACACCAACTAAATCTTTAAATGTACATATTTTCCGCTATGACTTGTCTGTACTATAATGGTTATAACATGAGAAATTAAGAAAAATAGGATTTCAGTTAACTTACAGTTAACTACTTTTCTCTTTAGTCCATACGAAACAAGAACCATAGGGTTGAGTTCTCTCCACCAGAAGGACAGGGCACTTCAAAATGACAGGGTCTTTGGTGTGTAGACTGTCTGCTTCCTGCAACCCAGACCCCCACAACACACCAGATTGCTTTCTTTCTCCTTTCTAGATGTGGGATCATGGGCAAAAGGAAGGCAAAATGATCTATTGATTGATGTGAAAAACAGTTAACCTTGGGTAAAAAAAAAAAAAAAATGCTGGGTGTACAAAGAACTGCCTTGTCCTAATGAGAAACCAGAAAGGAAGGTTTGTAAAAATAGCTTCCAGCTCTGCCAATGGCCAAAAGGGAGGCCATTTTGCTTGTTAGGCCAGAACACTTAAGACCAAACTGAGGTCCCACTGAAGCTTGGGATTCTGAGTGTTCCACTCCTTGAACAAAGGACTTGACGTCAGGTAGAATGGTGAAACGTTTCTACAAGAGGACAGAAACTGCATGTTTCTAGAACTCAGACTAAGGCCTTTATTCACACCATCTTGAAGAAAGGCCAGGACCAAGAGGAGATAGAAAGTCTTGGCATACAAATCCTTGTCGCTACACAACTGGAGGAAGATGGATCAAAGTCTATGGTATGCCTTTGAGGAAACAGGTTTCCTGGCTTGGACCATAGTAGAGATTAAATCATCAGATAACCCCTTTCGTCTTAGAATGGTGCTCTCAAGAGCCATGCCACCAAAGCAAGCCTCTCCACGTCCTCGTACCAAATGGAACCCTGGAGGAGGCCCAGTCTTGGTGAAAGACAGAACGACTCCTGAATGGACAGTTTGAGGTGGTCAGCAAACCAGGCCCCCAGAATGGAGAAACCTTCTTCATCCTGATCTTCTGCATTACCCTGGGGAGGAGACACATAGTAAAAATGGACGTTCCATGGGATGGACATTGCTTCCGTCACAAATGTCAGGGAATCCCTCATACTAGAGAAGAACATGGGAACTTTGATCTGCGAGATGCCATCAGATCTACGGCTGGGATACCCCAGCAGTGAGCTTCAGGATACTGGTCCCAGTTTCCTAGATGTGTTTAGGTGTCTGAAAGTCTACAACCATGTTTTCCTCTCCTAGAGTGTGGACCTCTGAGATGGCCAGTACATGCATTTGACCAGTGAAGATCCTTCACTTCCTTCCATGCTATCTCCTGGACACTCACAAGTCTGATCATGCAATAGAGCATGATCAGCAAGGAAGAAAGCCATTCCGAACTCTTATAGCACTTACAGTTGCAGATATATGTCCCACAGAATTTGCTCCCATATGAATCAATTAAGAAAAGATGGCCACATTACAGGATCCCCTTCTTAAAGGGATAGTAATACTTCGTTTTAACTTTATTTTATTTTGTAGGCATTAAAAAAACATGAAGAATGATATAAGTCTTATCCCTCAAACCTTTATGGTTTATGAGATATTCACAAGCAAAGTTTCCCCTCCCGCCCCTTTTACCTAGTGTAAGCCATCTCTTCTCAGATGTGAGTCTGGTTGTATGACCAGACAGGTAACAGAAGGGGACAATTTTCTTTGTATGAAAACAATGAAAGCCCTTCCCCCCTTGACAAGTCTTTCAGCTTTTTCCCTTATCTTAACTGAAGATTGTCCCTCTCTGCAGTCTACCTGGGCACCTCCGTTTTGATCTGGTTGAACGGGGGGGGGGGGATACTTTGTTTGTGAATATCTCTTAAACCATAAAGGTTTGAGAGATAAGACTTATATCATTCTTCATGTTTTTTTAATACCTACAAAATAAAATAAAGTTAAAACGAAGTATTACTATCCCTTTAAAGGGGCTCCCATTCTTAAATGCATTAAATTTCCCAAACCACTGGGTGTACGTGGGGAGGGGTTAAATAATGCTATAGTGTTGCATACAAGCCCCCAAATGAGAACACAGAAAAGAAATCAGTAAGGGTAGAACCCACTGAAAGTTTCAAAGAGTAATGCAGCCACCAGTGCTACCAGGATAAGCAGGAGAGAATAGATGAAAGAATGAGTGAACTAGCAACACGCAGTGTAGATATCTCAGAATGGGACATATAGATATACTATAGTTTTCAAAGTGTTACACACCACTCTCCGTTCTTCAGGCTCCCAAGAAAGAAGAATATGTAACAGATTCAGCCATGATGAAGTGTCTTATCATAAATTCAACCTCCACAGGGAAATAGGTCCATAAACTGCTGTGAATTATGCAAACAAACTACAGGTAAGCCAGCGGTGGGAGCAGCCTAACAGGGGATTATACAGCCCCATATCCAAGATTAAACAAACAAAACAAAATCATAAAATACCCTAAAAACTAAGAAGTTCTACTGCACATCCAACTTCTTGCATGTGGAGCACATAAATCTGGTGTGCAGGTGGTTGAGCTGGAGGAAGACGAGGGAGCCTCCACCCCAAAGAAGCTTTAAGTGCCCTGCCCACCTGAAGGAGGGAGATCACATGGTTCCTGAGTTCCATAATGGAAGGAAATGTAGATAACACACAATTTTAGAAAGCAGAGTACTAGCCACATCAAATGAGGGGTCACTAGTCTTGTACCCAATGGAAGTAAGTAGGTGTGTGTATGGTGGTGGAGGGGGGAGGAAAGAATGTATGTGACTACCAGGGTGCAGTGGAACATACAATACTAGTTGAACAGCCCGTTACACGGGCCACAGTGCCTCTGGCAGCCGGTCGCAGGACAGTCACGCACAGCAGAAACTGCCCGCGCCACTGCTGATACAGAGCTGGACGCTCCTTCGGAGCGCCCAGCTCTGTATCAGCCGCGGCTCGGGCAGTCTGTACTGCGCATGACTGCTGCACGCGCAGCAGTGTCTACTGCACATGTCCGGCGTTACACACAACTTAGCGAATTATTATATAGGATAATGCATGTTGGGCTCTGACTACCAGTGGGCAGCTGAAATGGGTTAGAGGGTCAGTCAGTGTATGTGCAGACCTGTGACCTCCAGTGGATCCTGGTTAGAGGTGGGGCAGAGAGTGTTGGTAAGTCTGAGTACCACTGGGCAGCAGAACAAGGCTGCAGAGTTAGATGGTGCATATGGGAAATCTGTGAATGCTTTTTAACAGGTTTATAAATGACCTGGAAATAGATATAGAAAGCAAACTCAATATTTGTAGTTGACACTAAAATCATATAGAGTAATAAATTCACATCAGGGTGTTTGTTCTCTGCAGAGGGATCTATATAAAATGGTAAACTGGACATATAAATGGGATATGAAATTTAATATGGGAAAGGGTAAAGTTATGCATTTAAAAAAAACCCTCAATTCTACTTATGAACTTAAAGAGGAACTACCACCCCACAATAACTTTACATGTATTCAGTCTTCATCTGGCGACTAGCTGCTTAGTAGCGCTAGTCGCAAGAAATATTACCTGGTTCCAAATATTTTGCACTTTTTCCGAGGCTCACAGGAGCAGGAAGCATGGACATCTCGTCACAGTGACGTCCGTGCTCCTCGGAAAAACTGCAAAATCTTTGGAACCAGGTAATATTTCTGGCGACTAGCGCTACTAAGCAGCTAGTCGCCAGATGAAGACTGAATACATGTAAAGTTATTGCGGGGTGGTAGTTCCCCTTTAATGGAATAATTTCTAAAGAAAAATAAAGGGAAATTCTAGAACTGGAGAGTTCATGAATATGAAGGTAAAGAGATTTCAAAAGATACTATGCACTATAAAACAGTTTAATTGTACAATCCCATGTAGATTTCTTTTCTGACATTACTATCTGTAAGGGAATGGATGATTTGAAGTATGCAGAACATCTAGACAAACCTGGTTTATTTACTCTACAGAAAAGACAACAAAGAGATCTTCTTACACTGAATAAGTAAATGTGAAGTAACTACAAGGATCCCTCTGGTGAGATTTTCTTTCAAAGGCCTGATCATATAACAAGTGGCCACCCCTTAAGATTTGAGGAAAGGAGATTTCATTTACAGCAGAGGAAGGATGTGTTTTTTTGTTTTTACAGCAAGGTGTGTAATATCAATGGGAATTTTGCACATTTATATATGTTCCCTTTGGTAAAGTTGGTCTGTTCCAATTATTCTTAGTAAATCAGCAGCAATGTGTTCCCTCGCCAGTTTTCCAAAATCAAGAAAGGGCAACCGGAAACTTTAAAAGGATAGTAAAGTCTAGTAATAGTAACTAATTGTAGCTATTAAAAATAAACTAAACAATGTTAGTCCTCTCTCTCAAACATTTATGGTTTGAGAGAAAAATGAAGATAAAGCACCCCCCTCCCTCCCACTTTTGTGACATGACCTGTAAAGCTGTCAGCCTGAGATTCTGGTCGCACGACCAGACAAGGCTCTTCAGCAGAGCCGAAATAGCACGATCGTGACTAGGGTTGCCACCCAGCCTGTATTTTACTGGCAGGCCGGTAAAAAAATTGGCTTCTGTCCAATGTTAAGTCTATGGAGGGAATGCCATGGCCGGTACTTTTTTGAAGAAAAGGTGGCAACCCTAATTGTGACACAAATACTTCATTGGAACAGTCTACAAAGTGTGTCTGCAAACCAGACACTTTGCAGACAGTTCCAATGAAGTATTTGTGTCACGATCGCGCTATTTCAGCTCTGCTGAAGAGCCTCCATCTGGTCCTGGGACTAGGATATTCTGCAACTGGCTTTACAGGTTAAGTCACAGAAGGGGGAGGGAGTGGGGGGGGGCTTTATCTTCATTTATCTCTCAAACCATAAAAGGTTTGAGAGATCTAAAGGTTTAAAGCAGATCTACATAATTTCTTATACAAAAATCACTTCTCCATCTTATTAGGTTCCACATGGGTGAAAGAATTCATGGGAAAAAAAAACAACAAAAAAAAAACAAAAAAAAAACAAAAAAAAAAAAAAAACAACTTTCAAGGATGCACGAGTAGAGATGGACTTTTCAAAAGTATATATATATATTTTTTTTTAATGCCAGTCGCTGTAACACTGGGTACTGGCAAAACTACTTACAAGGGAATGAGCCTACCCTGCTCAGGGAGACGTCAAACTGTTTACCAGCGGAAGATATTAACTTCTGGATCCACCAATTTCAAACACACAGCCCCATGAAAACATTTATAACAAAATTTTAACCCTTTCAGTGCTACAGAGGTATCCAATGCATCGCAATGTGTTGGATACCTCCCTGGCACTCAAAGGGTTAATATTAAAAACAGGGTAATCCCAAATAAATAAAATCCCAATTCATCAAACACGTTTCATGATGATAGCCATTTCTTCAGGATACCTAGGTTAAGAATACACGTGTCTGGGAGTGGCATTCAACACACATTGGGATTCATTCACTAAGGTGTGATAAAGTGGAGAGGACTTCTCCAGTCATATCACTTCTTCAATTCCTAGGTTATTCGATGGAGCCAATTCACTAACATCTCTTAAGTCTTGGAGATCTCAGTGCATAGAATCCATAGAATAACTAGAGAAGTGATTTCACCAAAGTTATCTCCACCACACCTTAGTGCATAAGCCCCCATTCTCTGTTATGGGTATGACCAGAGCAAGATCAGTGTTCATTCACCAGTTTTCTACTTCTGCTATTATTTAACCCTTGGACGCTAGAGAGATCTACAATGCATTGGGGAGATCTCTAAAACAGAGGTTAAAGGTTTGTTTTTTTCCTAGCTTGTTGTAGGCCAAGGGTATTATGTGAACAGCTCCCCAGCCTACTCCTGTTCTTTATTTCTTTGACACCAAGGAGAAGGGGAACAGTCAATTATATGTAGGTGCATATATGCCTCAGAATTTTGCTGGCCTGCAACATACGTATTTAAATGTGAACTAATTATCTTACGGTCAACCACTTGTGTTTAATTTCAAGATAAAGGCTCCCGCTAACAGGAAAACTTTGGAAAAGTTAACCTTTCATTTTTAAATTAACAAAATAAAGGGAGAAGAAAAAAAAAAAAAAAAGTACAAAGAAGTTAATAGCCCAATTCAGTTATTTTTGTTTTGTTGCTTAACAAGGCACTTTGATTCAGAATCGTTCCACTTTGTCCAAGTACATCAGTCTCATGTCTATGTATCAGGAATATAAATTTATATGCATAAACTCCTGAGTGCAACAGGTTTCTGTCTCCAGTCAGTCAGTCTGCTGAGCCATCCAAAGGGTTATCTGCCAAAATAAAATGTAAGCCCCACACCACTTGCTGGTAGTGAACTTTCTACCTCAAGCGGTTGACTTTCAGAAGGTTCCTGTTATCCTGGGGCTCTATACTATTCTCCCTGTTAAAAAACAAACAACCCCACAAAAGAGGCAACGGCAGTTTTGAAAGCACAGTTTGGTATTCTATTAAATGCGCTGTCAAAAACTACCAACAGGTAAAAATGCCCAGCGGGCACAAAATCTGTGCCTATTGGAGAACCACACACACACACACACACACACACACACACACACGTGAATAATTATCCCTACCCAAAAAATAAATAAATAAATGGAAGATTAACCCTGTGAGTGCCAGTGGGGTATGCAATGCATTGCATACTGTAGGTTAAAGTGATGGTAATGTTTCACAAAAAAAAATAAAAAAAAATTGACTAATCTCCACAGTATATGGGACATGGAGAGCTATTCCAATAATGTCAGAGTTGTAGTTCAAGAGTAACTGAATGATAAAGTATGCCGCCTCTTGCTCCTTTTACCTAGTGTAAGCCACCTCCCCTCAGATGTGGAATCTAGTCTTTTGACCAGACAGGTGGCAGCAAGGGACAATCTTCTTACTGTGAGCATAAGGAAAACCCTGCCCCCGTGACAGGTTTTTCTTTATTCTCACTGAAGATTGCCTCTCTCTGTGATCCATCCGGACAGTCTTGCTACTCTGTGGTGAGCAGTGTTATATCAGTAAACACAACTCGGACAGTATTGAAACAACACTCTCCATGGGCCAAATACTATGAAGATTAATCAGAGCTACTTTTTTTTGTGAAACATTACTTTAATTCCACTAAAATGAACACCATCCATTCACAAACACCTGTAATCCTGATGTCCAGCAGGGTCGTCAGCACCCTGGTCATCTACCATCAGTCTTCCTGTAATTATTTATTTATTTATTTTTAACAAATATCTGCTGGTTCTATAATAAAAAAAAAAAAAAAAAAAAAAAAAAAAAAAGGTTGAAATGAGCAGTGTCCATTGAAAAATCCAAAAGGTCAGTCCACAATGCAATCAAGAAATATCCACACACGTCCAAAATGTGCAATATGTGAAATAAACATGTTCATGATGTACCCCAATAACTAATTCCCAATTCCTTCGCCTGCGGCAGGAAAGAAGATCAACAGACCCACTCCCCCCACCACCACCTTTGTTACCTCTCTGGACGTCGCCTGAGCCATTCAGGGAAATTGAACTGAAACTGGCTTTTATATGACCAGTCTCTGTTCAAAATAACTCCTACTTTACGATTGGCTGGGAGGTGTGTAAGCACACATTCCAGCCAATCAGCTTCTGGTGTTGGTGGGGGGATGATGAAACCCGTTAGAAGCTAGTTGGCTGGGAGGTGTGTAACAAAAGGGGAGGGGGTGTTTGTTGACTTTTTTCCTGTCACGGACAGCAGTGGCATTTGGAATGAATGTGTGTGTGTGTGTGTGATTGACATCTGTATTTCACATTATATTGTGCATCGCGGACTGACATTTGGGATTTTTCAATGAAACATGGCTGATTTCAATCTGTATTATAGAACCAGTGGATAATTGTGAAGACTCACAGCTAAGTGTTACACCTGTGGGGAAGGGGTGTTAGGGCTAGTTTTGTCTCACTTTCTTGTCCATGTTAGGGGTAGTGTAGGGTTAGTGTTTGGGAGGAGGGTGACTGTTTTGATCCAAATGAGAGTGGCTATTTTCCTTTGACGTTCACACAGCTCACTCCATTTTGTGCGCTTTGTGGGAACAAAAAGCTGCGACAAGAGTTTGGCCACAACATGAGTTTTGGCCATCAACTCTCATTGGTCCATGCCCCGGTCCAGCTATAGGACAGATGCGGTACACAAGTGGGTTTCTCGTTCAGTGTTTATTTTTGAATTACAGACTATTTTACATCCACGTAGTATAGCGGCTCACAAATATTTGAAATTGTGCAGGGACACACATTATTGAAATCTTGCTCTCAACAGTTGACATGGGAATACACAGATCGGCAGAGATGTAAGAAAGAAAGATAAAAAATGCCATATGCTTTATGGATTTAAAGTGACATAACCAGCTTTTTCATTTACTAAATTTAATTATGTCAAAACATAGCATGTGTATGGGGGAGAGAAAAAGAGAGAAAGAGAGAGAGGAAAAGACAGAATAGACCTGCTCATACATATTATACGAACGAATGTACGTACAGAAAAAAAAAAGTAAATAGAGATCAGACCTCTTCAGACATGGAACAGTTAATTCACCTACAGCTGTAATGAGCACAGCCCTCACCCCCTCAGGAGGTAGGTAGCCTGCGGCATGGTTGAATTGGCAGTCACTTCCTCTGCTGTTTGTGTTCCTTGCAGGTCCTCTTGCAATTAACATACATTACCACCATGTGAGGACCTTGAGGTCCTCACACAGCACAACCAAACATTCATCTTTAAAGTATCATAAGGCCCTGTGAGAATGCCAAGGTCCTCATATGCCAGGAATGCATGAGGATTGCAAGAGCTCCTGCAAGGGACACACACACGGCAACAGAGGAAGCAGCCGTCAATACAAGCTTGCTGCATGCTGCCTCAGAGAGAGGGGTGGGGGTGTGAGGGCCTTTGTCATTACAGCTACAGGTGAATGTACATCTGAAGAGGCCTGATCTAGGTTTTTTTTTTTTTTTTTTCTTTCTTTTTCATGGAATATGTCTGTGCAGGTCTGATTTTTTTGTTATACAACATACACAAACAAATGTAAAGTAAATGGCAAGGAAAAAAGGGCATTTAAACTATTTAAGTCTGAAGGAACTGAACATTCTCTCTTAAAATACAGGGAGTGCAACAAAAATTGCAAAAAGGAATTGAAAGGGAGAGACAAATCAAAGATTTTCTAATGCATAAATGGCACAAAAAAAAAAAAAAAAATAAAGTTTCTGCATCAGTGGCAACCAACCCCCGGGGCAGGCTGTCACTGGCCAGCCAATGAGACTTGAGGGACAGGGTTTGAGGTGGATGCAGATGAGTCAGGGAGCAAAGCAGCTGCCTCCTCAGCCAAAAGGACAATGTAATTAGCCTCAGGAGGAGACAGGGACTAAGCCCCTTGCCTCCTCAACCAAATATACAGTGTGTGTTGTGTTGGCTGAGGCAGCAGGGGCTCGGCCAAGGGTATATCCATCAACTTCATCTCCCCCTCCTTTCCCAGTTTTACCTCCCCTCATTTCCATTCCTACTTTTGCCCCCCTTCCACTTGCCTCATTTCCATTTCATTTTCCCTACCCCACTTGCCTCATTTCCATCCCCCACCTCCACTCACCTCATTTCCATTCCCAGTTTTGCCTCCACTATCCCTTCCACTTGCCTCATTTCCATTCCCAGTTTTACCCCCCCTCATTTCCATTTTTGCCCCCACCTCCACTCGCCTCATTTCCATCCCCCTCCCTTCCCCTCGTTCCCAGGTCTTGCCTTCCACTCGCCTCGTTTACAGGTCTTGCCTTCCACTCGCTTCGTTCCCAGGTCTTGCCTTCCCCCTCCCTTCGTTCCCAGGTCTTGCCGTCCCCCTCCCTTCGTTCCCAGGTCTTGCCGTCCCCCTCCCTTCGTTCGTTCCCAGGTCTTGCCGTCCCCCTCCCTTCGTTCGTTCCCAGGTCTTGCCGTCCCCCTCCCTTCGTTCGTTCCCAGGTCTTGCCGTCCCCCTCCCTTCGTTCGTTCCCAGGTCTTGCCGTCCCCCTCCCTTCGTTCCCAGGTCTTGCCGTCCCCCTCCCTTCGTTCCCAGGTCTTGCCTTCCCCTCGCCTCGTTCCCAGGTCTTGCCTTCCCCCTCGCCTCGTTCCCAGGTCTTGCCTTCCCCCTCGCCTCGTTCCCAGGTCTTGCCTTCCCCCTCGCCTCGTTCCCAGGTCTTGCCTTCCCCCTCGCCTCGTTCCCAGGTCTTGCCTTCCCCCTCGCCTCGTTCCCAGGTCTTGCCTTCCCCCTCCCTTCCACTCGCCTCGTTCCCAGGTCTTGCCTTCCCCCTCCCTTCCACTCGCCTCGTTCCCAGGTCTTGCCTTCCCCCTCCCTTCCACTCGCCTCGTTCCCAGGTCTTGCCTTCCCCCTCCCTTCCACTCGCCTCGTTCCCAGGTCTTGCCTTCCCCCTCCCTTCCACTCGCCTCGTTCCCAGGTCTTGCCTTCCCCCTCCCTTCCACTCGCCTCGTTTCCAGTCTTGCCTTCCCCCTCCCTTCCACTCGCCTCATTCCCAGTCTTGCCTTCCCCCTCCCTTCCACTCGCCTCGTTCCCAGTCTTGCCTTCCCCCTCCCTTCCACTCGCCTCGTTCCCAGTCTTGCCTTCCCCCTCCCTTCCACTCGCCTCATTCCCAGTCTTGCCTTCCCCCTCCCTTCCACTCGCCTCATTCCCAGTCTTGCCTTCCCCCTCCCTTCCACTCGCCTCGTTTCCATTCCCAGTTTTGCCTTCCCCCTCGCCTCGTTTCCATTCCCAGTTTTGCCTTCCCCGTCCCTTCCACTCGCTCGTTTCCCTTCCCAGTTTTGCCTTCCCCCTCCCTTCCACTCACCTCGTTTCCCTTTCCAGTTTTGCCTTCCCCCTCCCTTCCACTCACACAGGGAGCCCAATATAGGTGGCAATAGAGCACTCCCCCGAGAACCAGGTAGGAGTAGGTCAGCGTGTCAAAACATCACCTGTCAATGACATGAGAGGGTTACCTAGTCCTGACCACTCCTACTCGGTACAGAAGCAAGGGAGATTTTTTTTGCTACCCTGCGTCAACTCTACTGATCTCAAGAAGGTCCTGCTGCCCCAGTGTGAAATCTAAATTGAAAAAGGGGAGGGGGAAAATGGTTCATGGCACAGGTGAAGCTGTGCAGGAACAGCTAATATATATTTTAGATGATGATGTTCCTTTGATTAGGTTAGTAAAATACGGGGAGATAGATTAGAAATTATCTTACCCTTTACAGAAAATAACAGGACATTTTCCCCAATTAGTTTAGGACTTGCCAACCTTAGCACAGGGGTGGTAAGATACAAGGAGGAGAAATTCCATTTACAAGTAAAATAAGGGGTAAGGAATGTGTCACACACGGCATGTGCTAGCCTTGTTAAGCATGCAGCCACAAAATTAGGGATCTTGTACAGAGATGAAAGCCTTGTTACCCCTCCAGCTGCATTGTGCTCAGCTCTGTGCCAGGGCAGGTGTGGGAGTATTTCATGCGACCTTTTACTAAGCAACACAAGAATCTCACGTTGTCATGCAGTGCAAGATTCTCATGTCGACATTTGTAGCTAGGTGACATGTCAACTGTCTGGCTGCACTCTCTTTCACGTACGGCCTTTTAAAAGGATACCCAGAATTAACCATTAAGAAAATATGTCCCAGTTCCTTAACATGTTTTCTGGGAATCACTGACTGAGGGGCGTATGCAAAAAAGTTTAATTCTTGAGCAAGCCAACTGCATTATTGGGAATTAAAATCCTATTGATTTAAACTGGGCTTTTACCCCCTTTATAGTTGGTTTGCCACTGAATAGCTCCATTTTCAGATTTATCCATAAGGTCCAGTATATTATCACTGTCTGCCTAAAGAACACAGATGTTCTTGCAGCAGTTGATACATTTCAAAGCTTAGAGGACACTTTCAACCGCAATGCCTTGTAGCCTTAGCTAGCATAGGTGGGTTACAAGTTTCATTTACATCAGTGGGAATATGCATAATTCCTGCACCCCCCATGGTGCAGTTGGTTTGCTGCAGAATCACTTGTCATTAACATGAAGGATAAGGCCCAGTTTGCTTCGGGGAGGATAAAAGCTGATGTACTTACTGCAAGCGTTGTGATTCTGGGGCACACCAGGTGTACCAGAGGCAATATATAAAATGACCCACCTAAATAAAACATGAAGCCACAAAGCTACAATATAAACATTCGAGTAACCTATAGCCTTAAAGTTAAATAAAAAGCATCGGCATGATGATCCACAGACAAGATGCCAGGGACGGTTCTTGGAAATCAGCAACAAGTCTAGTCCTCTGGACACACCAACAGCCAAGATCTTGGTTGTTATCAAGGAGCTGCTCAGCAATTGTGTTTAATCAGTAATATCCTTAACCCTTTGAGTGCCAGAGTGGTACGGAATGCATTGATTAGCAATGCGTTCCATACCAATCTGGCACTCAAAGGGTTAAAACACGGTCTCTGTGTGCACTTCTCCCCCCCCAAGAGTTGGAAATAACCGTTTTACGCACACACATCCTATTTGCATGCATAATCCCCCTATTCACTCCGAGCATACATCCCACACAAAAACACTCCACCTTTACCCCTTTGTTAACGTGAGGGTCAGATAAGAGACCGTGAGGTATATCTAGTTGCCAATCCATGACCTTCTACGCTATCACTTCCTCCGCATCAATCACACCACACACACCCAGTGACATCACGTGCACAACTGCAGAGAACAGTACGTGTATTGAGTATAGAGGAGTCAGGCGATGCCACCTTATCATTGGCAGTCAAATGCAATAAATCAATAGAGGGGAAAACCCTCCCCGGCACAACCCACTCTTCTATGTTACTTCACAGAACTGAACGCTACAGGTCGATTAGTTCATTGTCTCGTGACGGAAGTTACGCACATGCTTGACGGCCATTTTCTTGTAGCTCAAGAAACACCATGTCTATTTGTAGTTACAAATATAGTACTAGAAGCGAATGAAAAAGTCAAAAGTTTTATTATATAGCGTGCACACACACATCACAAGTGTTTCATCATAGATACCAAAATACCTCTTCCCTCCCTGGTGTCCCTCTTTTTAGGAGATAACGCAGTGTTTGTGTGCATAAAAGTATCACTTTGCTCCACAGCAACTACACTCACATTAATATTCAGTACGTATGCAGCGCTATATCCAACTCCTATCATAATACATGGGTTGACAACCATTGCCCACCAACTCAAACCATTCACCGGTTAGACGAGTAAGTTTAATTTTAGTTCAAATGCAGCTTGACAACCACCGCTGCGTTCAACTTCACCCTCCAGTGTTTAATATCCCTCCCCTATACTAGCGCGCCCCCTCCCGCCATAAAGCCACACTCTGTCTCCTTAGATACCATACCTGGATAGCGCTACCGTAAACTTAGAAAGCTTTTCCCTCCCTCCCCAACTATAACGCAGCACACTGCCTCATCCCTTATATAGCTATATTGCGTCACTACACGCTTACATCGTTTTAGTCGCACCTTCGCCCCAGTCTATTCCACCCCAGAGCCACAGTCCGCCTCTGTATTTCTTTCACTTGAGCTATATCTCCTCCCCTTTAATACCTCCTCTCGTACAGCCCTATCCCCCACATCCTCTCCATTCCTCTCGTATAGCAATATCACCACACGCTCTTCAGTCCTCTCTCCGTAGCCATGCTCACACCCATTCCATTCCTCTCCCTATAGCAGTCCATCAATATTCTTGACGTCTCCTCCCCACATCTATATCCCCACCTCTCCATGCCTTCTGCCATGAAATTTCACCTCCTCCTCTTCTTTCAGTATCCAGCCCAGTAACAAAACACCAGCAGACCTCCCTGTGTGACTTATTGGCAGCTGAAAACCAGTTGCACCAGCTCCCTGTACTGCAGTTCTCTTCGTTATACTGGAAGTCTAGGGTTGTTCAATGTTTAGTGCTGTTTCACCGCCCACAGTGGCACTGACGGACTAACCACTGGCACGCTGTTCTGGTCCTAGTCTGGATGCCCTCTTTCTCTTGTTTGCAGTGACCTTTACCCGTGACTGATCTCTGACCCCTGTCTGTCAAAACCTTCAGTACACCATAACCCACCAACCGAGAGGAGAACGATGTTTGACAAGAGCAGAATTCCCTTTGTGATCCTGGATATAGTCTGTGTGGTGCTGGGTATGTAGAGTTGTGTGTTTTCAGCATGTATCCCCATAACATGTCCTCTTATAGATCACCTGGCACGGGCAGACTGGCAGTCATATTACATGGGGCAAAGGATTTTTCCTGGCCCCCACAGGAGTCTCCCACGGGCATAAACCTTTGAACACCAGTGGCAGTGCACGCTTAAGACATTCAATTAGTTAAATCTGCTTCCTTTCCTTAACCCTTTTCAGTGCCGAGAATTGTTAAAAACGCGTTGTATGCCCTTTTTGGCAACCAGAGGGTTAACATATGTTTAAAAATATTCTTTGAAAACCCCACTATTCTGTGCAGGTTTTGAAACTAAATTGCTCCCGCTGCCCGTGAATCTGAGGCTGATGTAAATGGTGCAATTCCTCGTCAAACAATATTATGCACCATAGGGAACATGCAAACATTTCTGTAGATTTAAATTAGGCTTTTAACTACTTGATTGCTAGAGAGGTCTCCAACGCTTTGTGAAGCAATGCTTTGTAGATCTCTTGTATTAAAGGGGGGGATAATTGGCATTTGTATTAATGGGGATATTGGGAATGTTTGTTTCTCCGTGGTGTAGCTGGGTTGTACTGCACCACATTTCATTATGACAACAGCCTCCCTCTTTGGAAGTAGGGCTGTCATTCCCCATCATCTTCCAACAAGTCATGATGGACTCTCAAGAGGTCCTGTTGCAGTTGAAGACTTTTCAGAATTGGTCTGTGTCATGTACATGTGCACCTTACCGTGGACAGTGGCTTCCAGCCTGCCCTTGCCTATGGTCAGTCCATTCCCTGTCACTTTTCCTGCTGGACTCAGACCTGTCACTTCTGACACTGTCTAACAATCTCGGCGCTGACCTCTTGCATTGCATGAACTTTATCCATACTTGAATTTCTTTGAGGTTAACCCTTTGCGTACCAGAGAGGTATCTTGTGCATTGCAGCACAGTGCATTGGAAGGCTTTCAGGCACTCAAATGGTTAAACCTCTAGCAACATTAGAGCTGTAAATGTGAGTTTTGCAATTATTTCCCCATCACAGTTGTTTAGCAATAACATAATTAATCATCTGTCGTAAGGTATCTTGAATCATTGTTGTCCTGGCAGCAAAAGGGTTAATGGTACCTAGGATCTGTCCCACAAAAATACGTAGGGAACCTGTGGCTACCCATCTGCTTTTGGACTACAACTCCTGTTTGTCCTTTGCCAACCATTGCTGGCTGAAGATGAGGGGTGTTGAAGTCAAACATCAGCAGCTACAAGTTGCTTACCCTCTTCACGTTTAGTTGGCCTGAATCACTTTGCTTGATGTTTAATCATGCAGTTGTTTAACACTTTAGATGTCAGAATCACTGTTATAGTCTGTTTCACACATTTATTTCACAATAACAAATGAATTTGTGAACCATAGACTATAGCAGTGATCCTCAGTGATGATCCTTGGAACACACTTGGGATATCTGTGCATGAACACAGGTGGGTAAACAGTAGCACAGTAATTTTGATTAACTGTACTTAATCAGGGGTAGCCTTAAAAACTGGCCTGTTGCTGTGTCCTGAGGACTAGAGATGAGTCACTGGGCTGTAGTAGACCAAAACAAGGGTAGGCAACCTTTGGCTTTTCGTTTTTTTGGGGACTCAAACTCCCATTCTCTCCAACTATCCATTGGCTCATCCTATATTATAATTTGCTAAGTATGTTTGTCAGAAGCCGTCATGTGCAGTAGAGATGGCCGCGCGTTCTGCAGTCATGCGCGGTACAGACTGCCCGCGCTGCGGCTGATACAGAGTGGGGCGCACTGAATTTAGACAGGACTATGGTCTGAACTCGGAGCGCCTCGCTTTGTATCAGCCGCAGTGCATTCAGGCAGTCAGTACTGCACATGACTGCAGCACCGCCAGTGTTGGCCCGTGTATACGGGCTTTAAAACTAGTTGGGGTGTAATGGGAGTTGTCATCTTTAAAAGCTAGCGAGCCAGATGTGGCTTTCACCTGTACTAGAGCATACAGGAACGATAATAGGAACAGTCGTTGAACAATAAGCACAAAAAAATGGGCACAAATCTGGGGCAAACCAATTACACCATAGGGAAACAAATAAGATTTGCCTTGGTCTACATGGGGCTTTTAACCATGTGAATGCAAGATTGATCTCCAGAACATCACAAAACAATGCATATAGCATTCAAGTGGTTAAAAGTCCCATTTGAATCAAACTGAATTTGGGGAGTTTTTATTTGTTCTCTGTTGTGTAGCTGATTTACCTGGGAATTGCTCCTCTCTTTTTTTGTAATGTGGCCCAGTGCTTTGAGGTAGGGATATAGTAAAGCTGTGGAAGTGTTGTGTTTCTGGGTCTTGCTCTTTAGAGGAGCTAGGGGTATTCACAGTGCATAATCAGACAATCAGTTTTAAGTTCTACACTTAGATTACATTTTGGGTTTCCAACTTGCACAACTGGTTACACTGGTGGTACCTGATTTGTGAGCAGGGTATATTGAAGATTACACTGGCTGCAGCAATAAATTCTAGTTTTGTTTCTACCCCTTATGGTCTGGTTGGTTTCCATGCTATGAAGGTGTAATGGTCCCTGCGTGTGGTCTGTGGTTAGACTAGCGATAAAGAGTACCGATGCTGGATGATATTACTATTATTATTACTACGGTTGTTTTTTGAGCACCACCATGTTCTGCAGTGCAATGGGGTGAAAAACTATAAAGACAGTAACATTAATAACAATCATTGATTTAACAGACAAAAACAGTAGGTTGTGTAACTGAATATTAGACTGGATGTACCTTAATCCCTTGGGTGCAGTGGATTGGAAACCTCTTTAGAATCCAGGCTTTAAGCACCCATTTGTTTCTATGTAGTGTATAAAACATGACTTTTTTTTATGAGATTGCTGTACTTCATAATTAAAATTCAAACTATTGCTTGGATTTCTGCATTTAACCCTTTGGGTGCAAGAAATGTATCCAGTACTTTTCAAAGTAATGCATTGTAGACATCATTCATCCAGTGGTTAGCCTCTTAACCCTTTGAGTGCCAGAGGGGTACGCAATGTGTTGTGTATCCCTCTGGCACTCAAAGGGTTAAGGATCAGAAGATGCTTGCACACCCCTCTTGTCCTTAAGGTGTTAACAGATCCCTAAAGCGGTTTACTAACATACTTATCAAAAAGTTGCTAGCGTTTTATGGGTGTGATCAATGGAACCTTGACTGATTTACCAAGAAGAACTGGGGAGTTATGCTTTAAGGTTGGATGAAGAGGTGATAAAGTAGAGAACATTTTTCCTTTATTATGGAGTCTCCAATTCCTGTTATTTTATGGAACCTGTGCACTAAGATCCCTGAAGGTGGATACATCTTCATGCATTGGCTCTGTAGAATAACATAGGAACTGGAGTTTATCACATGAAACAAGTAATCTCTACAATATCAACTATTTGTAACATTTTAGTGCATTTCTTTCCTGCGGTAAATGTGGAGCACATCAACTGCAGCAAATGGGACAAATTATATAAATCCCATTTTTTTAAATGGACCCGTCACCTTTAATTTTTTTTACGTATTTGAAAACTTCATGTAAAACTGCCTATGTGTAAAAATGTCCAGCTGATGTATGATTAGGGAGAGATTCACACTTTTAATTCTGAGAAAAGTAAAGGTCTCTTGGTACAGTACAGAGCTTGATTAGCATATGAAACATCACTGAAAGCCTTGATTAGCAAATGAAGGACCACTTAAAGGTTTCATTAACATTTGAAATGTCACTGAAAAAGATTAGCATATTAAATGTTGTTGGTACAGGATATGTACTGCAATTAGCATAAATTACCATGATACCAAATATGAACATCTCTTTAACTGTACATTTGCTCGCTTTTGGCTTGATTCAAGTTTGTACATACACAGTTTTTAACCCTTTGAGTGCCAGAGGGGTATGGAACACATTGCTTTGCAATGCGTTCTGTACCCCTCTGGCACTCAAAGGGTTAAATGTGTAAACTTGAATCAAGGTGGCAGGTCCACTTTAAACCATGGAAATTAGGTTTCCATTGCATTTGCGAGAGACCATCTTGGTGTATCCTTCAGGGTCTAAAAAAAATTGCATTCAGACTTCCCTTGTGTTCAGGGGGTTGAAATCCCCATTTAAATCCATGCGCATTTTTTGAATGTGTTATTTGTTCTCTGTGGTGCACTTGAGGGGTTAAATGTCAATTAAATCAATGGAAATTCTTATGTCTCCTATGGTGCAGCTGATTTGGTTCAGAATTACTCCGACTCTCTAGCCTCATGGCGTATCACTAGAATGACCAGTACGTTTGTTGAACTAGGAAGAAATACTAGTGATTCAGGCAAACCGACAGTACCACATTGGATACATAGAAATTCTCATTTAATTAAACTGAGTTTTTAACCCCTTGAATGTTAGCAAGGTCTTCAGCATATTGCTTATCAATGAGATGGAGACCTCTGTAGCATTCAAAGGGTAGAAAGTCCCATTTCAGTTATGGGGAAGTTTGGGGGATTTTTATTTGTTCCCCATAGTGCATTTTGGTTTGCCCCAGAACTACTTTGACTGATTTATCACTAATGTGCAAGTCAGTAATTTAACACACACCCTAGAAGGGTTACTGATACCCCACCACAGGAGGCATGGGGAGAGATGAATGGGGATATTTACTATACGGCCTCAGCTTCTTTGAAAAACAACACCAGAGTCGTTGCTAGGTACTGGCTGAGGGGGTCTGAGACCCTGGATCTCATTAAGCCTTTGGTCTTGACAGCTTTGAGCATGTCTTGGTGCAATGGGACTGCAAGGTGCAATAATAATGCATTCATTTTGATGAATATACAAGTCTTTTTGGGAACCTGGCACGTCCCCTGAACATCTCTGAGGAGATAATGCTACATTGAGGGCTCTGCCCCTTTTAAAATGGCATTTAGAGGTCATTATGCAGAAAGCAATGGATTAGCAATTTCAGACCAAACTAGCCGTTGGCTTGTTGGTGATGTTGGGAGTTAGTTTACAAAAGCTGGAGGTCTAACAGTTGACTGCCCTTGATCTAAGGGAGTAATAAACGGATGCCGGTGTTATATATTGATTTGTACAATATACAAAGGAAACAAATGACAGCCTAATAAATAAAATGGAAAAATAAAAGGTTGCATGCATTTTAGCAATAGCTTTTCTTCTAAGGATCTGAGACTTACAAGCAACTATATATTGATTTTGTTAATAATATGTCAGCAAAAGAGAGTTTCATATGGCGTCTAAGTGCATCTGTGCTTGCTTAATTCAGTGTTATGGGAAATGACCACAGTTTATTAGATCCAGTGACATCATTTTGCGGTGCTTCTGTGTGGATTTCCTGCCTCAGCCCCTCTCAGTGTTTATCCATTCTTTTAACCCTGTACAGAGGTTGCAATGTGTGGTTCTCCATATATGGAGAGTACAATTACTATCATATTTGGATATTCTACTGCTCTTTTTGAAATACCTTTCCCATCATTCTCAGATGCCCTCTAACTAATGCTGAATGACAACTCCATCATCCGCAGCTGGTCATAGGCTGGCTGAGGATGATGGAAGTTGTATTCCAACAAGAGCTGGACGGCCACCACTTACATACCTTTTGATCTCAAGTATAGGTAACCAGATTCACCCACAAGGGCCACCTGTTGTGGTTTTAAAAATTCTAAACAGTAGTTGACTAATTAGATTAACCACTGTAATGCTAGAGAATTCTTTGACACATTGGTTTTCAGTGCATTGAAGACCTCTTTAGCACCCACGGTTTTAAGCTGAAAAGCGTATGTGCTTTCTGGGATGAAAGTAGGATATGTGTGATGTAGGGAAGATAATGTATAATCTCACTGCTCCAGAGGACAGATTGGGAGCCTCCTCTGACATTGGGCTTCATTTACTCTACCTCCAGCCTGTGTCCATATAAACACCTTCTGTACCAGTACAGACTACCCAGTGCCACTCTGTCACCTTACAGGCTTAATCGTCTTACCATCTTTAAGGAGATGAAAGGAATGCAACACAAGTATCCTCCACTGTGGCGTCCCACTTGACTTTTATTAAGTAAAGAAGGGGGGTCCTTCCACACAAACTGTATAAGATAAATCACTAAGAAGGTATGGAAGCAAGTACAGATGTGACTAGGCATCATATCACCAGCATGCAAGTACAATCTTGGGAGAACTTTGGCATCAACTGTGGACAGACAAATTAAAGTGGACCTGTCCACATTAAGATAAGTTTAGTTAGAGGGGGATTAAAACTGCTTGTATGTTTTATTTGTTTGTTTGTAAAGTAAATGGTTTGTGACAAATCAACTTGTATTTGTTGGTAA
Source organism: Rhinophrynus dorsalis (assembly GCA_037306005.1). Lineage (NCBI taxonomy): Eukaryota > Metazoa > Chordata > Amphibia > Anura > Rhinophrynidae > Rhinophrynus > Rhinophrynus dorsalis. The sequence continues at coordinate 627,142,384 of CM074718.1, forward strand.
CAAAGTCTGAAACTAAATTCTGCCAAAACATAAAGGTTTATTTTTCAAAAACTATGTATTGCATAGATTATAATGCTCTGTAAAACAAACTAAACATTTCTGTAGGATACAGGACTTAACCATTTGAGTGCCAGAGAGTTATCTGACACATTGTTTTGCAGTGACTTTCATACTTCTCTGGCACACAAAGGGTTAAGGAACTGTAAGCGTGTGTGTGTGTATATATATATATATATATATATATATATATATATATATATATCAAGATTGTTCTCTGATTCTAGTTAAAAGGTAGCATAATTTGTCATAACAGTGTACCTTTTCAAAAATATTGGGGCAAATTTGTCAACACAAATGCTGTATTAATCCTTTGAGTGCCAGAGTGGTTCACAAAGCGTTGCTTTGCAATGCATTGCATACCCCTCTTGCACTCAAAGAATGAACACCTGATGTTTTGGCAGAGTTCTCTGACTGTTTACTGAAAGCGAGTCACGCTCGGTGAGGCTGATGTCCTAGAACAAATCAACTGAACCACAGGGGAGAAATACGGTAAACATTCCCCAAAATGCCCATTGATTTACATGTGGAGTTTACTCCTTTATTGCTAGGGAGGTTTCCAATGCATTGTGAGGCAATGTGTTGCAGACCACTCTATTTCAGTGGGTCATTTAACTCCTGGAATTGTAAAGATAAACTTGTTTTTGTTATCTGTAGGGAAGCTGGTTTCCTTCCACCATTGTACCAGTTTTCTTAGTAAATCAGTCTACTGGACTTTCAGTCCAAACTGATCACCTTTTGCGGTGGGAGTACAGGTCCTATTATCAGCCAACAAAGGGCTATAGGCACAAAGACAAAGGTGGAACAGTTTGGGGGCAAACTAACTGCACCAGAGGGAACAAAAACAAATTCCAAAAAACTCCATTGATTTAACTGTGGCTTTTAATCCTTTCTAGGGAGGTCTTCAATGCATCACTCACTAGAATTCAGGTGATTCAAATCTCCCTTTAATTAAAATCAATTAAAATCTCCCTTTATGTTCTCTAGTCTTTGTGCATATGGACTGATATACTAAAGAGACCTGGAACAATTCTGTGACAAGCAAACTGCACCGTGTGGGACAAGTAAACATTCCCATTAATTGAAAAGTGGGTTTAACCCCTTCAGTGCTTTGATTCCAGGGGGTAAAAGCTGCATATTGAATGTTTTTTTTTTGTCCCTAATGGTGCAGTTGATGCAGTTGGCTGTCTCCAGAATTCTCAGCATATCGGCCTGTAAGTTGCTAAATCCAGTCATGAGACAAGTGAGCTGTGCAGTTCTCCTTTATGTCTATTGGAAGTAGATCTAGGGAGTGTGGCAGAATGGGTTTTATCAGTTGCGCATCTTAAAGGACGGTATGTTTCAAAGAAAAATAGGGCAATTCTGGGACAAACCAACTGCACTCCAGGGGAAAACTAAAAAGTCCAGTGGAATTGAACAGGGAGTTTAACCATTGAATGCTAGAGAGGTCTCCAGTGCATTGTGAAGCAATCCTTTGGAGGTCTTTCTAGCATTCAGTGAGTTAAACTCCCTGTTTAAATCAATGGAAATGTTTGGAATTTATATTTCTTCTGCGGTCAGTTGGTTGGCCCCAGAATTCCTCGACCCCTTTTTTTGAACATAGAGGTTCTCTCGCCTTTATAACTGAACAGGCAGATTGGAATTCCACATTTAAAGGGATAGTAATGCCCCACAAAAAATATTTTTCAAATTGTAGTCCTTAAAAAGTTGAGCACAGCACAAAAAAAACCCATATCTCACAAACTGCTATGGTTTGAGAGATACAGGCATTTAAACTTTGTGATTTCCTGCTGTCAGCTGTAAAGCTGTCAGCAGGAGATCCGTGTCGGCCAAATCAAGCACACCAAGTAATTCATTGTAAATAACGCAATTGCGGTTCTGCTGCAGAGCCTCTGTGTCAGCCGACACGGATCTCCTGCTGACAGCTTTACAGCTGTCAGCAGGAAATCATGAGCTTTAAATGCATATATCTCTCAAACCATAGAGGTTTGAGAGATACGTTTTTTGTGCTGTGCTCAATTTAAGGACTACAGTATGATATATATTTTTTATGGGACATTACTATCCCTTTACATTCTGTTTATGGGTGAAGATGTAAATGTGAGGGTAGTGGATGGCATAAACTAATGTGTTGCCCAACCCCCTGGTATTCAAAGAGTTAATATTGTTATCTGTAATCTGTCACTGTCTACTCTGCTTGTTTGAGTCTAATCTGGGCTATTGGCACCTGTTCCTAATCCCTGGGACTCACAGAGAAGCTTGGTATCTCTTCAGATATGTGTACTTGGGACAAGTCGAATGGCTTTGGGTGGACAATCTCCGTAATAGTGGGTGATCATTCTGTACATTGGCCAGTCCTCCCCACCCATATCCTCTGACTCACTTCTGGTTGTAATGGACCAAATTGTGCTATTGTATTCTTAGAAATGGCTATTTTAAGAGGCTACTCTGTTACCTAAAGTAAATTTTTATTATTAACCCTTTGGAGACAAAGCAATGTGTTGGAGACCTCACTAGCATCCAAAGATTAAGGACTGCAGTTATAGAAGGGGCCCAGCAGCTAATATCTCCTTTTTTTAAGTTTAACCCTCTGAGTGTCAGAGGGGTGAACCATGCATTACACAATCTCAGAGGTTGCCATCCACTTATTGATAGTTTTAATTGTAATTATTTTTGTAAACATATTAACCCCCGCTGCTCGTCGAAGGGTTAAGCAATCTTTTAAAAAAAACTCTAAAGTCAGCAGCAGCCGTTAAAAGAAAAAACAAAACTGAGGGTTGAACTCATTTTAAAGAGTACATAAACACTTCTTATTTGCTAGTGTAATATAAAAATATAAATCTAGAGTAGGGTTTTTTTCTGTCTTGCATAACAAGGTTTCTTTGCTGATGGGACATGCGTTATTCAGTTATTAACCCATTTAGTGCCAGAGGCATGCTCTTTGGTCACCTCTCTGGTATTAAAGGGTTAAAGAACAAACTCACTTTTTTGTGAGCGCATTTGATTGGTGCATTACTACTGTCTGAAGAGTAGAGTGTCACAGACACACGCTTTCCATAGACGGAAGTAGCACCAGCACCACCTCTCAGCCAAACATGTTGCACCGAAGCTCAGAGAAAATTGGGGGTTATGCACTAAGGCAGTGTTTCTCAACTCCTGTCCTCAGGACCCACTAACAGGCCAGGACCTAGGGATTTCTCTGCTAGACCACAGGTGTGGTGATCAGAGAGGCTCATTCACTTTGATTAATTCAGCTGTGCTGTAACAAGGGAATCATCAAATCCTGGCCTGTTAATGGGTCCCGAGGACAGGAGTTGAGAACCACTGTGCTAAGGCATAATATAGGCTGACCAGACCTCACCTTTAACCGGGGACACATAGGAAAAATGCATACTGCAGGACTGCTTTGATTTCAGTGAAGTACTGAAAAATGGCTATTTCCTATGTGTCCCCGTTTAAAGGAGAGATCTGGTCAGCCTAGCATAATATAGTGGAAAAGGCTTCTCCAGTGATATAAGTTCTCCAGTTTCTATGTTATTCTATGGATCCTATATACTAAGATCACCGAAGTTGGAGAAATCTTAGTGCATAGTCTCCATCCTATATAATAATTCGTTAGAATGTTTGTCAGAAGCCGTCATGAGCTATAGAGACTGCCTGAATGCACGGAATGCTGGGAGCAGCTTTCAGCTTTGGGAGCATCCTTGTTGGCTTTCTGAACAGAAAAAGCCTCTGAACATATATTTATGTTTTTCATAACTGGAGTTTACTACTCTTTTACACTCCCAGGTGAATTTTCTCTAATGCTTTTCACACCCCTTGGTCTCTGAGAGATTCTGTGACCTATGTGCAGCAATTCAGGGGAAAATACAAAGTGCAATTTAAATATTGTATTGGTATTAAATGGGAAATTAACCCTTTGAATGTAAGAGACATCTCCAACTCAGCTTCATAATGCATTGGTAACTTTTCTAACATTCAGGAATCTAAAATAATTTAAAATCAATGGTATCTTATGGTACACTTGTATTGTTTAATTTTCTTTAAACATATAACCCAGTGACTTAGGTGTCATTGGTTTTTCAGTGTAAATTATAAGGCAAAAAAACCCTCAAATTAAAGCCGCAGTTGTAGTTCTCACTCAAGCAATAACAAAAAAATATATATATATATTTAAAATTTGTTCTAGTTCATAGAGGAAACCTTAATCCCTTTGAGAACCTCTGGCACTCAAAATTCACTACTCTCCTTCCACCCATGTATGTTGTTTATTTGATACATATCCAATGAGCGCAAATCACGTGACTTGTGGAGTTGCAGCTTTCTCAGAATTCTAATTGGCGTTTGGGCTGGGCAAGAACAGCTAGTGTAGTTGGAGAAACCTCAAATGCTGTTCGTCCTCTTGGGAACAATTGTTCTGGAAGGGATGGATGCCTATGGTGGTCCAGATAATTACCATCTTATCAGCCTGGGAAGCAATTGCTACTTGCAGTCCTGGGAACCAAATTTGTTCAACACTACTGCTTCTTGTGTAACAGGTTTATGAAATGAACTAATGATTGGTAGCCTTATGCGGCAGCTTTAGACTTTGCAGCAGTGAATTTTCTTTTTTCTTTATAAATCCATATTGGTCCCTGTGGTAGTCCCGATCATTAAAACCACACCAGCCAGAAGGCATTTGCTGCAGAACTTCTTGGGAATCTGAAATGTCAAACACTTTTCTTTTTTTTGTGTCATGATTTCATGAAGAAAAATAGTAATTGACAGTCTTCCTTCCCAAGAGGTTATGCAGCAGCCCCACGCTTTGCAGTACTGGATACAGTGATGAATAGGCGGGCTTCTTTGGCGGTCCAGTTCATTCAGATCTCCTTTGTGTATGGGGCTTAAGCATCCTTATCCTGACTGCCTTTACTAACTGCATAGCATGGAACATATATGTAGTAGTTTATTAATTAGGAGAAACATAAGTGTATTTTGCTAGCCACGTGTTGTAGAAAACTAGTCCTAAAGCTGGGTGTGTGGAACTGCAGGGCTTCACAGAATAACTGTAAGTAATGGTGGACAAGGGGACCAGCCTACTGGCAGACAGGGAACTCACGTGCAAGAGATAAAAGGAAGAATTCTGGAAGAAACCAACTGTACTATAGGGAATATACCGGAATACAATAAATGTTCCCTAGGTTATCATGGATTTATTTATTTATTTATTTTTAAACCTTTTGAATGTTAGAGAGGGCTCTAATACATTGCTTCTAAATGTGTCTGAAACCTTTCTAGCATTCAAGGGGCAAAAAGCTCAATTTAAACAAATAGGGATATTTTTTGTTCCCTGTGGTACTGATGGTTTGCTCCAGAACTGCACCAGTCTTAGTACACCAGCCTCACAGTTTCTAACTTTGTGTTTAATGCAATGAAATGAAATGTAACACTTTGTCTATTGACCATTTTACATGTGACACTAACACAACACTCGCACAGCACGTCACAGAATACATGATATGTTTATACTAAATTAATTTTTGGTAGCCAAGAGGATAAAGGGTGTGAGGTTGGTGTTCTAGTTGGATTTCACCACAGCAAAAATTCGCAAAACTATATTCTAAGGAATATTTTCTATAATAACTATAAAGAAACATTGAAATAGTTCTAGAAAAATTGTAAATTTGTGTTTTTTTGTTTTTTTTTTTGCAAGTAAATCTAATGGCAGTCAAGGGTTAAACTGCAGCAGTCCTCTTGACAAACTGTAACATGTCTGAGGATTTCTGCACAGACATAACAATTGGTTGAACATTCCCCTAGGGCACAGCCACCATTCGTGTGGTGAGACAATGATGATTAACTCTTTGTATGCTAGTATGAAGGCCTTCAACTGATGGTTTGGAATTCTACCACACATTCAGACCTTGTAAATTTGGGATGGGCATCATGTGGCTCACAGCTGTTGTTGAACTGCAATGCCTATCATCCTCAGCTGGCCAATGGGGTTGCAATACAGCAACAGCTGGCTGCAGTTTGCTCCTTCTGTACTGTTCCCTTGCAAGGGAGCCATAGAAAAGGTTCAAGGCAGTGGGGTGAATGTATGAGTTTGTACATTAGAGTCTACCACCATTGATTGCACTTAAAGTGATAGTAATGTCTAAAAAAACTTTTTTTGCATTTAGAAGAGCTCAAAAAGCTGATCTAAATGCAAAAAAATGTATATCTCAAACCGCTATGGTTTGAGAGATACGGGCATTTGAAGTTTGATTTCTCCTACTGACAGCTGTAAAGCTGTCAGCAGGAGATCCATGTTGGTCGACACTGTGGCGCTTGAGAAGTGCTGGGATCTCGTTACTTACACAGAATCCCTTTATTGGAATGGTCTAAAACATGTGCCTGAACACTATGCACACGTTTTAGACGATTCCATTGAAGGAATTCTGTGTAAGTAACAAGATCCCGGCACTTCTCAAGCGCCACAGTGTCGACCGACACGGATCTCCTGCTGACAGCTTTACAGCTGTCAGTAGGAGAAATCAAACTTCAAACGCCCGTATCTCTTAAACCATAGCGGTTTGAGAGATACGTTTTTTTGCATTTAGATCAGCTTTTTGAGCTCTTCTAAATGCTAAAAAGTTTTTTTTAGACATTACTAACACTTTAAGGGTATGTAGTAGAGGGAGTGATCTCTCTTTTGCATACCAGTGAGCATACGCCACAAGCTTTGGACTTTAATGCTAGCAATCCCCTCCAGGCCCATAGAATGCAGAGGGAAATGGTGTGCACTAACGCCATTTCCTCTACCCACTGCATAGTGCATTGGTCTAAGCAAGGTGAAGAGTAAAGGACTGGCCTAAACTCCCACAGATTGCTCCATTCTTCTCCCCTTGACACAAGTTATGTTAACGTTGGGGCACAACAAAACTTCATCTTTTCTGGATCACGCTTCTTAATCACAAGTGGGTAATCCATATCTCCGTCATTGTTGTTGAGCTGCCTGTTTTTAATTAGAAATATTCTGAAAACTTGATCTGTTGGTTCCCTCTGGGGGATTAGAGAAGAGCATCTCTGCCTCCTCAGCTTCTCCTGTGGCCCCCAGTCAGTTCTCTGGTGTAGTGAGGAGGGGATGATCTCTTCTACCACATCACACTCAAAACTATTTTCACTCCGCAGAGTTTCCACCCTCGTTATTTTGTCTCAGGGCATATCTCCCTTTTCACTGAGATGCAATGTGTTGGGGATTTCTAGTGTTCAAGGAGTTAGTCTGCCTTTTTCAACCCTTGTTAAAAATGTACAACCCTTTAAAGGGATAGTAATACTTAAAATGTAAAAAAAATGTTGTAGGGTTTCCCCCTGAGTAAAACAAAGGCTCTCCCACTGCAGAAAGATATTTTATTAAAACATTATAACAGCTCAAACTCGAATTTTTTTAGGTGCAATATCACAGTGGCCTGCAAATTTACAGTGGAGCTGTTGATACACCATCCTATGGACTGCTCTGGTCCATAGACCAAAAATCTCCATAGGATGGTGTAGCAACAGCGCCACTGTACATTTTCAGGCCACTGTGATATTGCACCTTAAAAATTCAAGTTTGAGCTGTTATAATTTTTTAATAAAATATCTCTCAGCAGTGGAAGTACATTTGTTTTATTCAGGGACATAAACCTTACAACATATGTTTTTTACATTTTTAAGTATTGCTATTCCTTTAAGGAGCAGCAGGTGTGCAATGCATTGTGTACTTCTTTGGTACTGGAAGAGTGTAGGTGTTTGTAGGCTTAATCATAATTTATGGCCATTTAGTGGGTTTACAGGTGACATGCAAACTCTTGGAGTGAATTTCGTTGCCTGTCTTTGCCCAGTGCAAGCAACACATGCAGAAGTCAGTCAGCAGATGCTAGTGGTTGATGATCTTCCACGGCAACTGGGCATGGGATGAGCTGACAGCTCATACTTGGCAGCTTACTTCAGAATGCTCTCATTATTCTATTATTCAGAGCTGGAATCCATCCCTTGGCTTCATTTAGAAAGCACAACTATGTGCCCAGCATCAATCTAAGGCTTTGGAAAACAATGTCATCATCATAACCAAAATGCACAGGATAAGTTTATCTCCTTTGTTAACTGAACAGATTGATATTCTTAAAATATCACACTTTAGAGAGCTTAACTGCAGAATTTACTTTACATTAGAGTGATAATAGACATTTGTTACGAAAAATATATATATTGAAATATTTTTATAAGCGTCCTATAATTGGTGTTTAACCCTCTGGGTGCTGGGGGGGCATGCAACACATTGCTTTGCGATGCGTGGCGTACCTCTCTGGCACTCAAAGGGTTAATAGAGAAGAGCCATTCAGACTTTAATTATGGATGTATACAGCCTATGACTTAGGGATGAATGTTCAAAAGAAATGTGGAGGAGTCCTGGCACAAACTATTTGCACTATATGGGGAGAAACTCAAAAATTCCTATTGATTTAAATTGGGATTTTAACACCTTGAATGCTAGAGAGGTGTCCAATGCATTGTTCTTGGTAGCATTCAAGTGGTTTAACCCTTTGTGTGCCAGAGTGGTACGGAATGCATTGCGAAGCAATGCATTCCGTACCACTCTGGCACTCAAAGGGTTAAATCAATAGGAATGTTTTGTTCCCTATAGTGTAAATTATTTGCCCCAGAACTCCACCACTTTATTTTGAACACACAGCCCTAAGTGTCACATTTGCACACATACCAGCAAACACATGAAACTGTTCTCCAGCTGTTACGTGCGATTTTGCAGGATTATGGACAAATGTACTGATTTTATTTGTTACTACTATAGATTCCTGTCATGGTTTTTGAGTTACAATCCCATGATCTCTGCTCATGACCGAGCAGCCATTTTGTATATATAAAATGGTAGTCCCACTGCTGCTTCAAAAGTTCTTCTAGGACAAATGACTTATAAGCAATGAGAGATCTGTTCCTTCTCCAATTTGAACCGTTTTATTTGCATCCTGGTATCCTGCAGAAAAGGCCACCTAGCTTTGAATCCTCTTGGTTTGGGCTCTTTATATACCTTGTTTTTACATAAATTTTGTTTTATAATTTGTTAAAGAAGTTACTATTGTGTATAACAGCAAACCTAGGATTTTATCTTCATTCAGTTCAGAGATGCTTGGACAGGAGTGGGAGATCAAGTATCTCTTGCTGTCTGATGGTTTTGTACTGTTTGTACTTACAAGCCAACTAAATGTGCAAGTACCTCTAATACCACATATTTTGGATTACATGTATGGTAGTTGTGATCAGAGTGCTGCATCTTTATATATATTCTTCCCAGTGTCTTTCCTTTTGTTTGAGGTGATGGGAAGCATCCGATGGTCCTGTTAAATGGAGATACCTATGCTGAGTCAGAGCAAATAACCTCCACTTGCATATTGGCCATCAGTTCAGTTGTGCTGGGGATGATGATGCATCTGAGCAGATCTATGTGAATCTCATTTTATATTTGATATTCAATAGAAAAATCTTTCATTAAAGCCACAGTTAAATGACATCAGAAATTACCTCACCAACATCATAACCAGTGACATCACAAATATCCGTAACATCGAAAATAATTTTATCATTGACATTAATGTCGCTAGTGATTCTGTATCTGATGTCATCAGCAAAGAACGGGGGGTGTGGACTTAAGTTTGAAGAATGTAACCTGTATTGCTTGACTTTTGTGGCTTTTTTTGAAAGTTTTTTTTAATTCCATTTTTATTTTTTAAGCTTAATTCAGACTTCTACCACTTTTCTGAACCCCTTAATGACTGGCCACACGGCTGTGAGACTGGCATATATTTTTTTTTTTTTGTCTTTTTCCCAATGGATTCAGGGGTCACTGAGTGGCGTGCAGCTGCACGTGGACTCCAGAATTCCATGACAGTCACAGCAAGCCATGGGTCCTTAACGGGTTAAAGTGGTGCAATTCTGAAGCAAGTCAGCAGTACCACAGGGATCAAATTAAAAGTAATATTGCTTTAAATGTGGCTTTTAGCCCATTGAATGCTAGAGAAGTCTCATAGTGGGACAGTGCATGTTTGGGTCAGCGACTTCCAGTCAGAAGTGAAACAAGACTGGCACAGCTGCAGCGTATGTTGTCTATGAAAGCATATCTAAGTGTAGCAATTTTAACCAACTCCGAGGTCCGTTCCATCAGTTGTCAGTCGATGAAATCCTACAGTATTGTAAGTAACATACCTGTAATATGCAGTCTTGTACTCTGAAACCATGCAACCAATTTTTTATGACACTTGCAGGCGTTGAAGGAGCTGCCAATCAATGTCTTTTTGTAGTCAAAAGTTATGGCCCAAAATAACACAGAACCTTTGTTCAGCCCTATCTGTAGAAGCCACAACTAATGTTAAGGTTTAGTTGTCAAAAATGCTAATTTGTGATGTAATATTCGAATGAACCTTCTCTCAGCAGTGAGCACCATTTGTTTCATAATAAGTGTTTATTACCCTATTTACACTAGAATATGACAAGTTCAAATCCTTTTAGGGCCATTCTACATGCAATAAATCTGCTGGTATTATAGCCTTTCAGTATTTTACAAAGTGTGTGTGTGTGTATATATAATATATAGATACATATACTTTTATGGGTGTAATAGGTGTATATCTACGTAACCTTGACTGATGGCCACTTAACCCTTTGAGTACCAGAGGGGTATACAACGCAATGCACTGCATACCCCTCTGGCACACAAAGTGTTAATATACTATATTATTACACTCTTCCTCCTTACAGAAGTGATCTAGTTGCAGGGAAAATGCAGCTACTTGCAACAGTTAAGACTTTAAATTGATAGTAATTGCACAATATAAAATAATTTCCTATTGTTCATGGTACTTTTTTATAATACACTGTAAATGTCGCTATCATTGAAGTCTTCTTGTAATTTCAGTTTAAAGTTTCCCCTTCCTCCCTTTTCCCTACGTCACTCAGTCTTCTCAGATATGAAAGCTGGTCGGGCGGATCACAACGTGGCACAATATTGTCAGCATAAGGAAAACCCTGCTATCCTTCATCAAAGAGTCTTCCTTATACAGTCACACACACAATCTTGTCCCTCATTGTGATCCGTCCAGTTCAAGCAGCCAGCTTTCAGATCTGAGGGAACAAGAGAAAAGGTGATAGAGGGGGAAACTGTAGAATAAAATTTACAAGAAGAGTACAGTGATATAGACATTTACAGTGCATTATAAAAAATGTATCATGAATAATCGGAAATAACTTTATACCATGCCATTACTATCTTTTCTAAGGCAATTTCAATAAGATACTATTGATATTGGTACTACACATTTGTAGCCTTATTGTCACACTGTTTGAAGAAAGCTCTGGCATGCTGTTTCTCTATGTGACAATTTCAGCATGTATTGCATGTGGGAATTGTCTTACAGGACACAATGAATCACAACTATAGCATTTTTTTCATGATTTTCTATCACTATGACAATGTCATCCAAGTGAAAGATATTGATTCTGTTTCATACCTACCAAGTGTGCCTCTTTGAGATCAAAATCCCTCTGTTCCTCTTTCCTGCTCTGGTATCCTAAAAAGGACATCAGAATGTACAGCGTGTATATAAGTGTATCACATTGCTCCACAGCAATAAAGCTCATGTTAGGGACTGAATAAACGTATGTCTTTAAAAATTAGTCTGTGTAAAATAATGTATGTTGGTCTTGTTCAAAATATTTATACATTTGCATAAAGAGCTGTTTATAGGTCATGAAGTAACCTAAAAATTGTGGGTAAAACCCACCCACTAGTCGCACCCCTAGCAACGCCACCCAAAACAAAAGTGTCCCTCTATGGCTATTTGAAGTCTAAGGAGGTATGCTGTGGAATAAACAGTTTTCCCGTGTTCTCGTGATGAGGGGAGAAGCAGGTCAAGCTTGCTGACCTGACTAATGTCCTTTGGATGTGAATCATCACTTCCACTCTATTAATGCAGTGGCACAGAAAACTAAAGTAAAGGTCTTTGGGCACTCATTTAACTTTTAACCCTTTGGGTTCCAGAAGAGTGCCCAGTGTATTGAAAAGCAATGTGTTAGACACACAGCTGGCTCCCAAAATGTTAAGCTTTTGATTTTATGGGACGTTGTACACACCATCTAGCAGTGTAAGAGTTAATGCCCATCCCCCTTTCTATTGTTTGCATATTTGGGGCCCTTTAGTCAAAAAGAAAAGTGGGCTCATTCTGGGATGAAGGAAATTTAGTGGATAAATACATGTTCCTGTTGAATTAAATGCTGCTTTTAACCCTTTAAATGATAAAGAGGTTTACATTGCTTTTCTAGCATTCAAAGGGTTAAAATAGCATTTACATCGGTGAGAATTTGTATTTGTCCCTCATAGTGCTGTTGGTTTGTCCCAGAATGAGACCACATTAGTTTTAACTCTGAGTGCCAGATAGATATGCAGGATGCTTCTCTGGCACTCAAAGGGTTAATCCTAAGGCCCTTAACCCTTTCAGTACCCCTCTGGCACTGAAAGGGTTAATGTGATGTTTATCTCTGTATTCACTTACTTTTTTATTTTGTGTGCATATATGTATGTTTTCCTTACCAGCTTGCCTTTTCTTTAATTCCTTCTGCTTACTTTGAACAAGCTATTTCATTTCTTTCTTCCACTATCATTGATGTGATCACCTCCTACCTGTCATCTGTAGGAAAGAGTAATAAAACAAAAAGTTTGGCCAGAGAGACTACCACAAAGACCTGATGGGCTGACCCAACGCATGCTTCTATACTTCGCTATACAAAACAAAGTAAATAATAACCATTTATTGAAACAATCATACAATAAATATAGATCAAGACTTCATTGTTTTAAAAACAATTGAAAATCACACAAATAACATAAATGGGAGGTTACATAGTGCCAAATAAGGATGTAAATATAGAATAAATACACTGATATAACACAAAACATTATAAATATACATTTAATATCTCCTACAAACAGTGATCCGCTCACATGGAGGCTATGTGATGGCACTAAAGTACTACATAGATTCCTCAAAAGTGCAAGTGACCAGTGCAAAAACAAACAGCAAATATATAGTGCAAAAACTAGCAAAGATGAATGCGTAATAAAGCTATTACTTATCTGAAATAGCCCATCCTGCGAAACTAAAAAACTATATGAATTTAGGCAGATAAAAGGAAGCATCAGAACTCTACGATAGGGCCATATGTTTGGGGTCTTTGTTGGGAGAGACCTGCTGCTTCCTTTTATCTGCCTACATTGATAATCCTTATTGGTTTCACATGGTGGGCTATTTAAGGCTGTGTGGGCCATACGTATAAAGTAAAAAACAGAACAATTCTGAGGCAGACCAACTACAGTGAGGGAAAAATTATTTGATCCCCTGCTGATTTTGTACGTTTGCCCACTGACAAATAAATAATCAGTCTATAATTTTAATGGTAGGTTTATTTGAACGGTGAGAGACAGAATAACACAAATCCCGAAAAACGCATTTCAAAAAAAGTTATAAATTGATTTGCATTTTACCGCAAGTTTAAGTATTAGTAATACTTAAAATGTAAAAAAAAAAAAAAAAAAAAATCTGTTGTAGGGTTTATCCCTGTTGCTACACACTATCCTATGGACCGCTCTGGTGAGTTGACCATAAATCTCCATAGGATGGTGTAGCAACAGCGCCACTGTACAATTTCAGGCCATTGTGATACTGCACCTAAAAAATTCAAATTTGAGCTGTAATAGGTTTTGAATAAAACACTTTTTACCAGTGGGAGTTCCCTTGTTTTACTCATATTATTAACTATTAACTGTATATATTAACTATTACTATACTTACTTTTAAAGCAGAGCTAGACACAGATAACCTGGGGAACAGTATAAATACATGGAAGCCACTGAGAAAGGAGAAGAGAAACATATTAACCCTTTGATTGCCATGGGGTGCACAATGCAATGTGCAACCCTTTGTCACTCAGTGGGTTGATAGAGAAAGAGTATGGTACTCTGCCTGTGTTAACCCCTTGAGTGAGAAAGGCGTGTACATCACTCAATTCTTATTATCCCTATGCATTTGCGTTGCTGTCCTTGGTACCTGTGTGCACTTTGCTGCTGCCCTATGTCCTCTGTTGCTTCCCCACCCCATATACCTGCTGCACCTGACTTGCCCTTTACATAAACTGAGATTGTCCACCGTCGTTATTGGCGGGGGGGGATGCACGAAGATAGGATAAAGAAGAGATAACTTCTCCATGGAGACAATTCTCCAGTTTCTATGTTCTTGGATGAATCCTATGCATTAAGATCTCTCAGGTGAGAGAGATCGTAGTGCATAGGCTCCATAGAATAACTTGGAGAAGTCATACTGTATCACTGGAGAAGTTATCTTCCAGGGGGAAGGGGGGGGGGGATGCACCCTGTAGTAATAAGGGCCAGGGTGGTGATATGGTGGCGAAGTGGTGTATCAGTGGCCTAAATCAACAGCATGTAGCATACAGTTGTACTGTTTTGTTTGACAGTGGAACATTTGCATATGGAAATACAGGTTAATGAGATGTGTTAGTGCATATGGCAAACAGCCACATTGTTTTGATAGCTACTGCTGCTGTTGGGGTTCACAGTCCCAACATAATCTACCTGAGGATTGGGGATATTGGGATCTCCCTATAGTTCTCTATAGAGCCAGAGGACAGTTTGCTCTACCTACTTTGGAGAGCAGAGAAAACAGCTGCTTCCCCTTAACCCTTTCAGTGTAAAAGGGATGTACATTGCATACCCTTGTGGCACTGAAAGTTGTAAAAAAAAAAAAAAAAAAAAGTGTTGTGAAAAGCTGAAGCTGAGAGGCTAGATGGGGGCACGGTAACATGCACAGCTGGGAGTCTCAATAACAGAGGAATTCCACTTAAGGAATTCACACACTGTTTTCCTGTGAAATGTGTTACTTTCCAAGACCAATATAAGACTTGTGCATGCACATTGTGTCATATTTGTTTTGAATAGAAGCTATGCGGATACTTCATTAAGCTGTCCTGCTGGCATCCCCTCATATCGCTAGACATTCCTGTAGTACTGAGACTCCCAGTTGTGCACGGGGCATATTCTGGAGTCCCCTATCTAGCCTCTTGGCTTCAGGTTTTAACACAACGTCTGTACCCCTATCAGGGCCTCAGGGGTATGCAACGTGCATCCCTATGGCACTGAAAGGGTGTGTGGTGCTGAAGTATGAGCATATCCTCTCACTCCCCTAGTGGTAGAGCAGAGAGAATGCACTAAGGCTTCAGGGTTTTTAACTGTTGATGATGTGTATGGGACGGTGTCCTTTCCACATCCCCAACAGTTCGACAGGATGATATGCTAATGGTTGAATTAGACCCCTCCCTCCCCTTGCATACCTAATTCTTAGTGCATATGGCAATATACGTTTGTATTGCCAAGGCAATGTGTTCTCCACACACACCACCAGATGCACACTGCCATAACTTTGACCCTTGATGCATTTTACCCAGGTGTCCTTGGATCACCACCTTGCTTCTGGGCATTCCTGGCAGCAGCAAATCCCCTTCAAGTTCTTACTTCTGTGTGAGGTGCTTGGTTGATCCTTTCTCTGTCAGACTAAGCCTGAAGCAGTTGGAAAGGCTGTCATGTCCCACACAGAATTGTGATACTTCCTGGGGATTTTTTTTGTATAGTACAGTACAGGTGGTTGCCCCAGATTGCTCTGTTTTTGCATTTGTGTAAATGTCCCTCTGTCTCCTAACACTCTTAGTTGGCACCTAAAAAGTTCTCTTTTCCTTCACTGTTTTTTATATTTTTGTTCAGACTTGTATTTATCATTTAAATCTCCTATTCAAACCTTTTTTTTCTTGTCAATATTAGCCAACCTAATGGCGTAACACCAAAAAATTAAATATGTTGATATAACTATAAATATTTTTGCATTTGCCTGTTCAAGGAGCATTTATTTAATGTTGTACGTACTGTTTGTATTGAGAGGACCAAACATCAGTAAACTGATTGCTTGTAATTAGTGCCCTCTGTTCCTGCATTGGGAAAGGCTGTTATTTTATATAAATACAGGAAACTTAGTTAATTGATTGTGGTTGTGCCCTCTGCTCACGTATGATTATCTTATCATAGTCCATAGAACATATAGCATATAACCCATTTTTTAGGTGTTAGCATTCCTTTAAAGCTAATAGCTGTTAAAAATATATATTTCTCTGTCGTCCAATACAGGTTACTGGTAACTCTGGGTAGGAGATCCACCCCTTTAATTTTAGGCAGGAACAATTCTAGAATTGTATACAGAGGGTAGAGCCTACCTTCCCTCCTTGGCTGCATCTAGCCAACCAGCTCCAGTAAGACTTGTTCCTTTGTGAAGACACAGGCAAGAGAACAGTTCTGCTATAGTTTTAGAAACTTTTTTATTTTTCTGTTAAAAATGGAATACCACCGTTAGGCGGATTACCATAACTTACAATGCCCTTAGATGTGTCTAGTTCACTAACCAGGTGCTTTTTTTGGACCTTAAGCCTTGGGGGGGGATCTTTCCTCAGGAGTTGCCCACTGAGGCTTCTTCTTAATACATGGTAGTCTGAAGACAGAAGATCTGCAGGAAAGGTGAGCAACCCTTTGAGTGCTGCTGGTCCACATGCCCCACAGTGCCCCTCCTCACAGGGGTTTTCCTTTGGAGTTCTTATTGCACACCCCTGCACGCAATGGATTTATCTGTATGTCTGTTGGGTGTTTTGGAGCAGATTTATGTGGTACTTTAACCCTTTAGCTGCTGGTTTTGCATCGGGGGGGGGGGGGGTTGGCACTTTCCCTACTAGGTTCAGTGTTTTATTTGGGTATCCTGACATGTTCTAGTGATGTTTCAGGTACTTTTATTTTACTTTGTCAACTTTGCAAAATTTAAGGCTTTACCTCATAGACGCCATTGCTCCATTCACTTCTATGGGACTGTACAGTTAGGGACACATCTCTGTAACCACTCAAAGTAGCGACTTCAGAGATGGCTCATTTTAATTGTCTGCCCTTGATCTTTCATCCGGTTAAGGTTTCAAGTGTGTTGGGGAGCTCAGGGGGCTTGGGCACTGTTGGGGTACTTTTTCTGGGAAAACTACATTTCCCATGAGCACTTGCTTCGCGTGCTCATTTCTGATTGGCTTCCGCCGCAGCAGCCATTTTATGCCTTTTCCAGAACGAGTGTCCTACGCAGGGCTTGGACTCTCCTTCTCTCCACTGCTGATTTTCCCTTTGCGTGCCAGATAAGTGTATTTTAGCAATTTCCTGGGTGAAACTTTAATCTTACACACTGTAATTGGGTGATTCTTTATACTATAACATTTTTGACACTGTGAGAATGTCTAGTCCGTTGGAGCTTGGGGCCAGGTCTAAAACTAGGGACTCTGCGGTCTCTGTGTCCCCTATTGCACATTGCTCCTCATGTCATTCAGGGCTGCCTAGAGAATTCTCAGGTCATTTATGCCCAGCATGTTCTGATGTCCCTGAGTCTCTTCCAGGGACCTCCAGCCATGCATTAGAGCCATTTTGGGTGCAAGAGTTCACGGCTGCTACTAGGGACCTCCGGTCTACATTGCAATTATTTCCATCCCAGTTACAGGGGGTCTTACATTCGTAGCAGACCCCTTCTTCAGTCAAATCTTCCCTGCCTAAACTACAGGGAGTACCGGACATATCAGATTCCTTTCAGGAGGAACTGTTAGTGGATTCAGATGTTGAGGAATGTTCTGCTGTGGGCTCCACTCAGTTTTTTGGGGACCCCTTTGAGGCTGATCCTGAGCCCTCGGTTGAAGGCCTGATAAGGGTTGTCTTGACTACCCTAAACATTCCTTTAGTTCTGGTGGTTTCTTTGGATCCCTCTGATGCGTTTCAGGAGCCTAAAAAGCCCCTTGCTTTCCACCTAACCCCACTCTTGACCGCTTTGTGTCTGATTGGAAATCTCCGGACAGAAAACCTTCTGTTTCCAAGAAATTTGCCAAGCTTTACCCCTTTTCTGAGGCAGCGATTGCTCAGTGGGTTCATCCCCCCAAAGTGGATGCTCCAGGCTATCTAAGTCTACTGCCTCCATTTTTGCCACTGCTGGTACTGCTATGCGTCCCACGTTCGCTGCGGCATGGGTTAACTGGGCCATTGCTGTCTGGACTGAACAATTCATCCTGGCTGTCCGTCAGGGTTCTCCTACTTCGGATCTGTTGCGCCTTCTCGGCAACATTTCTGAGGCCCAGCACTGTGTTTCTGCTGCCTTATTTGATGCCATCCGTTTAGTGGCTAGGATTTCCACCATGTCTGTGGTTGCCAGACGAGCTCTTTGACTCAAGATCTGGTCTGCTGACAGTGCTTTCAAGAAAGCCTTGCTCTCCTTGCCTTTTCAAGGCACATCATTGTTTGAGCCAGATCTTAAGTATGTGATTAGTGAGGCCACAGGGGTTAAAAGTACACTTTTGCCTTTGGTCCCCAGGAAGAAAACTCCTCTCAAGCGTAATGGTTTTTTATGTTCCTTTCAGACTGAGACATGTCCGGCGAACCAGGTGGTTCCCTCCGCTCCGTGTGCTTCCTTCAAGCCCAAACAGCAATGGAAGCCCAAGGTCTCCTCCAAGCCTGAGGCTTCCAAGCCTCCTTCGGCATGACTCACCGAACCTAGGTCCCCTCTGTGCTGTGGGTGGCCATCTGCGTCACTACCACAGCGTCTGGGAGGATTCAGTGGCGGACCCATGGGTTTTACAGGTGGTGGCGGAAGGATACAGGATCCTTTTCATCTCTCTTCTTCCTTTTCGCTTTTTTCCTTCTCATACACCCCAGGGCGCAGAGAAACACCGTCTGTTCAATGGCGCTATCCAGGCCCCTTTGGACAAGGATGTTCTAGAGCCGGTTCCAGTTCAGGACAGAGATATGGGCTTTTACTCAAACCTCTTTGTGGTCGCCAAGAAGGACGGCAGTTGTCATCCCATTTTAGTTTTGAAGGATCTCAATTCCTTTGTGATCAGCACCCATTATCACCAGGAGTCCCTAAGGACGGTGATTGCTGCTATGTCCCCTGGGGAATTCCTTGCCTCTCTGGATCTTCAGGATGTGTATCTACACATCCTATTCATCCAGCGAGCCAGCAGTATCTCAGATTTGCCTGTGACCAAGGGCACTTTCAGTTTTCAGCTCTTCCCTTTGGTCTGACTACAGCTCCTCAAGTCTTCAGCTGTGTCCTGGGAGCTTTAGTATCCGTCCTCCATCGGGACAACATCAGAGTCACTCCATAAATGGACGACCTGCTTCTGAAGGCCCCCTCTGCGGAACTTCTTCATCAGCAGGTTCAGGACTGCATTCATGCTGTCACCCGTCACGGGTGGATCATCAACATGGACAAGTCGGATCTTGTCCCATCCCAGCGTCTGGTCTTCCTGAGCCTTCTCTTCGACACTCAGCAGAGCATGGTGTTTCTCATGGACGAGGTAGCTCACCAGATCGCCCACAGGGTTTCTGCTGTTCTGGCTCACGATCCAGTTCCAACCAAGAAGCTGTCCTCTCTAGTGGGGAAATTCATTGCCACCATAGAAGCGGTCCCATTTGCCATGGCTCACACCAGGGAACTCCAGAGGTTTGTGATTCAGGTGTTTCGGGTTCAGCCGGACCTTCTGAAGATGTCAGTATCCCTTCCTCTTCATGTGGAACTGAGTTTGTGGTGGCTCGACCTCTCCAATCTGCTGAAGGGCAAGTCCTTCCTGGTATCCTTCTGGACCACAGTGACGACGGAAGCCAGCCTCTCCGGCTGGGGAGTGGTCCTGGGTCTCCTCAGGGTCGGTGGTCTCCGGAGGAATCTCTCCTTCCCATCAATGTGTTGGAGCTTCGGGCAATATTTCATGCCCTTCGTCATTGGACACCCCTGCTGGAAGACTGCCCAGTCCGGTCCCAGTCCGCCAACGCCACGGCCGTGGCTTATATCAACAAGCAGGGTGGAACAAGAAGTCTCGCCGCTTGGTTGAAGGTCAAGGCTATTTTGTCCTGGGCAGAAGAACACGTTCCTGCCATATCCGCAGTTTACATTCCTGGCATAGACAACGTCATGGCGGACTTCCTCAGTCGACATTCAGTGGACAGTGGTGAGTGGGAGCTGCACCCAGAGGTGTTCAACCTCATTGTTCAGAAGTGGGGTCTTCCTTTCATCGACCTGATGGCGACAAGACACAGCTGGAAGGTTCTGATGTTCTGCTTTCGCTGGAGGCATCCTCTAGCTATAGTGGTGGATGCCATGTCCATTCCTTGGTTATTTCCTCTGGCTTACATCTTCCCTCCCCTCCCCATGTCGCACAGGGTGTTGCGGAAATTGAGCCTGAAACGCTGTCCTGTCATTCTGATTGCTCCGTACTGGCCTTGTCTGACTTGGTTTCCGGAGCTTCTGGATCTGTCATTGGCAGAGCCATTCCGGCTCCCTTGCCGTCTGGATCGTCTTCTATAGGGTTCCCTGTGGAAGGAGGATGTCCATCATCTAGCTTTGACGGCGTGGAAATTGAATCCTCAATATTGAGGGAAAACGGTTTTTCTTCTGGTATGGTGGCTACTATGCTTAGTGCCCGCAAACCTGTTTCTTCTAAGGCCTATCATCATGTCTGGGCGACCTTTCTAGCTTGGTGTGCTGACAGGGACCTGTCTCAGGGATTTGACCTGCCTACGGTCCTGGCCTCTTGCAGGACGGTGTGGACAAGGGCCTCTGTTTGAGTTCCTTTAAGGTTCAGACTTCTGCTCTCTCTGTTTTCTTTCAGAGGTGCATTGCCATTCTGCCAGATGTCAAGGTTTTCTTTCAGGGTGTTGCTCATACTCGTCCTGCCTTCAAGAATCCCGCTCCTCTGTGGGATCTTAACTTGGTTTTGGGCGTTCTTCAGCACCCTTTCTTTGAGTCCTTGGCTACTATTCCTCTACGCCTGTTGATGTTTAAAACGACCTTTCTCCTGGCGATCGTTTACGTTCACCGTGTCGTGGAGTTACATGCTCTGTCCTGTAAACCACCCTTTTTGGTGTTTCACAAGGACAAGGCGGTGCTTCGCACTTCTCAGGAGTTTCTTCCAAAGGTGGTTTCGGAGTTCCACATCAATCAGGAGATTGTGGTACCTTCTTTCTGCCCTAACCGTACCTCTGACAAGCTTGTTAAGATGTGGTGCGTTGTCTCAAGTTTTATGTGCATTGCACTGTCTATCAGGCAGTCTGACTCGTTGTTCGTCATTGGTGATGGTCCCAGGGCAGGAAGACCTGCATCCAAGGTGACTGTTGTGTTCTGGATAAAGTCCACTATTTGTAAGGCTTATGAGCTGAGGAAGAAGCCTGTTCCCTTTCGGGTCACGGCTCATTCTACTAGGTCTATTGGGGCTTCTTGGGGTTACAAGAATCAGGCCTCCGCTGATCAGTTGTGCAAGGCTTCCACTTGGTCGTCTGTGCACACGTTTTCGAAGCACTACCGTGTTTATGTGCTGGCATCGCCTGATGCCAGCTTTGGGAGGAAGATCCTGGAGGCAGTCTTGCCTGTCTTAGGATCTACTTCGGTTCTTGGTGCTTCCTTCACTTTTGAGCCCTGTTGGCTCTAGTTTAGTGTGCTCTGTAACAGTTGGGGCGTTGTACCCCTGTTTTGTGTCCGTTGACACTTCAGTTCCTTTTGGGCTATCTCTGATCTGATGGTTCATATCTGCTAGGGCAACTTTGGGAGCTTCGCGCCTGCTCCTTTCCTTACTTCCCGCCTCTGGGAAACTCAATGGCTGGACATCCCAGAGTTACCAGTAACCTGTATTGGACGACAGAGAAGAGGATTTTAGTCTTACCTGTTAAATCCTTTTCTCTTAGTCCATACAGGTGACTGGTCTCCCACCCTTTCAAGGGACCATGCTTGGCTATCCTGTGGCAGACTGTGGGGGTCCTTCGGGGTCATGCTCACAGGAGTCTTCTTTCCCTTCTATCTAGTCAGTAGTTAGTGTCTCAAATCTTACTGGAGCTGGTTGGCTAGCTGCAGCCAAGGAGGGAAGGTAGGCTACACCCCCGCATACAATTCTAGAATTGTTACTGCCTGAAATTAAAGGGGCGGATCGCTTACCCAGAGTTACCAGTAACCTGTATGGACTAAGAGAAAATGATTTTACAGGTAAGACTACAATCCTCTTATTTTGAAACAAAGGTTATCATACTGTTGTCCACTCATGCTTTTAAAGTGATATTTTGCTGGGTGCAAAAATGCCTAGTGACTTCTACCCAGTTACAAGTAAATCCCTGATATATGAATCAGTGCTGCACATTAGTATTGAAGGTCAGGGGGAGGGGGGAGGGATGCATTAAAGTGATACAGTGGAGCTGACTCCTTCAGTGTGAAAAACTCTCCAATTCCAATTTGGAGCCAGTTCACTTAGGTCTCTCTAACTTTAGAGATTGTATCTTCGTGTATAGGCTACATAGAACAACATAGTTTATACCACTGGAGAAGTTATCACCTCTTTATCACCTCTTTATCACCTGTTTATCACCTGTTTATCACCTCTTTATCACCTGTTTATCACACCTTTGTGTATAACAACCCAGTGTTTAGACACCATCTTTCTGACGAATATCTTTCTGGGCATCAAAGCGTTAACCAATAAACAGCTTATTTTTCGCTCTTGGCGTGCTGTTGTGTGTCAACTTTAGGATCTTTAGATGTATAAAATTTAAAAGACAGAACATGGTCTTTCATATAGGGACAACTTGGAGTAGATGCTTTAAGGCATGATAAAGAGGTGATAAAGCACAGATTTCTCCAGAGATATCACTTTTTCAATTCTTGTTATTCTATGTAGTCTATTTCTTTGGAGATATCAGTGCATAGACTCCATAGAATAACATAGGAACTGGAGAAGTGATATCACTGGAGAAGTCCTCTCCACTTTATCACCTCTTTATCACACCTTTGTGCATAACCCCCCTTGTGTTTTAGAGCGTCTTTAACCACTTGGATGTTTTGAGATGCCTCCAACACATTGTGTGCAGCATGCAAGGGGTTAATATGAATGCATATGTTAGAAATCCCTCTTCCTTACATAGTGCATTTAAGGAAGTAAATGATGGCATGATATATTAAGAGACTGCTAAGAGCTGCCCAAGGAGGCATCAAGGGAATGGCTTTGCCCATGTGTTCCAAGCCAGATTTAAAACCTTCAGACTGGACTGAAAAGCCCCTTTTTAATATGTGAATTCAGTGTGCATTATTTTTTTTTAATATGTAATTTTAGAGTTTGATTTCCTGCCATTAAAAGTAGAGCCCCTGTGTGCTAAGGATTAGTATTAAAAAGAATCTAACAGCAGTCTTGGTAGAGAGAGGCTTTCACGGCAGGGACAGCTGACGGATTGCTATGCAGATTCATGTATATAGTTGCCGCCAGGCTCCAGAGCTCCTCAGTGGGGAGGTAGGACACACATGAAGCAAGTTCCATTCTTGTGCTTAAACAATTTCGCTAGCATTCAAGGGGTTTAAGTTCCCATTTAAATAAATGGAAGTTTGGGGAATATTCCTTTCTCCTCTATATATTGCAGTTAGTTTGCACCAGAATTGCACCTCGTTTCTTTTGTGAATAAGGCCGTTCCTACCATTCCACTTTCATTGTGTTACCGCACAGCACTGCACAGTAAGACATCTGAACTCCAATGTCTTCTTGCAAGGGACTATTAACAATACTTGTAATTAATATGCCCAGTGGCTATAGTCTCTGCCTGCACCTCCGTCATCGTTACTCACTTCTTGATTTTGCTTTACCCCTACTAGTACAGGCTGATCAGGCAAAGCATTGCCCAAATTCATAACGCTCAAATTGGGAAAAGACGAACTGCTCTCTTGGAATAATTATATCAGCCTTTTAACTAACATAGCTGTGTGCCATCTGCATCCCTCTGGCCATTAAAGGGTGTGTGTGTATATATGCATTTTGGCTACCAGATGGCACTGTTCCTGTCAGTTACTATAGTGCAGAGTTTCTCAGCCATGGTCCACAAGTAGCCCCGACAGTGCAGGTTTTCTGGCTCTCCCTGCCTGAACAGAGATGTGTAATTAGTGCATCTTTCAGTCGGATTAGGTTACCTGTGCACAGACAGTAAAATACAGAAGACATGCACTGTTATGCTTTGTTTACACTGGTGAGTTGGCTGTACTTTGTTCCATCTTACTTCCACTGTTCCATGTTCCCTCTACAGCTCACTCACATTTGAGCAAAGAGAAGGTGTGTAACAAGATTTACAATCTGTCCAGTGATCCATAGGTACATGGTGGCCCTTTGGCTGCCATGTAGATCATATACTGTATCCTGAATGTTTCCAATACATGAGCGCATCCAAGCTGTAGTATTCAAGGGGAAAATTGCCCATGTGAACAGCACAACTGGTGACAAGCTTGTCTACATGCATGTGTTTAGCAAATTCTTACTAACACTGCACTAAAGTCAGCCGTGTGAACATGGCCTTATGGGTACTTGAGGACAATGGTTGAAAAAAAATCTGCTATAGAGAGCCACAGTCTATGACTAAAACTCTCCCTTGGCATGAATGTATTTCGACTTTGAAAGGGTTATTACATCTTAGAGTTGTTAGAACTATACATGTGTGTTCAAAAGCGCACACACCACCAATTTGTTTACATTGTTACATGTCTCAGCCAGTCACTGATACAGTATTGCTGTATTGGGCCTGAAGAAAATTTAAATTTGATAACCTCTTGGAGACGTCTACAAGATACTAACAGTTTCTTGTGGAAGAAACAATTCATAAAGCTGTATACTTTTTCATAACTATGATGTTGATCATCTAAAAGGTATCCCTTAATTGTTGGGCCTCAAGCTGTTGAGGACTACAACTCCCTGCATCCCCAAACAGCCAATGGAGTTATTGTTCCCAAAAGCTGGAGGTTCAACAAGTGAACATCCCATATCTGCTCCAACCAACTTTCCCTCTAAACTAAAGTATATATTTCTGTGTTAGATTCAACCCCATTGCTTGAGGCTTAAATTATTCTATTGCGTGATGTACACTATTTACTACAGTTGGGTGAAGAAATAATTTTGTAATCTGTGTGAAATAGGCAATATTTTTTTCATCTCCTCCGATCGCCATCTGTGAAAACGTCTATTACATCGTCTCTCTGCACGGTCTGGAAAGCCGACCGTATTTAGAGAGATAATTATATACGACTCCTTCTACAGTGTATTTATCTTTGCATGAAATGTATTTGCTAATTCTGTTTTAGTGCAAAATATTTCATAATGCATTGAGAGTTGAACTGCTTGCATGATTTGGATGGTTGACCTAGAAAAACCCAGGGGACATACAATTCCATGAGGGAGATGCACTAAGGTGTAATACAGAGGTGAGAAAGCTGAGAAGACTTCTCCAGTGATATCACTTCTGCAGTTCCCATGTTATTCTGTGGAGCCAATGCACTAAGATTTCTACAGCTTTGTAGCTCTTGGTGCATAGACTCTATAGAGTAACACAGGAACTGGAGAAGTGATTTCACTGACTAAGTAATCTCTGCTTTATCACCTCTTTATCGCACTCATAACCCCTCTTGTGTTTTAAGTATGTCTTCCTGATACAGAGATAGGCTACTAGGCTGGGGAAGAGTGGATTTGTAGTTCCCAATGTCAGCAAAGTCAAAGGTTGTCCTCCCCTAATCTAATTTATTTTGGGCCTGTGCCAAGCACATCATGGGATTTAATTGAGCTTGCCTGTCACTGTGCCACGAACAATGTATTCTTGAAACCAACAACATTCAGTTTCCCAGATGTCCCAGACTATTTGTAGAGCACCTGCAGCTAGGATTTACACTGACATCATTAAATTAAACTTTGCTAAGGACCCAAATTTGCAATTGCAACCCACACATGCAGATAGAAATAATTCTATTATACATAGCACATCTGGCTCTTTTGCTAATCATTCCTATATAAAAAGTGAAAAGTCCAAGCCTTGGATGTGTTCCTGTGGTGCTGCCAAATACAACTATGGGTGACAGTGGGACAGGGTAAGACATGTGGAGACATAGCCATAGCTGGGATATCTCCGGTTTTGCCCCGGAGACTCCGGATTTAACACTGTATTACCGGGTCTCCAGGGCAGAGTCTAATTTGCCGGATGTGGGGAGTTTCTGTTGAAACTCTGCCCACTTGTGCCCCATCCCACCCAGTTCCTCCCACTCCCCGCCCTATTCTCCTACTTCCCCAGGCTTTTCTGTCAATTTTTTTCTTTTTGTGTGTTTTTTTTTTTTTTTTCAAAACCCCCCGTCAAGATTAAGCCCCGTCCCTTTTTATGACGCAAATCGCGTCATAGAGCTCACCCGGCGGCTACCCTCCGTGTTGTACCTGCTGTAAAGTTCCCAGGTATGGACATAGCCCCCACATGTTTTGGGTTCGCCTCACTGCCTGCACATACATTTTCAGGCCACAGTGAAGTGTGGGGCAGTGATTTAGAGAGGTCAGTCTCTTTCCAACTGTCATTGACCTGGTCAAATCACCTGTTTGGTGTGTCTACTTTCACCCCTGTTCTTCCTTTGTGCTCTCAAATGCTCACTTCTCATTCGCCCATCCACCCTCTTATTGTGTGCTCACACCTGCTCCCCTCTTGGCCTTCACAATCAGCCCACTGCAAGCATCACCAAACAGAGAAGGCGCTATACATCAGGAACTTGGAAAGGATCCAAAAGTGGATTTAATAAAGCATCACATCCGTTTATACATAGAGCCAAGATCACAAACAGTGTTCAGGCAATTTAGCTTTACATATACCACGTGAACTTGCACAGCTTCATTGTCTGAACAGTATGTGTGAGATCATGGCTGTATGTATGTGTGACACTTTATAAAGTCCTTATGTGCACTGCTTTTTGATGCTTGGGACACCATCTCTGTCAGTAACAGAATCTTCCTGAACGGGTGGGAGGAGAAAAGGCAGAGACACTTCTTTCTGCTAAAAGAATATGATCTGTGAGTCTGAGCCCACCACGGCTCAACTGTTTGTTCCCGTAATCATTGGTGTCAAACAATTGACAATGGAAGAAGGGTGGGTTGTCAGCTTTTATGGACACCCCCACTATAACTGTCCGCCACGTAGTCATACCTGGCAACTTTTAAAATGAACTGATCCTGAGATTTGAAATATTAACTCTTTGCTCTCCCTATCTTGTAGGAGATATGTCTCTGCTTGCTGTAAACCAAAGGCGTTTCAGTTAGTCCTCAGTGAACTTATACAATGCTATACCTTAGGAGTAGCACTCAACAAGGCAAGCAGAACTTACTCCTTTGCCTTTCTGGTACAAATGGCACTAATTTACAGACTAATGATGCAGTTGATTTGCACTTATCATGTAGTGCAGGGGTCTCCAACCTTTTCTTTAATGGGAGCAACTTTTAATCAATGAAACGTGCTGAGCTGCTGTAAAATATATACTTCCAATAACGAAGTGCTGCACAGAAAACAAGTCACCTTAAAAGATCAAGGTGTTAACATTCTGCTGCTAGGTGTATAAGCTTAGCAAAAAACAATTAAATCCATATTTACTACAGAAGTCAAAACCGATAGCTGGTGAGCTGCAGATTTTCTGACTGATAACGCCTTCCCACTATCTCATTACCTTGCATTTTTTTTAAAGTTATTAAAGTGATTTTTTTTTTTTTTTTTTTTTAAGCAACATTTAATGAATGTAACAGAAAGCTGGCAACTTTTGTTACAACGGGGAGTGAATATGGAGTCACACTATGACTCTTATCCAACTTTGATACCACATATTTCCCACAACAATTTCTATACAAGTTGCCTTTACAAAGCATGCAGAAATATCTGTAAGCGGCTATTATGGCAGTGGGACAGGAAACCACGAAAATACTGAGAGGCCTTTATCTGTGTTACTGTCACATCTGCTGACCATGACCAGTGCGGGGTACCGCAGATGAATGCTGTACCCAGATTGGCTGCAGGCAATTGGGAAACAGATTTCAACCACTGCTCCTGTCTCTGACAGGCCAGATAGCTTGATACCTGATTGGGCTTTATAGGTAAAGTTCCTCTTTTAAAAGGGTAAACAAAGAATTACAACATGCTCTTTAACCCCTTAACGACCAGCATTCAGGGGAAGTGACCTTCCCTTAAGGATCGCTTTTGTCATTGTCGGCGCTCTGGCACACGTGACTGATGACATTTACCAGAGTGCCAAATAGGGGTCTGAGAGAGATCGCTCCGGTATTGGATTGGTCAATTTTTTAGAGCCTGCTAGTACTTATAGTGCTCTCACAAACCTTAAAGGGATAGTACTATCAGTAAAAAAGTATTAACTATATGATACAATTAAAAGAGAGTACTTGCACAAACTGTTATGGTTTGAGAGATATAGGAAAATAAAGTTCTCCGGTCCCCTCCCCTTTCTGCTTGACGAGCTGTAAAGCTGTCAGAAGCAGATTCTGGTCGCTTGACCAGATGCGGCTCTTCAGCAGCGGTGATTTCAACGATATCCAAAGATAAATACTTCATCAGAATGGTCTACAATGTGTGCTTGCAAACCAGGCACACGTTGTAGACTGTTCAGATGAAGTATTTATTTTAAGGTATCACTATTTCGGCGCTGCTGAAGAGCCACTGTCTGATTCAGGAACCAGAATCTGCTTCTGACAGCTTTTCAGATAGTCAGACAGAAAGGGGAGGGAGCGGAGAACTTTATTTTCCTATATCTCTCAAACCATAATGGTTTGAGAGATACAAATAAGTGCAAGTACTTGTAACTGTATCTACCATATAGTTAATAATTTTTTCCTGTGGAGCAATGTGATACAATTACATACACACCACACTGTTTTATCTCCTAAAAAGAGGGGCATCAATGTGGGAAAGAGGGATATGGGACTCAAAGAGGGACTGTCTCTCCTAAAGAGGGACACTTGGGGGGGGTGCCAACCTCTCTTCACGTGAGTAAAACAAAGGCCTTGCATCGTGCATTTGTTTAATCTCTTGGATTAGGTTAATCAGACTTTTCCAGGGGCACCTAGGATATGCACATACTTCATCCCTGCAGTATGCATTTTTCCATATATGTCCCCAGTTAAAGGTGAGGTCTGGCCAGCCTGCCTTGGGGAGGTCACTGTTGCATTACAAAGCAATATTTATGGGCTAACGGAGTGGCTCTAGGATGCAAGCTTTCAAGACGCCTTAACCCTTCATGGACCATTGAAGTGCCAGGACCGTCACGCTTGCCCCGGCACTTAAGGGCTGGTGACTGTCTTGGCAGGTCATGGAATTTTGGGATGGCAGCACGGCTGCACCCTGCTCTGCCATCCCAGAATTCAGCTTGCAAAAAAACAAACAAACAAAAAGGTCCGTGGTCCTTAATGGCCACCCACGTTCTGGATAAGGCGGTCGTTAAAGGGTCAAGTTTCTTCTTCAGGCATAATAAGAAACATTCTTCTTATTAAGCCTGAAAGAGACGCTAACAGTCTTGAAAGCTTGCACCCTAGAGCTACTCGGTTAGCCAAAAAAGGTAGAAATTTTTACTATTCTTCTGCATTATATATGGCTAACACGGTACCACTCTCTACCTAGAAAGCAATCTTTTGTGGTGTACTCATCGCATTACTCTGTAATGTGTTGCACATCCCTCTGGCACTCAAAAGGTTAATCACCTTTAGCCTGTTAACAAGAGAGAAAAGGGAGGAATGGCTGATATTTGGATACTTTACAGGGAGAAATGGAAAAGAAAAGTCAGCTTGCAGGAATTGCTGTGTGGAGCTGTCACTTCTCCAGTCAGGAGATTTATATGCAGCGTAATACGTCAATGAATAGTACGCAAGCCGGTTCAACATCAAGCTCCATAACAACCCTAACAGAAACTTAAGTACTTTTTTAATGCTAAAGTGCTTCATTTTTAAAGTCTTCTGACTGTTAAAGTGGGGTGAGAGTGGAGATTGCAAAAGATCTAGCATGGAAAATGTTGCCATTGAAACCTATGCTTTGTTTTCAAACACTCTGTAGGCAGGAAGAGTATGCACTTATGAAGAATAGTAAATACACTATGTTTTTATATCTGCCTGTAAATTTGGCGTTGATTACAGTAGTGTTTAACCCTACAGTGCCAGAATGGCATCCAACACAAGTGAAACTCTTTATTTTATGTTTTTTTTTATGAAATCAATACAATGATCTTGCACAAAACACAAGGATCTCTCTGAGCTTTTCATTCCAATACCTGAATAATTGCTAGGGGCCACCCTTTAAAGGGATAGTAATGTTTCATAATAAGAGCATCTCTAATTAATCATCATAGTATTTGGGCCTTGGACAGTGTTGTTTCAGTTCTGTCAGAGTTGTAGTTCAAGAGTAATTGAATGATAAAGTGTCCCCCCTCCCTCCCCTTCTACTGATGTAACACTGCTCAGCTCAGGCAGCAGGGAGGTGCCCAGGTAGACTGCAGAGAGGGACAATCTTCAATTAAGATAAAGGAAAAAGCTGAAAAACTTGTCAAGGGCAGGGGGGCAGGGTTTTCATTGTTCTCAGAGTAAGAAGATTGTCTCCTGCTGTTATCTCTCTGGTCTTACAACCAGATTCCACATCTGAGGAGAGCAGTGTTACACTAGGTAAAAGGGGCGGGAGTGGGATACTTTATCATGCAACTCTGACAGTACTGAAATAACACACTCTCTGTGGCTCAAATACTATGAACATTAATTGGAGCTGATGTTTTTGTGAAACATTACTATCACTTTAAGATCAGGGAAAAGGAGGTTTGAACTTCAGCAGAGGAAGGGATTTTTTACAGTAACGTTTGTTAAATTGTGGAATTCTTTGCCCAGTGAGGTAATAGACACAGATACAATGGATTCATTTTGGTGGCAGGAAAGCTTATATACGTCTAATTTTTCTCGGTTTTGATGCAAAGGTTGAATATGATGGACTTTGTCTTTTTTTTTCAACCTAATTTGCTATGTTACTATGGCCCATTTTTATAAAGGCAAACTGGAATTATTCTGAAGCAAACCAACTGCACCATAGGGGATAAATAAAAATTCCTGTTAAAATATATTGAGGTTTTAACCCCTAATGCATTGGAGACTTTTCTAGCATTCAAGTGGTTAAAAGCTCTATTCAAATGCATGGCAATTTAGGAATTTGTATTTGTCCCCATGGCACGTTGATTTTCTCCAGAATAACTACAGATTTTGTAAATATTTGATATATATATATATATATATGTTACTAAGTTCATCATTCACAGAAAAAAAGATACCAGTCAGCATCATTTCTTATTCTTCTGCTGGATTAGTGGAAATACCCAGCCCGTTGTATTCATATCCTATATAATAATTTGCTAAAACGTGTGCAGTAGATACTGCTATGTGTGCTGCAGTCATGCGCAGTAGACACTGCCCATCACGAGGCTGATACAGGGAGCGCCCCGCAGTCTCTACTGAGCATGACTGCACCGCGACCGGCTGGCACTGTATCAGCCGCGGCATGGGTAGTTTCTACAGTGCACTGTGGCCCGTGTAACGGGCTCTTCAACTAGCGTTCTATATATCGCTATCAAAACTAGCAAAATGCATACAGTGATGCACTGTCACACAGAGGGACATGTGTGTCCCTCTCTATGAGTGTGTTAAGAGAGTTGATATATTTCATGTAATCTAATTTATCTAGCAAAGAGCAACAGTACATATTTTCAGGCTATCCTTAAGTTCTTAACCCCTTAACAACCCTTGATGGTCCTGGCACATCATGGGTAGTTCTGCATTAAGGACTCATGACGTGCCAGGACCGTCATGGAATTC
Organism: Rhinophrynus dorsalis; assembly: GCA_037306005.1. NCBI lineage: Eukaryota > Metazoa > Chordata > Amphibia > Anura > Rhinophrynidae > Rhinophrynus > Rhinophrynus dorsalis. The sequence goes on from CM074718.1 coordinate 627,174,277, forward strand.
AGGGCTCCCCATGTGGCTGATGCCGTTAGGGAAGCCCTGAACCGGATGGAGGACCAGGGCACATTTCTTTGTTTTTGCAGATATGTTGTCTGTGATCACAGGGCGATGTTTAGCTGCGCTGCAATCACAAAAGTCTGTTATGTGCCAGGACCGTCACCGGTCCTTAACGCCCAGACAGGCATGACGGTCCTGGCAGGTCAGGCATTGTGAAGGGGTTGATGAGCACAAGTAGATCAATTAAATTGCCTGAGCCAATAATTAGTCCACCTGTGCTCCAGCTGGGATATCCAGAAAACAAAGCACTGTTTGGTGGTTTTTGAGGACCAGGGTTTTCTAACTCTGGTTTACAGGTAAAAAGGCTTATTTGTGTTTAACCCCATGAATGCCACAAAGGTCTGAAACATGTCTAGATGGTATGTGAGTACAACTCTCTTCATCCATAGCTGGCCAATGACTCACTGGATAATGTTTCACTATGACTTCTACGGGGCTCACCTAGGCTGACCAGACCTCACCTTTAACCGGGCATGCATATGAAAAATGCATACTGCAGGGTTGCTTTGATTTTGGTGCACTCCTGAAATATGCCTATTTCCTATGTGTCCCTGGTTAAAGGTGAGATCTGGTCAGCCTAGGCTCACCAGGCACTGGCTTTTTAGCTGTTGATACACTAGAACTCCCATGAACCTCAGTTCTAAAGCTGCTGTTGGAACGCAACTCTCATAATCCTCAGCTGGTCAGTGACTGGCAGAAGATGATGGGAATTGTAGTCCAGTAATGGATACTTGGCTGCATGGTTCTCACTCCTGTTTTAGGTTTACAGCCCACTTAAACAAATGATCCCAGCCCATGACATTGCTGTGTTTTTACAGACCTCTGAGAGTCTGTTGCCAGGGCTATTTCTAGGGCAGTGTGACACGTTCTGGGTATACCTATGGAACAAGGCTGAATTGTCAGATTGTGTATGTCAGGTTCGGTGACTGTCACTGGACAGTGGAGTGGGAATAGGGAAGCAGATGGTCACAGAACCACATATTCACTATCTGTCAGAATAAGTCTAGAGTGTCAGACAGTGTATGTGTGTTTCTGTCAGTGGACAGTAAAAGAAGAATGGGATCAGGGCTACCATCAGGGACTTGCAGGCAGTACCAGCGTGAGATATCGGAAAACAAACAAGTATAACTGCACACCAAAGACTTCAACCTCCAGACTGGTTAAAAACAATAGTACCTTTATTTTTTCATTTTAAAAATCCATCTTTCAATAAGGTAGTAGGCTGTTAGGCAGGGCTATCTCTCTGCAGGTGTTATGTCTGGTAGGTGCATGAACTTGATCGACTCGTTTCACGTCGAGGACTCTTAGTCTTGACCACTACCTTAGTGAAAGATGGATTTTTAAAATGAAGAAGTTAAGGTACTGTTGGTTTTAATCAGCTTGGAGGTTTGAGTCTTTGGTGTGCGGTCTTACCTGTTTGTTTTCTGATATCTCACGGTCTGCCTCTGATCAGACATGGAGGCCCCCACTGCCCTTGTGAATTATGTGTGTGTGGATGGATGTATCAACAGGAGCCCTTGGATGACTATACTTTAGATCCTGGAGGATCTCCAAGTTGGGCCCCCTTTTTAAGTATCTTCTGTAAGTAACATAGTAACATAGTAAATTAGGTTGAAAAAAGACACAAGTCCATCAAGTTCAACCTTCGCTTCATACCTCAGTAACTAAGAATTTTATAGCTTTCCTGCTACCAATTAAATTAGTCTTTATCAGACCTTCCTGATCTGCCTACTGATAAACAGTATAACTCTGTATGTTCCCTTTTGAAAGAAATGTATCTAATCTTCTCTTAAATGTGTCCATTGTATCTGCCATAACTACCTCCCTGGGCAATGAATTCCACAATTTGACAGACCTTACCGTAAAAAAACCCTTCCTCTGCTGAAGTTTAAACCTCCTTTCCTCTAATCTCAAGAGGTGTCCCCTGGTCACCTGAGCAGGCCTTGGAATAAATAGCTCACCGCAGAGATCCTTGTATTGACCTCTCATATACTTGTACAATGTGATAAGGTCTCCTCTTAGTCGTCTTTTCTCTAGAGTAAATAAACCAAGTTTGTTTAGTCGTTCCTCATATGTCAAGTCCTCCATTCCCTTAATTAATTTTGTTGCTCTCCGCTGTACCCTCTCTAGTTCTAGTATATCCTTTTTCAGAACCGGTGCCCAAAATTGCACTGCATACTCAAGGTGAGGTCTTACCAATGATTTGTATAATGGCAAAATAATGTTATCCACTCTTGCTTCAATACCTCTTTTTATGCAAGACAGGACTTTGTTTGCCTTTGCTACTGCTGTTTGACACTGGTCACTGTTTCCAAGTTTGTAGTTGACAAGGATACCCAGGTCTTTTTCTAGCAACGAGTCACCTAAAATTATTCCATTAAGTTTATAAGTAGCCTTGGGATTGTTTCCTCCCAAATGCATGACTTTACACTTCCCCACATTAAACTTCATATTCCACATGTTTGCCCAATCTGACATTGTATGTAAATCCCTCTGTAGAGAGAAAATATCCTGTTCTGAATTAATGACTTTGCATAATTTAGTATCATCTGCAAATATTGATATTTTGCTTTCTATATCTATTTCCAGGTCATTTATAAACATGTTAAAAAGCAGCGGACCCAATACTGAACCCTGAGGTACTCCACTCTCCACTTTAACTATACTGGAGAATTTTCCATTTACAACCACACACTGTTCCCTATCCTTCAACCAGTTTTGTATCCAATTGCAAAGGTTATCTCCTAGCCCCAATTTCCTTATTTTATACACCAGCCTTCTGTGTGGTACTGTATCAAATGCCTTTGCAAAGTCTAGATATACTACATCTACTGCCTTGCCATTGTCAAGGTTGCTGCTTACCTCCTCATAGAAGCTGAAAAGATTAGTTTGGCATGACCTATTCTTCATAAAACCATGTTGATTCGTGCTAATGATCTTATTTTTTGTGTTGTAATCCTGAATATAGTCCCTTATTATGCCTTCTAATAGTTTTCCCACTACAGAAGTCAAACTCACTGGTCTATAATTCCCAGGTTCTGTTTTAGTTCCCTTCTTAAATAGAGGCACTATGTTAGCTCTTCGCCAATCCTGTGGCACTGAGCCTGTGGTAATAGAATCTTTAAAGAGTAAATATAGGGGTTTTGCTAACACTGCACTGAGTTCCTGAAGAACCCTTGGATGTATACCATCAGGACCCGGTGCTTTGTCGGTCTTAATTTTGTTCAGTCTTCCCATGACATCTCCTTGAGTTAACCCAATATCTATTAATTGTATTGTTTTATTTGATACTTGCGGAGGCTCTTCTACCATTCCTTGCTCCCTTGTATATACTGATGCAAAGAAAGTGTTTAAAACATCAGCCTTTTCCTTATCCTCACTAACCAACTCACCCATCTCATTTTTGAATGGTCCAATGCACTCCCTCTTAAGTTTTTTGCTATTTATATATTTAAAAAACTTTTTTGGATTAGTCTTGCTTTCCCTTGCAATTCGAGTTTCATTATCTATTTTTGCTACCCTAATTGCCTTTTTGCAATCTTTGTTGCTCTCCCTGATTGTTCATTTCCTTCTTTACATGTGCAGTTAACCACAAGTAGCGTCGCTGAGAATTGGAGCACACCCTTGCAGCTCTGTCCTCTGTTTCATGTTATACCGCACAATGGAGCATGATGCACTGTGTGTGGGTCCATAAAAGAAACGTGTGAGAACCATTGCTCTAGTGCCGGATTTTGTAATCATTTCCTCATTGACCCCTAAAAAAAAAAAAGCATTCACATCAAAGTAAGCCTCCAGATAAGACAGGACAAACTAGTGGTGCCCCCCCCTGTTCTCATGGATTTGGATTTAAGAGTACAGGTGAGCAGTCAGAGTCTCAGTGATTTGCATTAACTCGCCTGTGCACAGTGTGGAGAATTCTAAAGACATGGCCTGTTCATGTCCATGAGAGTGGGTTGGGAATCACTGCGCTAGTTTGCTCTGCATTATCTGGAGATTTATTATGATGTGAACGTTTTGTGGGTATTTTTGGGTATGTGAAAGCGGCAGGGGCACTGGGAGCCATATTGCCTAGAAATAGCCCTATCTGTTACTGGGCACCAGAGGACTGAAATATTCTTGTGAAAAGGTATTCTGGGCTGCGAGATATAAAATGAGAGAGAGAGCCTTCATTATGCCCAAGAAAAGAAAACTCTTTCTAAAAACTATTCAAGGTGCTAAATACTAGGAAGAACTAAAGTGTATTTATCCATAATCCTGGGGATCTGGAAATAGAAGCGGAGCCAGGTCATCCTGGGCCAGTGTTTGTACAGTTCGTCCTTAGCACTTTTATACTTGAAGTTACTGGTCTGCACAGACCTAAGAATGGAAACTGTCCCACACCCCTGGGTATTTTTATCCCTTTAACTAAACAGGAGCAAAGTGGTGATTTGTGCTTCAAGTTGGTGCGTAGGTAGGCTTCCTGTGGTCTCTTTCCCTATAGCACTCAGTTTATAGTGTGTGTGTGTGTGTGTGTGTATGTATATATGTATGTGTATATATATATATATATATATATATGTATGTGTGTGTGTGTGTGTATATGTGTGTGTGTGTGTATATATATATATATATATATATATATATATATATATATATATATATAAATATTATAAAATCCCAAAACAAGGTAGGTAACAGCTGGTTGGGAATGATGGGACTTGTAGTCCTCAGAGGCTGCCTACCTCTCCTTTACAGTTTGCACCCTTTTCATTTTACCAATTTAATTCAAAGTGGCAGAGAAAGGTTAACAGTCAGTTTGACCACATGTGTGTGCACACACACACACACACACACACACACACACACACACACACACACACACACACACACACACACACACACACACACACACACACACACACACATATATACACATATACACACACACACACACATACACACTCTGCTATTCTGTAAAATCATAGTTCATGTACTGTAAGACCTGTATTAACCCTTTGAGTGCCAGAGGGGTACTCAATGCATTGCAAAGCAGTGTGTTGCGTACCCTTCTGGAACTCAAAGGGTTAACAATTAGACTTTATGGGATATATTCTGAAAGATAAAGAGGAGCAAATATATTGAGCAAACCAAGTGTGTCGTGGACAAATAAAAATTCCCATTGATTTTAAGTGGGTCTATTAACTCCTTGAACGCTAGATAGTTCTCTAGCACATTGCTGCGTAATACATTGGAGGCCTCACTAACATTCAAGGAGTTAAAGGGATAGTATTGCTTCATAAAATGTTTAGATCAGAACATTGAGCATATGTAATAGTAGGGCTGCGTGGTGCTTCTACAAGTGAAAACATGCTAGTTACAGTTTAAAGAGGAACTACCACCCCACAAAAAGTTTCCCCCGAAGAATTACCCGTCTGTCGTCTAGCTGCTCAATAGTACTAGTCACCAGAATTATTACCTTCTTATAGTGAAATTCTGCTGCTCCTGGGATTGACAGCCAGGAAGCAGCGCAGACATCTTTGCATAGTGATGCTGGCTCTGTCAGTCCGTTCCGTACCTTAAGGTCCCAAGCAAAGCCTCCTAGAGGACAGTGCAGGTGCACAGACGTCACTATGCAAAGGTGTCTGTGCTGTTTCCTGGCTGTCAGTCCCAGGACTTTCTCTATAAGGAGGTAATAATTCTGATAACTAGTACTGTTGAGCAGCTGGTTGCCAGATGGGTAATTCTTTGGGGGAAACATTTTGTGGGGTGGTAGTTCCACCTTAATAATGTTTTAAAGATGATCCCTCTGCCCCTTTCATAAAAAAAACAAACAAAAAAAAAAAACAACTCAATAGTTGACTAATGTAAATATAAGAAGCTAAATGAAGAGTAAAGGAATTAACAGCCAAGTGGCTCTGAAAGGGACTGACAGCGCAGGCGCACGGACGTCACTGTGACTAGATGTCCGTGCTTCCTGCTCCTGTGAGCCTTGGAAAAACGGCAAAAACTTTGGAACCAGGTAATATTTCTGGCGACTAGCGCTACTAAGCAGCTAGTCGCCAGTTGAAGACTGCATTCATGTACAGTTATTGCGGGGTGGTAGTTCCCCTTTAAAGATTAGGTAAAAGGTGGTTCTGTGAATCTCATCTTAAAAAACTCTACTCTACACATCTATAATAGCTGGTATGCACAGCAGCTCTGTACCAGAACCTCAGACAGGCTGTGTGTTATTGGGATCTGTTACAACAATAAGACCAAAGTAAAAGAAAAGATCTTGACCTGCTAATTGGGTATGGGAACAGACACGTAGAACATGAAAAATATACTGCAGCTATACTACTTGAAACAACAAATACATCTTATAAAAAATAAAACCAAGACACTACACAAACTACGGCAAAAGGCAGGGCATTTAAATTAACCAACAGCAGTTGTAGAATAAAAGGTTTGTGTTGTCAACCTCTCAGAAACCAAGCCAAGCAAAGAAGAGATATCTATAATTTCAAAAGGACTTTCCTTATGCCCGCTAAAACTATGGCTAAAAATCTCAGCAGTGATATGGAGGAGTTCTTCAGAAAGCTTAGTTTCATGACAAAGAAAACTATAAATCATCCCAAACCACAGAGCTAAATCACCATTTTTAACTTGCCTACAAAAAAATCCACATGGACCCCACCACCGGGAAGCAACCCCACGCTGGGCAGGTATAGTGACGGAAATAGTCACATCAACTACTTGACAGACAATAACAACTGATGCACTGCCTAACTACCAAGGTAAAAAAGCAAAGCAGTCATTAAAAGACAATAAAAAATAATTATTAAACAGACAAAGGGGGCACAGCAGTGATTATGAACACAGATGACTATATAGAATATACATTGGGCAAGACACTACCTCAAACTATAAGATGCAATGTCAGACTACACAAAATAGCTTAAAAATCATTAAAGGGATAGTAATATTTAAAATGTAAATGCACCTAAAAAATTCAACTTAGAACTGTAATAACTTTTGAATAAAACACCTTTCAGCAGTGGGAGTACCCTTGTTTTACTCAGGGGGATAAACTCTACAACCAATTTTTTTTTTCTTTTTTCATTTTAAATATTACTATCCCTTTAAATGGCTCCCTTCTGATATTAGAGACCACCGGGAGGTACACATTCTGGAAGACCCAAGGGTGGGATGCTTTTTTTATGCTTCCTAAAATACAAAAGAAGAAAATCCTGGAAGACAAACACACGCGATAAAGCCTCTGCTCTACCACCGCTACATAGCTGATATCCTAATCATTTGGACTGCCAGAAAAGATTAACCTTTATCATTTTATGAAAATTACAGTGCTTTTCCTCCCACCATTAACCTAAAACTTGAACATTCACACCTACAAATCTTAACTTTCTGGACCCCACAATCGGTATTCGAAACAACTCCATCCAGACACCTCTCTACCACAAACCTACAGACATGTCTGGTTATCTTTGAAATTGGTTTCATCCCAAACACCCACACAACTCTGTTTTCAGCCAAGCCCTAAGGTATAACCACATATGCTGTGAGACTTCTGACCTCAATAAACATATTAAAATCACAGAAGAGATTTTATAATGCTATGGTCACGGAAATCCAAATTCAGGGAGCAACCAGTGTACCCAGAAGAAATCTTCTGGAATATAACCAACCATAAGAGAAGAACAGAGTGCAATTAGTAGTCATCTACAGCCCCAGCTTGAAGTACTGTGCAAAATCTCAAAAGAGCTCCGATCAATACTACAAGAATATTCCCATAACCTCCACTCCTCTCCCATAAACAGCCCCCCAACCTGAAACAACTGTCTATCTTTGGCTGCAGTCACAAACTCTCTACACACTAAATTTAAAGGGGCAATAATGTCCCATAAAAACATCTTCTACTTTAATAGAGCTTAAAAAATAAACCATGTCCCACAAATCCTATCTCTCAATCCGCTATGGTTTTAGAGATATTCGCACTGAAAGTTACCCTCTCCCTCCCCCTCTCCTGATGTCAGCATCTAGCTGACAGCAGGAGATCCCGGTCTGGGGACCAGCCAGCGGCTCTGCAGCAGAGCTGAAATCACATTATTTAAAAAGAATTACTTCATTGGAACGGTCTACCAAGTGCCTGGTATGCAAGCACACTTTGTAGCCCTTTCCAATTAAGTAATTATTTTTAAATAACTAAATTTCGGCTCTGCTGAAGAGCCTCCTCGAGTCGCACGACTCGAATCTCCTGCTGCCGGCTTTACAGTTGACATCAGGAGAAGGGGAGGGAGGGGGGAACTTTCAGTGCAAATATCTCTCAAACCATAGCGGTTTGAGAGATAGGATTTGTGGGACATAGTGTTTGTTTTTTTTTGTTTTTTGTTTTTTTTTATATGGGACATTACTGTTTCTTTAATGGAGCTATTCACATATCAAAAGAGAAATAAATCTTGTACTACTTCTCCAGCTACAAGGGATACCTCTACTGGAGCCTAGGGAATGATTTACCTAGAAAGTTGTGATAAGAGATTCACCTCCAGTGGAATTTAAATGTAAAACTATGGGCATGAATGTATAACCGGTCATGTATTTTGTATTCAGCCTTCATTATATATATAATATATATATATATATATATATATATATCTGAAGAAAAAAACCTGAGTTGTCTTGAAAGCTTGAATCCTAAAGGTACTCAGCCAATAAAGGTATCACTTTTACTCAATTAGTCCCCTGCTTTATTAACCCTTTAAGGACTGGAAGTCCACAGGTACTTGTACCCTTAGCAACTGCATAGACTACAATTGGGAAGCTGGTACATGTGAGCGATCACATGTACCGATCACAGAAAGAGAGGCTGAAACTGGCTGACTTCACCGTTCGTGGAGCAATCCATTTTAGACTCCCCTGGTGATATCCCTGCTCCCATTTTTACATTAAAAAATTATATAGTGTGTTCCCCATTTAAAGTAGCAGTAACTTTAAAGTTATGTTTTTATTTTGAGTAGACAAAGGTTTTGCATTCAAAAGTTATTACCACTCAGTTTTTTACATTAAACTGCTAGCCATCACAAAAACTGGACACCTCTTCGATGCATCATTAACTCTTTTGGGTCCAGAGTGATGTGCAATGCATTGTTCCATGTGTGATCTCTCCCTCCCATCTCTAACCCAAGTGCAACTTTAATGTTTTGTGCTCCACTTTTAAATGCAATGTATAGAAATGAATTTTTACATCTCTTTGGCACTCAGAGGGTTAAACACATTTAGCAATAGATTCAGGGGGAGAGGGTTCCCCAAAGTATCCTCTCCCTATGTCCGCAAGATTGCTGGAGTGTGCAAAACATCCTTCTCCCTTCTGGCAACCAAAGGGTTAAAGGGTTAGTAATGTAAAAAAAAAAAAAAAAAAGTATCTCTCATTTCTCTATGGTTTGAGAGATACAGGCATTTAAAGTTCGATGCCAGGAGATCCGTGTCACGGAGACTCTGCAGCAGAGCCGCAATTGCGTTATTGACAACGAATCATGAATGAATGCAAAAAACCTTTGTCTACTCAACATAAAAACAAATAACTTTAAAGTTACTGCTCCTTTAAATGGAGAACACACTATATAATTTTTTAATGTAAAAATCAACATAGCTTGATAAAGATTCCAATCTTAACCCCTTAAGGTCCAGTGAAGTGCCAGGACCGTCATGCGTGTCCATGTGTTAAAGGAAATCTGAAGATAGAAAATTATCGTAAGTGGTTTAATGACTACCCCACTAGCTATAGTACTAATTTCACTATTTAGAAATCACACAAAATTCAAACAAAAACTTGTGACAATGTATTTTATACAGGGTATGGTTTGATAAGGCAATGTTAGTCGACCAACCTCTTCATTCAAGAAATAAAGAGGCTTCAGAGATTATCAAGAATTTTCTGTGTTTTAACCCTTGTGTTGCATACCCCTCTGGCAGTGAAAGGGTTAACCATTCGAGTGCCAGATGTGTTGTATACCTCTCTGGCACTCGAAGGGTTAACTGCTGGAAATATACTAGTCCTTGTCTAACACTTTAATATCAGAGGTTTGTACAAGGAATTGTTGCAATACCTCGCACAGCCCTTTGGTGCTTAACGGGGTAACTTTTTGAGTGCCAGAGGGTTTTGGATGCATTGGCCTGCAATGCATTTGACACTACTCTGGCACTAAAAGGGTTGTTCTTCCTCTGTCCTCCCTATGGTGGTGTAATTATAGCTAGCACTGGTGCTACACTTGGCTGTAATGACAGCCTTGTGATGAAATATAAAGCTCTAGGACTAGCATGGTCTGACTCTACTGGGTGGCATTGACTATAGTACTTTAAAGGGACACTAACCTTTTGGTTTGACTTCATATAGTTTGTAAGTATATAATATGAAAAGTCAGATTGCCTGTACTTTAAATTATTCTTTCATTATCCCCTATTTTTTAAATACAGTTTTGTACCCTTGACATTTAGCTCTCCTAATTTGTTTCCAGAGAACTTCTAGTCAGTGACTCTGTAAGCAGGGATAGTGATATAATGTAAAAATGAGAGCACTCGGTGCTGCTGGGAATGTTGTTACATTGTATCACTGTCCTGCTTTGATGGTTGTCTGACCAGAAAACTTTCTGGAAACAGGGATCCAAGGAACATACACAGAGATTTACACGCACGAAAAAAAGAACCCCTTTGAGTGTCGGAGAGTATCCAATGCATTGAGTTGCAATGCTTTGGATACCTCCCTGGCTCTGAAAGGGTTAAAAAAAAAAAGTATAGGCAAGTTGACTTTACATAATTTTCAAGTGTATAACATGTAAAGTCAAAATAAAGGATTACTATCCCTTTAAAGGGATTGTAATGTCTTAATTGCATAAAAAGTCATATTGTACAGCATAAACTAAGAAATCCATCGGTGCTATTCCTATGTCTCAAACCTTTATGATCTGATAGAGAGAGCGTTCTAAAGTTCCACTCTCCAGCCCCTTCTCCTGACGTCCGCTGTAAGCTGACAGCTGGAGTTCTTGGTCTGGGGACAGACAGGCGGCTCTTCAGCAGAGCCTCAGTAGCGGAAATTAAAAATAAATTCTTCACTGGAACAGTCTACAAAGTGTTCTTGGTTTGCAAGTAAACTTTTTGCCTGTTCCAAAGAGGTTTTTTTATTTTTAAATAGCACTATTGTGGCTCTGTTGAAGAGCCTCCTCATGTCGGCCGACACCGATCTCCTTCTGTCAGCTTAACAGCTGACATCAGGGAGTGTGGGGAACTTTAGAACGCTCTATCGCTCAAACCATAAAGGTCTGAGAGATGGCAATAGCACCCATGGATTTCTTAGTTTATGCTGTACATTATGGCTTTTTATCTAATTAAGACATTACTATCTCTTTAACATCATCCAGTTATTGACTGAATTTGACAATATGTAGACTTTGATCTTCACTACAGAAACCTTTGCTGTTTTTCCATATTTCTTTATGTGGGATTTAGCAGTAGATGTCTTCCCATATCTGAAGAATGTCATGTGTCTGAATAAACTAGATTTTCTCTCACAAGAACATAACACTTTGCCTCTATCACATGGCAGTTTGCATGGTGGTGTGTGCTAATTGATGGTAAGTGAAATAACTTAGCAGACGAATGCAAATAACACTCAGCACTTTTGATCTTGCATTTATTCTAGAACATTGGAGGGTTCAACATGATAGAAGTTTTATACAGGTCAGAATTATGTTTTTTTGTTTATAATATTGCACTTTGGTGTGCTACAGACATCACTCTTACAGTGCTTGATTAACCCTTTGAGTGCCAGAGGGGTACGCAACGCATTGCAAAGCAATGTGTTGTGTACCCCTATGGCAGTCAAAGGGTTAACATCACTGTAGGCTAGGTACCTGCCTGGAGCCTGTGGGTGAGTTCAGGGGGAGTGGGCACCTTGATTATAATGATGCTTTAGGCCAGGGGGCAACTTGAAACCCTTTAGCTGTTGAGGACTGTAATTCACATCATCCCTAGTCAAAGGCTGGCTGGGGATGATATGAGTTGGAGTCCTCTATAGCTGTAGGGCCTCATTTTGCCCATCCCTAGCCTAATGCTTCATCATGAACAAAGAAAAGTCAGCTGGAGGGCCTCCTGTTGCCCATCATTGCTTTAGGCTTGGTTCACATGCATGGATTTTGAGACCTCTAGCATTCAAGAACTATTGATGCCTAGACCATCATTGGTGTTTGTGTGTTAAGAACTGTGATGGTCCTGGAACATAATGGAATTCTGGGATCGCATCGCAGCTGCTTGATGTACTTTGATCCCAGAATGCATTGTTGTTTAAAATAAATTTTAAAAAAATGCCGTGGTCCTCTACAGCCACCCACCCCTGGACCGTGTGGTCCTTAAGGGGTTAAAAGCCATGTTAAAATCAATGGAAATGTGGGTAATTGAGATTTTTTCCCTATAGTACAGTACAATGTGCTATGCACTCCTCTGTTTCTTAAGGGGTTATAGGAACACCTACTAATAATAAAACCCCTAATTATCTTAATCTGAGCAGCCTATTTCGTTGTCTCCTATGAATCAATTGCGTGTGGATTGGTTTTCCAAAATAAATCATGAAGTAGTACTTTATATCAGGGAGGCAGACATGATTCTTAGTTGCAGGACTCCAGGACCCAAACTCTTCCCACTGAAGGCTTCTTAAAGGAGTAGTAAATTTTTTTTTGTAAAAAAAAATATATTTAAGGATTTTCCTGTTGAGTAAAATAAGGGTGCTTCCACTGCTGAGAAATTCATATTTCCAGAGTTATTACAGTTTAAACGCTTGGTGTTTTATATGAACAATGCCCTAGTGGTCAGATTCCAATTAGTGATTCTGTTCCATTCTATTTGAGAGGAAATTCAGTGACAAACAGTTCTCCACAGAATGTGATAGAAACTGCTGAGACTTTTGTGGATGGAGTTTGACGTTCTGGAGGAATCATGCAAAAAGAATCCTGTTTGCCTCCGTGGACATGATATGCAGTACTAATAACAGATTAATTTGGGCAAACCATCCCACAATCATTTAATTCATAGTGATCTTTAAGAATTACATTGACTGACTCTGGGGAGATAGGAACTCCAGCCAGCCAGCAAAGTGCACACTATCCAGCAGTGATGGGCAATGTGTGGCCCATCCATCTGGCTGTCAGAGAGTTAATCTACTTTTTTTTAAAATGTATTTATATATTTTTTTTTTCCCAACCCCAATTTAGTATTTGTAACCATAATGTGCGGCCCTTTGGCATAACTGAGGGCCAGATGCATGGGTTTTATGGTGAATCTGATTGTCACAGTTACTGATATACAGCGATGTCACACAGACGTTAGCCTATATATAATTTAGACATGTTATGTTATATATTACCAGGATCACAGATAGGTTCATAAACAACCCTGAGGCCAAATAGGTGATTTATTATACAGTTTAATTACTTTGTATAATGTTTATATGAGGTCTACCCAACACCGGTTTTTAATCTTTACTCAGACTGTGTTTTAGGGAAAAAAGAAGCCCTTACATTTTGCTTGGTGATGTATACACCAAATGTAAGGCCATATGTACAGAAACAAAAGTGGGGCAATTCTGAGGCAGCCTAACTGCACCATGAGAGACAAAAATGTCCATTGATTGGCTGGGGATGATTGGAGTTTGGGGTCCAACAACAGCTGTAGGGCTCTACATTGCATGTCCTAAAACATACAGGCAAAAGGAAAGTTAACACTCGCTAATAAGTGTCTGTTTAAATGAATCTGGTCAGTGACCACTACCTATCAATGCTTTCTAAATTAGATAACCCACATTTATATATAATTAGTACAGGATATAATCTCCCTGGATTTAGAAATCCTTCAGTGGGAGGAGCCTGCAACACAGCATAATGTCTGCCTCCATGCACATGATATTTAGTGCTAATTATTAAGTACTTTTATTTTGGTGGACGTCCACACAGAATTTAAGCATAATGGGTGTTATGATTACCTGCCCAGATTAACTCTTTAAAGACCAGAGGTTTATGCAATACTGTATTTAGTCATAGAATAATTTGATAATTCTGTGAAATGCGTCGGGGATTTCTCATCTCTTGGCTAACATCACTTTTTCTGTATGTGAGAAATAAACTTGTGACTTAGTTTATGAACCAAGAAGAACTGGAGCAATACTGGATTAAACCAACTGCATCATAGGGATGGTAAAAAAATAACCAAATTATCATAAATATGGGTTTTTAACCCCTTGAATGATAGAGGGGTCTCCAGTGCATTGTGAAGCAATGCATTGGATATCTCTTTAGGCTTTAAGGTGCTAAAAGCTCCATTTAATTTAAACCAAGTATTTTATTTCTCCCCTGTGATGCAGTTTGTTTGCCCCAATAGGGCTCAAATTTATCCTAATACATCCATCCTTTTTATTTCTAAGTTTTGAGCCCATAGCCATATATCTCTGTTACTGGTCCACTTTGCTATATTCTTGTGATACTCGCCACACGGGAAGCTGTAGCAATACAAAAGTATAAAAACAAAATGGGATACTCACCACAAAGCATGTCAAAGCAGACAGGATGTGCTTCGTGATTTCATTTTATTTTTTTATTTCCTTTCTGTGGTGTCTAAAACTGCAGGGGAAATAATACCAGAAAGTGCAAATGTGATAAGCAAATAAAGAACTGCAGGAATTACAACGTCATCTTTAACTTTATATTTGATCCTACCCCCCCAACACCACCACCCCAACTATAAAATGTTATGATTTTTTTTCTTAACACCTTGGATACAATAGAGAGCTCAAACTCATTGAAAAACAATGTACTGGAGATGCATTTGGCATCCAATAATAACCTTCACTTATCTCACTATGGACAGAAAACAACAATGACCCCTATGTTTTTTCACTTCTGCCTTTGTTCACGAGATAACAGCTTCAGTATGCTCTGCATAGCATGTTCATGGGGCAGACATGACAGTTATTTTATTACACAAAGGCAAAACTTGCAGGGGCCATTAGGAATAGGCCATAGTAAGGTAATTAGGAGGTGTTACCTCTCCTTTAACCAGAAGGACTTAAAGGAGCAGTAAACCTTTTTTGTGAAAACCTATGTTTATAGAACTTTTCTTTACGAGAAAAAAAATAAAGAAACTCCCTTTGCTGTCAGTAGTTTTATTCAAATGTGGTAACAGATGACATTATCAGGAACTAAATTACAGCATGTTTACTTCCTGAAAGGTCTATCAGACAGGAAGGGATTCAATAGTTTCTATCGCATTCTATGGAGGGAATCTACAGAATAACGAATTGGAATCTGACTCCTAGAAGGCACCATGATGTAAAAAAAACCCCAAGAGCTTTAGTTGCCATATCTCTGGAATTTTTTTTTTTTTTTTTTTTTTTTTTTTAAACGAGACATGCAATAGCAAGGGTTTAACCAAATCATTCAATTTTAAAAAGTATAATTTTACAAATCTAAAAGCAGTATTAAAGGATATTCATTGTGATGTAATCTTCAAATATAAAATTGCACAAGAATCCTGGAATTTGTTTAAAATGCTGTTTAGACAAATATAAGTGTCAATATATATAATACAAGTAAATTAAGACCAATGTGGCTTAATAATGAGGTTTGCAGGGAAATAAGAGGCAGACTTATAAAATCTTTAAGTCAGATAGATCAGATGCATCATTTTAAAAATATAATGTAATAAAATCTGCAAACAAGCAATTATACTAGCTAAAATTGAAAATGAGAGACATTACAAAGAGAGCACGAACAATCCTAATCAATTCTACAAATATATTAATAACAAAAAGACTAAGGTTGATATTGGTCCTCTTAAGGCTGAGACAGGTGAATTGATTAGTGAGGATAAGTCTATAGCTGACATAGTAAACCTATTCTTTTCTGTATATACAAAGGAAGAAACAATGACAGGCTATGGGTAAACAGGCAAAGTCACATAATTTCCTCCATCAGGTACAGGGTTTACTGAGGACAAAGTCCAAAAGAGACTGGAAAATGTTATGGTGAATAAAGCGTAGTTAAAGGGACACTGATGCCCATAATAAAAAAAAAAATCTTGTTTTGTAGAGTATAAAAAAAAGAAATGATGTGTCACAAATCCTATCTCTCAAACCTTTATGGTTTGAGAGATATTCGCCTGTAAAGTTCCTCCCTCCCTCCCCCTGACATCAGAGCTCTGCTGACAGCAGGAGATCCCAGACCATCTGGCGGCTCTGCAGCAGAGCCGAAATCGCGCTATTGGAAAATAATTACTTAAAGTGTTAGTAATGTCTGAAAAAAACTTTTTTGCATTTAGAAGAGCTTAAAAAGCTGATCTAAATGCAAAAAAACGTATCTCTCAAACCGCTATGGTTTAAGAGATACGGGCGTTTAAAGTTTGATTTCTCCTACTGACAGCTGTAAAGCTGTCAGCAGGAGATCCGTGTCAGTCGACACGCTGGCGCTTGAGAAGTGCCGGAATCTTGTTACTTACACGGAATCCCTTCATTGTAATGGTCTAAAACGTGTGCCTAGTGTTCAGACACACGTTTTAGAGCATTCCAATGAAGGGATTCCATGTAAGTAAAGAGAACTCGGCACTTCTCAAGCGGCAGCGTGTCGGCCGACACGGATCTCCTGTTGACAGCTTTACAGCTGTCAGTAGGAGAAATCAAACTTTAAACGCCCTTATCTCTTAAACCATAGAGGTTTGAGAGATATGGTTTTTTGCATTTAGATCAGCTTTTTAAGCTCTTCTAAATGCAAAAAAGTTTTTTTCAGACATTACTAACACTTTAATTGGAAAGGTCTACAACCTTTGTAGACTGTTCCATTGAAGTAGTTCTTTTTAAATAATGCAATTTCAGCTCTGCTGAAGAGCCTCTTCGTGTTGCTCGACACAGATCTCCTGCTATCAGCTTTACAGCTAACATCAGGAGAGGGAACTTTAGATTTGAATAGCTCTCAAACCATAAAGGTTTGAACGATAGGATTTGTGCCACATAATTTATTTTTTAAACTCTACAAAATAAATGTTTTATTGGGACATTACTGTTACTTTAAGGAACTTAGTTCAGTAATAGCAACACCATTATACTTGTCTTGATTCACTTTCATCAGGCTTTGTGCCCTGTGATTGGAGGAAAGCTGATGTAGTACCATTGTTCAAAAACAGGACAAGATCCATACCAGGAAATTATAGACCTGCAATCTTGACTTCTATAGTGGGTAAGATATTAGAAGATTTACTAACTGACCGTAATCAGAACTATGTACAGACAAACCATATTATTAGTAAGAGGCAGTGCAGTTTTATGAAGCATAGATCATGTCAGACTAATTACTTGCATTTTACGAAAGGGTAAGTAGTAATTTGGACAAGGGAATTGTTTCTGATGTAGTATACTTGGATTTTGCAAAAGCCTTTGATACAGTGCCTCCAACGGGTTATTGCATAAATTAAAAGAGTTGGTTTGGGAGATGTAAATGGATTAAGAACTGGTTAATGATAGATGGCAGAGAGTTGATATAAATGGAACCTTTTCAAGTTGGTCTAAAGTTGTAAATGGGGTGCCACAGAGTTGGGTTGGCCGCCTCCCATTAAATCTGGAATCCTGTTGTGGGACCTGATGGATGCAGTGAGGGGCAATCTTCACACAGTAAGAATAAGGAACACTGTGCACCCCTTGACCAAGGAAGGCAGGATTTTCTTTTTGCTTACTGAAGATTGTCCCTCGCCATGCTCTATCCAGACCAGACAGAGAGGATCAGTGACTTAGGGGAAAGGGGCGGAAGGGGGATCCTTTCCGATTTAGTACGCTTGGACTACAAACCTGTAAGTATTGAAATATAGAGCTAAGTCTTTAAAAAATATATAAAAAAAGACTCAGACCTCAACTTTAATTCAAGTATTACTATCCCTTTAACTAGGTAGATGTACTTCAAAGGTAGATCTATAATGTGTTTGCATTTGGTCTTTTGTGTAGTTCATTGCTAGGAGTTTCAGTTGAAAGTATTTTGAAGAATGGGATTGTTGGTGTTAGTTGAGAGGAGGTGTGGCCTGGAGACCAACTTCAACACAGATCATTAGTTACAGGAAACTGCAGATATAATGGAGATATACATTGACACATATGCCAAACTGCTATGTGAAGGACTCCTAGCTAAGTATAATATTCTGTTACACTCATTAAAAAGATCCTAATGGTTCACAAAAATAGCAGATCCAATTAATATTTGGGCCATGGAGAGTGTTACTTCAATACTGTCAGAGTTGTAGTTCAAGAGTAATTGAATGATAAAGTATCCCCCTCTCACCCCTTTTACCTTGTGTAAGCCACTTCCCCTCAGATGTGGAATCCAGACAGCTCACAGCAAGGGACAATCTTCTTACTGTGAGCATAAGGAAAACCCTGCCCCCTTTGACAGGTTTTTCAGGTTTTTCCTTATGCTCACTGAAGACTGTCCCTATCTGTGATCCGTCAGGACAGCCTTTCTGCTCTGAGGTGAGCAGCGTAACATCAGTAAAAGGGGCGGAATGGGATACGTTATCATTCAATTACTCTTGAACTACAACTCTGACAGTATTGAAATAACACTCTCCATTGCCCAAATACTATGAAGATTAATAGGCGCTGCTTTCATTGTGAAACATTACTATCCTCTTTAAGAGCCACTTACTTCTGGGACAGTGATTCTCAAATTTAGTCCTCTGGATACACTGAGGCTGGTATACTATGAAAAGAGGTGCAATTATAGAGCAAACCAGTTGCATTATATGGAATAAATAAAAACTCCCATTGATTTAAATGAGACTGTTAACCCCTTCAATGCTCAATGGGTTTCCAGCTGATTGCTTTGCAATATATTGAAGACCTCTCTAGCAGGTCCCTGGTTGATCACAGTGGCTCAGTGATGGAAAGCATATGTCTTGTCCTTCTTATCCTTGTCCTTTTAGGCAAATCCTAAAAATCTGACCTGTGTCCAAAGCACTGGGGTGGAGAATAGCTGTCTTAGGGAATATTTCTCCTTTTTTGACCATTTCTTGTACAGAGGCTCATGCCTGTTTATCCTGCAGGTGCATACATTGGCATTAAACTGGTAGACTGATCATTCTATTAAGAAGCAATGTGTTGGAGACCTGATTGTCTCATACAGATGAATGGCTGTTATACAATGATGCCACATGGTCATTGACTAATAAAGATACATAAAACAATACATTTAAAACTGCAGATTTCATTCTAATTGAACGATAGGAAAGTAATTATATTTCGGAAAAGGGACTGGTGTGTCGAGTGAGGTTCAATGCTTGTAATGACCTCACTGCCTTATCTGTGTACTTAAGTCAAATGAGATCTGATGTGTTCTACCACTGACACTATGCTGGCTCACCTCTTATTTCATGTGCTTCTAGGTCAGGAGGGAGCAACCTGCAGGCCACCTGCTGTTGTTGGACTACAACTGGCATTATCCTTAGCCAGCTGTTAGGTCAGCCAAATCTCAGCTCAAACATATATGACTGAGTGAAACCAATACAGGTCTGTTAGTCATTGGAAGTGGCAATGGACATTTCAACCTCCACTGTCATTTGTGTGAACACTATGCAGCTTAGGATAATTCCTGCTGGAACTTGCCTGCATTCTGCATTTAATTCATACATGCTGTATTGATATGCAGTGTTAACCCCTTATGGACCGGCGCACACGCGGCTGGTACTTAAGGGCCACGGACCATTTCTCTTTTTTGCATCCGGTTCCGGGCTTCCTACACAGCTGCACGCCTTAACGCAAAACAACCCATGACGTGCCATGAGTAAAGGGTCGTTAAGGGGTTAAACACCTTGACGGTGTTTGACAGGCATGCATTTAATCTGTACTGAAGTCACCTGTGTGAACATGGCTTTAGAGTGCTAGATGGGTGTCAACCCTTGGAGTTCCCAAATGGTGTGAAGCAGTGTGGTCGATGGCACTGAAAGGGTCAAGTTTTACTGTCCCTTTAAGGAGTAAGGCTCCACTGGTCTTTTCAAATGACTTCCCGGCACATGCCTAATTATGCAGTCTTATAAATATTATTGCTGAGCTAAGTTCCCTGTTTAAACAGTAGCAGGCTGAAATATCTTGGCATCTGCATTGCTTGTGCAAGCAGACAGTAGAGTTTTGAGTTTTTTTTTTTTTTTTTTTTTTTTAACTCTACCCCAAACCTTTCTTAAAATTATTAAATTATTTGTTTATTTAAGACAAAATATCTTATTATTATGGTGATCTGGAGCAGCAGGGAAGTGTTAATGTGCACTGTGGGAAATATTTCACATTTTAATGGTACCACACATACCCTGAGGCGTCTCCTTGCCATGCAATCATTGCCTTGAGTGGTAATGTTTACATTATAGCTGTAGGAAAACTGCTAAAGATCAGACCAAATAACAATGTTGTGTCCTAACTGAGTGGGAGAATTAAATACAACACGAGAGGAGGATGGGCTGTTCAACTCCTTATGTGCTATAGTGGTATATATTCTTGACATTTATGCCACACAAGTGATTAAAGAAACTCCAGCTCTTAGGAGTCACCAGCAATGCAGCTTCTTTTACTAGCTGAATGGTAGAGAAGTCCATAGCTCATTACTTTGCAATGCTTTCTAGGCCACTCTAGCATCAAAAGGGTTAAAGGTATTCTGACAGGAGCACTGGTGGCTCTGTCAAAATTAATGAGTCACTGCCTGAACTATTTGTCCTTAACTGAGGACATATTGTTAAACAGGCGCTAATGCTAATAATTTAACTTGCTCTTAGATAAGAGTATAATGCAAAGTAATGGTCCATGATGCTCAACTAGGAACGATCCTGCCAAATGATATGGAAGGCGCTGTAGGACCATACTGTACTTGGGGCCCAGTCTATTTTAGCTTGCAAAGAACGCTGGCTGTCTCTTTCCTAGTTGAGAATGTCTGACCTTTCACATTGTACAAGTATATGAAAGGTCAATACAAGGATCTCTGCGGTGAGCTATTTATTCCAAGGCCTGATCAGGTGACCAGGGGACACCCCTTGAGATTAGAGGAAAGGAGGTTTAAACTTCAGCAGAGGAAGGGGTTTTTTTACGGTAAGGTCTGTCAAATTGTGGAATTCATTGCCCAGGGAGGTGGTTATGGCAGATACAATGGATACATTTAAGAGAAGATTAGATACATTTCTTTCAAAAGGGACCATACAGAGTTATACTGTTTATCAGCAGGCTGATCAGGAAGGTCTGATAAAGATTAATTTAATTGGTAGCAGGAAAGCTATAAAATTCTTAGTTACTGAGGTATGAGGCGAAGGTTGAACTTGATGGACTTGTGTCTTTTTTCAACCTAATTTACTATGTTACTATGTTACTTTCATTTGCATATGCAAATAACACTCGGGCTTGTTCTCGCTTGGTCATGGGGAGAGAAAGAGAACCAATGCACCTTACTGAGAAGGACGACGCTGTATCTGGGGTTAGCTGCTTTTCTTGTTTAGAGGAAAATTGCCTGGAACTTTGTGTCTGAACTGCCATCTTCTGCAGGTTCAGCATGATGCACTTCAGGATATTTTTTCGCTGCGTATGGCACCTGTGGGCTAAAAGACTGAAAAGTGATTCATACATACTCATTCGTAGTTGAGCATTTTGACCATTACTTTGCATGTATAAATAGCTCTTGGGTTTGGTCTCCCAAAGGCTTATGTGGGAATCCAGATGTAGACCTTTCTCACAAGTACCTAGAGCTTAAAGGGGAACTTTCACCCCTTAATAACTAAATCTCCCTTTACTGCTGACCTGGCGACTAGCTGCTTAGTAGCGCTAGTCGCCAGAAAACTTACCCGGTTCTCAAGATTTCGCCGTTTGAAACGATCAGGAAGCACGGACGTCTCTTCACAGTGACGTCCGTGCGCCTGCGCTGTCAGTCCCTTGTCAGTCCCTTGTGCACCGTACGGTGCATAAGGGACTGACAAGGGACTGACAGCGCAGGCGCACGGACGTCACTGTGAAGAGACGTCCGTGCTTCCTGATCGTTTCAAACGGCGAAATCTTGAGAACCGGGTAAGTTTTCTGGCGACTAGCGCTACTAAGCAGCTAGTCGCCAGGTCAGCAGTAAAGGGAGATTTAGTTATTAAGGGGTGAAAGTTCCCCTTTAAAGTGTTAGTAATGTCCCAGAAAAAATATTTATCATTTTGTAGTACTTCAAAAGTTGAACTTAATGCAAGAAATCCACTATGGTTTGAGAGATATTCACACTGAAAGTTTGACACGAGGAGGCTCATCAGAAGAGCCGCAATCGCGTTATTTAAAACGAATTGCTTCACTGGAATGGTCTACAAAGTGTACTTGCAAACCAGGCACACTTTGTAGACCTTTCCAATTAAGTCATTCTTTTTAAATAATGCGATTGCGGCTCTGCTGCAGAGCCACAAGTTGGTCCTCAGACAGGATTCCCTTGCAGTCAGCACAGCGCTGACATCAGGGAAAGGGGAGAGAGCACTTTGAGAGATAGGGTTTTTTTGCATTTAGTTCACATTTTTAAGCACTACAAAATAATAAATATTTTTTCTGGGACATTACTGTCCCTTTAAAGGGATAGTAATACTTCGTTTTATCTTTATTTTATTTTGTACGCATTAATAAAACATGAAGAACGATATAAGTCTTATCTCTCAAACCTTTATGGTTTGAGAGATATTCACAAGCAGTTTCCCCTCTCACCCCTTTTACCTAGTGTAAGCCATCTCTTCTCAGATGTGAAATCCAGTCCATAGACCAGACAGATAACAGAAGGGGACAATCTTCTTCCTATGAGAACAATGAAAGCCCTGCCTCCCTTGACAAGTTTTTCAGGTTTTTCCCTTATTTTAATGGAAGATTGTCCCCCTCTGCAGTCTACCTGTGCACCTCCCTTCTGATCTGGCTGAACAATGTTACATCAGTAAAAGGGGCGGGAGGGGGATACTTTGTCATTGAATTACTCTTGAACTGCGTCTCTGACAGAATTTAAATAACACTCTCCAAAGTCCAAATACTATGATGATTAATTAGAGCTGTTTTTATTATGAAACATTACTATCCCTTTAAAGCTGAAACTCACAGACAAGGGCAAAAGAAGGTTGAAATGTACATTTGGTTTAGCAGCTTCTCTGTTTCGGAACGGAATTTCCAGTCACTTTGTGGCTGGTCTGTCATAGCACTGATGTGCTACATGTTATTTCTTTGTGTATGGCACCTGTGTGCTAAAGTAGATTGCACTCTGGATAAGATGAAGTCCTATAGAATCTGCTATATATACCTTGGCAGACTCATTCCTAATTGAACATCTCTGACCTTTTATTTTTTATGCATGTGTGATCATTTTGTTGCTGTTTCTCTAGCAGACTAGGGAAAACCATTTTCATTTGCACTCCGTACTTCCTGGACATGAGGCTGTTTACATCTCAAGTCTGGAACACAAAGGTAAACGGCTTGCATCGTCTTCCTGGAAAACATTTAATGGATTTTCTTATATCTTATGAAAAAGTTTGTGTATACATCTGTGAATGGCACTACAGATATTTTCATAAAAGATCGAATTGTGCTTTTAACATTTGCATTCCTTTAATAATGATTACATGTCTATAGGTTAAATTGTCTGAGCCACTTCTCTCGGTTTCTGAGGCTGATGTACTAAGGAGAAAACTGGGAGATGCTATCTCCACTATAGGGGATTTTGAAAGAGCTTTCAAATTTACCTATATTTTTGCTAGCATTGGTTTTTTTTTTTTTTTGGTTTTTTTAATTTAACCCCTTAAGGATCAGCGGTCCTGATCACGTGTGCTGGCACGCCGAACGGGGGACTAAAAGAGATTGCTCTAGTCTTGGAGCGATCAATTTCAGTCCCTGCTATTACTCACAGAGCTCCCGCAGGAGCGCTTTGTATGTGGCGTGCCAGGACCGTCACTGGTTCTTAAGTGCCGAACAGCCATGACGGTCCTGGCACATCACTGGACACGAAGGGGTTATAGTAATAATTTGAAATCTTTTGCTTTATTTATTTATGCAAATTAGACAGTATCCAGAAAAACATTCTGTACTGCTCTCCCTCCCAACTTCTACTACCTGCTGGCCAGTACTAGCTCATTTGTATAAATAAAGGTAAATATTTAATAAACTGTTGTTTGAAATAAAAAAAAAAAATACTATTTCTTACAAAGTGTGAATTCACCTTGAATACATGTGAAATATACATATTATTGGGCTATAAAAACTATTAGAACACAATAGGTGGACAACCAAGAATGAAAAAGTTAGCTAACCCTGGTTATCGTTTATTTTTTTTTTTTATTTTTTATTTTTTGTTTCCTTGTTTACAATTCTCACCTCCGTCTTCTATTCAGCAGAAACATAATTGTGTTAACCCCTTAGTGACCCATGATGTACATGTACGTCATGAGGTTGCGGTCCCTAAAGGACCAAGGACGTACATATACGTCATGGAATTCTGGGCTCCCCACGCGTCTGCATGCCGTTTGGAAAGTCCGGAATCAGATTCTCAAAAAAAACAAAACAAAACAAAAAAACCCGTGGTCCTTAAGTGACTGCTGTGTGCATGCACAGCCGGTCCTTAAGGGGTTAAAGGACAACTAAAATGGAAAAGAAACGAGGAGAAAAGTATATGTTTAAGCTTTTTACTAGTTAATAACCGCTACCCTTACCTTGGAGTAGCATCATTATAAAAGTACAGGGTTTTTTTTTTTTTTTTTAAATCACTATTTTCTTAATGGACAAAGTGCCAGAAATGTAAAAGGTACCCATCACTGAGAAAAGTTATTGGTGTTACTAATCTGACTGAAAATCCACTCTGTTTAGTCCTGTGGTAATGAAGCTGGTAAATCCTGTTGGGTGCTACAATGTAACATACAGCTAAACAACCAATCGGAATTTAGCTGTCACTGGCAGCTTCTTCTTTTGTATGTGGTGGGACAGACCTTTACAATTAAGGTAGGGAGTTATATATTGCTGCTAATCTCAGCAATTAGCTAGTCAAAGACTGAGATTTAAAGGGATAGTAATAGCTGAATAAAAATGTAGCTCCAATTGATCCTCCTATAACATGGGTCATGTAGCACGGTATATCAATATTTTACATTTTGTAGTTCAAGAGTAAGACTGTTCTAAAGGACCCCCGTCCCTCCACTATCATCTACGTCATACTGCCTCTCTAAGATGGCCACATGGAGAGCAGCAAGGGACAATCTTCATTGAACATAAGAAAAACCCTGCCCCCCGTGGGGGGTGCAGGGTTTTCCTTATACTCGGTGGATGAAGATTGTGCCTTGCTGTCTGGTCATAGGACCAGATTTCACATCTGAGGGGAGGAGGCTTACAGGAGGTTAAAGGAGCGGGAGGGGGATATTTTAGAATTGAATTACTGTTGTACTTCAAAACGTAAAATATTGAAATACATGACCCACGTTATGAGGATCAATCAGGGCTGCATTTTTATTCAGTTATTGCTATCCCTTGAATGTTTTTTCATATTTCTTATTATTTTCAGTGAAAGTAGTCTTGCCATATTATCAGGGCTAGATTTACATCTCATGTGCCCCTAGACATTGCACTCTAGGCTTCTTTAGCTCCACCCATGATCACACTCCTACTACTCACCTGACCCCAGTCTCATCCACTGTTTTGCATCCAAAGGTTAAAATAATATAGCCTGTATAAAACTTGTGCAGTGACATTGAGATTGCTCTGGCCACCACACCCACAATTAAGAATGTGGGTGTGACCAGCACAGCTGAGGCTCCCCTCAAAATTTGGAGCTCCAGACAGTTGCTTAATCTGTTGGGAAATCTGGCCCTGCATATTATGTTCTTTCTTTGCTTAGTTTAATCCTTTTGATGCTAGAGAGATCTCTAGTGCCTTGTGAAGCAATGGGCTGGCGACCTCTGTAGCATTCAAGGAGTTACGATTTTGGTCTCTATTGAAACATTCATCAAGAACACTTTATTCTCCAAAAGGGTCTTTTCATAAACAGAGAGCAAATTTTGTTTGTTAGTTTTCTTTTTTTCTCATTTACTTAACAATTTTCATGTTCCCTAATTAATAACTAAAATTGCAATCATGGCTTTGCATGTCCACTAAGCTTGTTGATTTAATCCTTCTAATATTAGCACTGACGCATGACACCAGCTGATTGTCCATGTGTAGTCTAGCCCGGCTTCTCTTTGTCAGTCTATTACCTAAATTAAAAATGCAAGGTAAAATATATTTGCTTCTAAAAAAATAAAAAAAAATACACTATTAAATTACTCTGACTTTTGCATTGTTAAAATGACTTCATTTTGTTCAGTTAAACATTTGGGAATTCCATTCCAATTCTTTTTTTTTTTTTTTTTAATAACAATTTAGGAACTTGGAGACATTTGTATCTTTGCATATTTAGCCAACCCTGAGCTGTTAAAGGTTCCTTCACAATTCTATTTAATCCGGTATATTAAAGGAATAGTAATACTTTAATTTTACTAATCCCCATTTTATACAACTTAAAAAAAAGAATTTTAATGCCCCAAATTGCATAGGTTTGAGAGAAAATCAGTTTCAAAGTCTCCCCCTCCCTCCCCTTTCCCCAATATCAGCGACTTGTTGACTGCCCGGGAATCCAATCCTGGGGCCATCCGGTGGCTCTGCAGCAGTGTCAAGATCTCGTTAATGAAGAAAAAATATTTTACTTCAACGGTCTTCTAGGTGTGCTTGGAAACCAAGCACACACAGAAGACCTTTGAAGTGAAATATTTTTTCTTCATTAACGAGATCTTGACACTGCTGCAGAGCCACCGGATGGCCCCAGGATTGGATTCCCGGGCAGTCAACAAGTCGCTGGCTCTGCTGCAGAGCACCGGATGGTCGTACGACAGAACACTGCTTGAGTCAGCTAGAACGCTGATCTCCGGGAAAGGGGAGGGAGGGGAAGACTTTGAAATTGATTTTCTCTCAAACCTTATGGTTTGAGAGATGCAATTTGGGGCATTAACAATCATTTTTTAAGATGTATAAAATGGGGATTATTAAAATTAAAGTATTACTATCCCTTTAAAGGAACAATATAAATAAAATTAAGACTGACCTTGTATGAGACCATATACCATTTACAGATTTAAAGGTCCGTATTGTTTCTAGATCTTAAAGGGTGTGTATCACCTCAATGTAACTTAGCCTAAATAGTTAAGGTTATATATCAAATATGATTTTTTTTTATATACTTTATTTGGTCTAAATTGAAGTTATAAAGTGTGCCCTGCAGCTACTTCTCATTGGCAGAGATTAATATCTAGCCAATGAGACTGCACCAGGTTACAGACAGAAAGCCTCTGTCATTAGAGGAGACTGGATAGTGGGAGGGGAGCAGAGGCAGAGTGACGGACTGCGGTTACAGAGCAGGTAAACGCAGTCTATCCCAAGATAGCTGCAGGGTACTCTTTATGTCTTCAGTTTAGACCAAATAAAGCATAAAAAAATTAGGACACTTTTAGTCATATTTGCTAAATAACCTATTTAAGCTAAGTTATAATGAGGTGATACATCCCCTTTAAAAGAACACAGAGGACTCCAAATAATTACCTTTTGCTTGCCTTTCTGATGTTAGAAAATCCTAATGCCCATTTCAGTTTTTTTCCCTCGCCCTTTTGTTCAAGAGATAACCTCTTCAATCAGTCGTAGATGTCATGTACCTGGATGTGGACACGACAGTTGGTAGCAGGACTACTAGACAAAAATCTGGCGACTGCACTTGGCAATCTTATGTGTCTCATGCACTTTGCCTGCTTCAGGTTCAAAGAAATAAAAAAAATAAAATAAAAAAAAAACAGATGTTTTAGTGTGCGGAATTTGAGTCCTGTAGTTCTGCTAGCAGCTGTCATGTCCACCTCTGTGAATGTGACATTCAGGATGAATTGGATATGTTATCACTTGAAGCAAGAGCAAAAATTCATAGAGACCATTAGGATTTTCTGGCCATAGTCCGGTAAGTGTAGTGTTATTGTTAGGAAGTGTTAGTGTTGTATTTCTTTCTTTCCTAAAGGCTGTGGTAAGCCAATTTATTTTGCACTTTTTGCTTCCTAGTCAGGCCGATGCACTGTACTCTACTGTGTATGACACAAAGGAGAGAGTAA
This sequence comes from Rhinophrynus dorsalis, assembly GCA_037306005.1. Classification (NCBI taxonomy): domain Eukaryota; kingdom Metazoa; phylum Chordata; class Amphibia; order Anura; family Rhinophrynidae; genus Rhinophrynus; species Rhinophrynus dorsalis. Next base: position 627,202,510 of record CM074718.1, read on the forward strand.
AGTAAAAAAAAATCCCCCCCCATAATCTGTTAAAAAAAAAAGCCGATAAAATATCTTATAAAATTCTTACGTAGTATATAATGTTATAACTCTCTTTTATGTAATAGCAAGTTGTATTCTAGCATTATGATCCTTTTTAATCACTCAATTTTCCATAAGCATACATTAAAGCCAGTGATAGTAATAATATGCAAACAATAGGATGAAAGGAGGCATTCTTAACCTTGAATGACCTTGGGGCTTGATTGTCATTGTATGAATCTTGTCTCTGGAATCATATTTTTAAAAGATTATTTCTACACAGCCAAGTCACAGAGACAAAATGGCTGCTTTGCACAGTAGGCCAGAATTATTACTCATGCAAATTTGTTTCCAAAGGTTTTTGTTCTAAAACTATACTTCCATATACCTTTTTTGAGCTTCTGAGTCGGAAAACATTTTTTAATTGTGTCAGTCTTCTTTTGATGTACGTGACCTCTCCAGTTCATTCTTTTGGAGCATGTGAGATAAAAGAAAACAAAAAACAAACATCCCTAGCACAGAATGCACGGAATGATTACCTTGACATTTTGATATAACTCTCCTTCACTTGCATGTATTCACACTGAGGCTGATGTATTATGAAGAAACTGGAGCAATTCAGGGACAAAACAACTGCACCTTACATAACAAATAAAAAATTCCAATTGGCTTATATAGAGCTATTGAATTTTTTTTTTGCAATGTACTGGAGACCTGTCTAACATTCAAGGGGTTAAAATCCCCAATGAGAACAGTGATAATTTTGAGAATTATTATTTGTTGTGCATTTAGTTTGCTTTGGAGTTGCACTAGTTTCTTAGTACATATGCCTATCTGTCTTGCGTTGTAGCACAAACCAGGCTTTGCACCTCGGCCCTCTTTCACCAACAAGTGGTGAACAAGATCTCTTAATGTTTCTTTTCTCCATTCCCCAACAGCTGGCTTACCTCTGGGCGTTCTAAAGTTGATCACAAAAAAGCCGTATCAAAGAGGTTTTTTCTGTAATGACGACAGCATCCGGTACCCATTCCATGACAGTACCGTCACATCCACTGTTCTCTACACAGTGGGATTCACCCTGCCCATTTGCTCTGTAAGTAACTAGGTCTGAGGGCAATGGGGATGTATCCAGAGAAGGTTCTAGAATCCATAAGTTTAGCTTTTGAGAAGAAGACGGTGATTTATATATATATATATATATATATATATATATATATATATATATATATATATATATATATATATAAAACATCACATTTTTGTTTTTCTACATACTTTGAAATAATTTTGAACAACAAATATCATGTTTTATATTCTTCCTTCTTAGCAAATTACCTACATTAAAATAACAAAGAGGTATCACCGCTAAAACTTTTTGAACTAGATTTGACTGTTGACCTAACAATTTCAATTACCATGAGCTGCTTGGTACAAAAAATCAGTTTCTTTTAATTATGTGTATAGTATAAGAAAGTCATATATCGATTGATTCATGCTTTTCTTGTTTTGTATTAATTTACAAAATAAAGCAACAAATTGTCCACATTCTGGTTGTGGGCTGATGGCGTAATTATGGTACTTGTCATGTTGAGATATTGCCATGACATTACTGAAGACATTCTTGTTTGAAGATAAATACAGAAACCAAGCACAATCCTATATAATAATTTGCTAAATGTGTGTGTCAGAAGCCGTCATGCGCAGTAGAGACAGCTGTGTGCAGTGCAGTCACGCTCATTACAGACTGCCCGTGCCACGACTGATAACGGAGCGGGGTTCCGAATTCAGACTGTAGTCAGTGCACAGAGAGGACTACGGTTCAAATTCGGAGAGCCCCGCTCCGTATCAGCTGCAGCGCGGGCAGTCTCTACTGTGCATGACTGCACCGCGGCTGTTGATGGGTGGTACTGTGGACCGTGTATACGGGCTCTTCAACTAGTAACGTAATAATCTGCCAGATGGGATTCTAGAACCGTTCTACTGATATTGTATCCAGCGTCCTAGTGTGTTAAGAATGTGTTTATGGATTTTTTTCTTTCCAAAGACTTAAGAAGTGTATAGGATGGTGATGACAAAACATGAGCACTTTAACTCGAGGGGGTGTGAAAAACATTTCTTTCCATACCTTTTGGTCCTTAAAAGGTTAAAGGTCTTGTGTACCAAGGCAAATATTTAACGAATGAGGAGACAAGTGAGCAGGCTTTGCCTGCATTTGTGGGAGGGGCTAGATGGCCTCTTAAACCCCGATTTCGCTCCCTACCTGAGAAGCGTCTTTTAGTCAGTTCGGCGTCTCACCACAGCGTCTCCGGTGTCCGCTTCACACGTCAGGGAAGTAGAGTCGTCAGTCGCAGTGACGTCATCACTGCGAGACATCCTGCACGCTACCCTCTGGAAGCGCCTCGTCAGGCACGCCGGATAACTCAGGTTCCCTTCAGCAAAGCTTACTTAGACTCGGTAAGCACATATGTTTCCCTGCTTTGATGTTAAACTTATTATGGAGGAGATTTAATAATCGCTAATGGGTTCCTTTCTTTGAGCTTTACCAATGGACAAATATTAAAAAGTGCCTACCTTTCCCCACACATTTAGAGTTGTACTTTATCATAAATACATGATTCATTTTAGGATAGAACCAGTGCTAAATTCCTTCTGTTCACTCTACCTAGCGACACATAAGCTCTGTTCGCCAACTTTGCATAACCAAGTTATATTTTTCTAGAAGGGCTCACTCTTCATCCCCATTGTCCCCCTTTTTCTACTCTTATCATTTTCAGGCTGGCAGGGCGCTCCTACCTGGAGCACTTTTATTTTCTGGCCCTATTAAAATTCCTCTCTTACTCTTCCCCAGAACTTCAGTTCTGTTCCTTGCTAGGTTACTCCTGCAGATGCTGTTGCAGGCCCAGTAAACCATCCAAGCCCATCAGAAGCTATACTACAGGTAAAAAAAAAAAAAAACCCTTTCTTCCCACAAACCTCTATCTCTTCCCTCCTCTTCTTTTTCAGTGCCGTCAATGGACCTCAACCAAGGTAGGTACCACTTGGTATTCACGGGCCTCAGGCATATCTTGTGGCGACCCCAGCAATTTTACCACTTTTTCCCCCCCTCAACTCATCTGTGTTCCTCCCGTCAGAGGTAACATCAGACAAACCCATAGAGTCTGTCTCCCGTCAGAGACTTAGGCATTCTTAGCTTCAGCATTCTCCCGTCAGAGTTTGCTCTGTAGGCCTCAAGTTAGATCCTCCCGTCAGAGGTTTTCTACTTTTTAATTTAACGGCAGTTATCTAGACATTCGCATTCAGGCAACTCATTCAATAGGCTTTACCTAGGCAATCCCTCCAGGCCCTAACTCACCTTCCCTCACCTGTTTCCCTTCCCCCTTCCCCCGGCTCAAGATATTCCCCTCGGCCTGAAGGTGAAACAGGTTCGTCCGGGAATTTTCCACAGCCGGGATTAAACACTCTTGTTGGACGAGCTCTGGACCTCCCGCCTCCACCTTCCTCCCGTTTCCTCGATCTCTAGAACGAGGAACTATCAGGGTCAAGGGGTACGAGGGATCCATCCCGTCGGCAGGTCTGCTTCCTTGTCCTTCTTAGTGATCTCCTTTATATCCCATGCATCTAACAGTCTGCATTCTCCCCCGCCAGCCATGGAAGAAGAACCAATCCGGACCGAGACAACACAGGAAATCGCTCGGCAGGATAATCCAGCAACCCCGGACGCAAGAAATCAACTATACAAAGAATGGACTATTGCCCGTATTACATCTGGGCTCACTCGCCGCCATATTCCTTTTTCATCATCAGCCAGGAAACCAGAACTATTTCGCCTCCTATTCCCCTCTCAGATTCCTCCCTCCCCCCCTTCCCCCCAAGTTATTCATAATCAGCCAGGTACTCCCAGCACGTCAATTCCAGGAAACCACGCCACACAACTCGACAACATTATGCAGATACTCACATCCATGTCCTCTGCTATGACTGACATGCAAGCTAGAATCATATCCTTAGAATCTGCGTCTAGATCATCCTCTCAAATAGGAACCCCTCCCGCATCCTCCCCTAACCAAGGTAACTCTAGCTCTACTCTTAACCCACAGATTACTCCCGCTCACATGGTACCAGCCAATTTACGTAGAGACATTCTAGAGGGAAGGGACGTCAACCTGGTATCCCTTCTTATTGCTACCCAAGACTTAGCAGTCAACCGCACTGTGCAATGCGGGGACGTTGCGGTAACTCTAAAATCTAAGGACCCTCGATTATCTAAAAAACTCACCATTCCAGAATTTGTCTTGGCATTCAGCATTTTTCGGGATATCTTGTGTTCATCCTTTCCCTCTAGGAGACAAGAACTGGACCAATACCTATATATATTAGTGGACTTGGGCTACCGCTACGGCGGATTTAGTTACTACGACTATCACCTTGCATTTTCGGCAAAAGCAGCAGCAGCCCTAGAACAATTTGGCTTTATGACCAACTGGGGTTCCCTGGACAACGAACTTTTTTGCCGCTACTTCGCGGGTCTGAAAACTCCAGTTTGTCCATCTTGCCAATCAGCAAATCATAACCTCAGTTGGTGCCCCTCCACCTGGCCTAATTTGTCAGCCCCCACTCCTCCAGTTAACATCAGCGACAGGGCTCCCAACCCCCCGCCTACTAGTAACAGACCTTCAGTTGACAAGCTGGGCCGTCCCATCTACTACATGGGTTCCTCCCCCATCTGTAATAATTTCAACGACCGAGGTTGTTTCTTCCATAATTGTAGAATGCTCCACATGTGTTCATTATGCCACGACTCTCATTCACGTATAATTTGCCCTCGTCAGGGCCGTAACAATAAATGACTAGGCAACTTAAATTTAAGTCTCCTCAACTCTTTGTTATCACTGCACCCTGACAAAAACATGTCCTTTTATTCTAAAGGGCTTCCAAGAAGGTTTTCTTATCGGTACCCTGGCACTTCCATCCCATTCTCTAGAATGCCCTAACCTTCAATCCGCCACGTCAGACCCGTCGTCAGTCAACGCCCTTCTCCAACAAGAGTTAGCTAAAGAACACCTGATCGGCCCTTTTTCTTCTCCTCCCTTCCCAATATGGCGCACTAACCCGATAGGTATTGCCACTAAGAAATTTTCTGACAAACAAAGACTCATTATTGATTTTTCTGCACCTCACTCATCCCCCATACCAAGCATCAACTCCCTTATCCCTTCAACCGAATTTTCACTCGAATATCACAAGATAGAACATGCCATTACTCTCATCCAACAAGCAGGCCCAAACTGTTGGCTGTCTAAGGTGGACCTAGAGAATGCCTTTAAAATAATTCCAGTTCACCCAAATCATTGGCACCTGCAGGGTATCAAGTGGCAAAACAATTACTATTTCGCCACTCGCCTTATATTCGGCTCTAAAAGCAGCCCAAAAATTTTCAATTTTTTCGCCGAAGCCTTGGCATGGTCGCTTTTGAACCACTGCAGGTGCCCTATGGTTTTACATTACTTGGATGACTTTTTACTAGTCGAACCAGCCAGTGTCCAACCATCAGCCCTTCAATCCCTAATCAAATTATTCCACAATCTCAATATTCCTCTCTCACCGGGGAAAAACTTACGGCCCTTCCACGGAAATTGAATTCCTTGGTATCAACCTAGATTCCCACAATATGGAAGCACGCCTTCCGGGGGAAAAAATATCTCGCATTCAAGCAATAGTCAAAAATTTTTCCTATAAATCCACCTGTTCCAGGCATGATCTACAGTCTCTCCTCGGATATCTCAACTTTGCCACCAGAATAATGCCTCAAGGCAAATCATTTATTTCATACCTCCTCACTCTCTTGTCTCTTAGTAACGATTCAGTACCAATTGCTTTAACCACGGCTGCACGTTCCGACCTAACTATGTGGGCTAGTTTCCTTAAACACTGGAACGGCAAGTCCATCCTTACCAAACCAATCTCTCCCTCTTCCCCGGCCATTTTTTCCTCAGCATCTAAATCAGTAGGTTACGCCGCCTTCTTCAAGACCGAATGGTTGCGTGATTCATGGCCCTTCCAGATCCAGGTCTCCATAGGATTATTTAATCATGAGGAGGCTCAGGAGCTGGTTCCGGTCGTAGCCGCAGCCATGGTCTGGGGCCACCAATGGTCATCTAACTCGGTAACATTCCACACATCTAATCCTTTCACAGCAGGTCTTATTAACAAAGGCAGGTCCGTTTCTAAACGCATCATGCCATTTCTGAGGAAACTAACATGGCTTTCCCTGTATCATAAATTTACATTTTCCGTTAATTATGCCCCTACTTCCAATTACCACCCTTCTAACACTCTCCTTTTCGATTTGCAGACATTTCTCACCCTCAACCCCCAAGCAAACCGCCATCAGACACCATCTCCTCCTATCAACTTGTTAACCCTCGAATGACAGTCCACCCAGTCACAGAGACCATCATCAACAGGGCCCTCGCTCCCAGTACTAAAAAGAGTTACGTTACAGCATGGGCAGCATTCAAAAATTTTTTAATCCTGAATAAAACTCCGGGTAATTACTCTATTGACGCCATATTAGATTAGGCCGCCTACTGTCACACAGCCTTGCTCCTCTCCCCACATTCAATTAGGTTACATCTGGCTGGCATTAGACACCACCTATCCTTCATTCAGCCAGAACGTCCCTCACTTTTCACGAATTATCACGTTAAACTTCTACTGAGGGGTCTCGACAAAACACCACAGATGCCCGCCCGGAAGAGACTTCCAATATCAGGCATCCTCTTTCCCAAACTGTATGAATTTCTGTCCTCAAACCCTTTCGGCACTAAGGCCAGTCAAGTGTTACTCACGGCCATCTGCCTAGGTTTTTTTGGATTTTTGAGACCAGGTGAATTTTTAAAATCACATTCATCTGCTTCTTTTCCTTTGAAAAGCAACTTACAAGCTAATTCAGATAATTTCATTTTCCACCTCTCTAAATCAAAAACGGACCAAACAGGAAAAGGCGCTCTAATACCTATTTTTCCCACTCACGATAATTGGTGCCCAGTTAAAGCCCTGACTATCTTATTATCACAATTGGCCCATAATTCCGATTCCAGCCCACTATTACCCATGTGTAATGGCCCTCTCTCCACGTTCACTTTCACCAAACTAATTCGTATATCATTATCCAAGATAGGCGCCAATCCAGACCATTATTCTGGCCACTCCTTTCGTATAGGCGCCGCCTCTGCGGCTTCAAGTCATAGCACTCCTCCACACATTATCCAAAAACTAGGTAGATGGAGGTCTCATTGTTTCGCCAGATATATTCCGGAACCAACCGTGGAAATTCGTCTCGCTCTAGCATCTTTGACTTACTAAACCTCTAATAAAGCAAGAATTAAATTTGCAGTTTGTCTCCGCCTTTCTTTTTGGGCCTTATTATAACCGCATCAGCATCAACATCAAAGTAGGTTGAGGTTAGCCAGTTTCCGCCACTTTCATCTAGTCATAGCATTTGGAAGTATCCCTCCCACAAGTGAGCAGGCTTTGCCTGCATTTGTGGGAGGGGCTAGATGGCCTCTTAAACCCCGATTTCGCTCCCTACCTGAGACGCGTCTTTTAGTCCCCACCTCACCCTCCCAATTTTTAGAATCTTTATAAGCTAGCAAGGGCCTTATTATAACCGCATCAGCATCAACATCAAAGTAGGTTGAGGTTAGCCAGTTTCCGCCACTTTCATCTAGTCATAGCATTTGGAAGTATCCCTCCCACAAACAATTATATTCTAGGCCTAAAAGAAAAACCCTACTGAATTCATTAGAAACTGTTTTTTCTGAATCATATGATACACCTGTGTTTCTCCTCGTTTAGTAAATATTTGCCTCATTGCATACACCACTAATACAACAGAACACCCAGATGACTTTGTTTATGCTAGTTGTGTATCATGTCTACAACGTTTATACCAGTAAATCATCCGTTTGTTTTAGTTTATGCCAATTGAGTATCCAGTTTGCAAAGACGACACTAGTTCAGCAATGATTTCATATGGCCTTTACTGACAGAGCATAAAGTTGACAAGTTTTCTACTAGTTGATATAGTATATGTCAATTAAGCATCCTGTTCACATGGTTTCTAGCAACTGATTATCCAGTCGATTTTACAGTAGATGACCATCCAGCTGACCTCGGTTTGTACCAACTGTGCATCTAGTTGAACAAAATGTTATAGTTACTGATCTGTTTTAGATTAGTTGAACATACAGTCCACATGCTTTATTACAGTAGAGCATCCTGCCAACATGCCTTTATTTTAATGGTGCATCCAGATAGCATACTTTTTCCTAGCAGGGCATCCTATCATGATGCATGCTTTATCCTAGTGGAGCATCCAGTCAGATAGCTGTTATCCTAACTGAGCATACAGTCAACATGATTTATCATAGTGGAACGTTCAGTTGACATGCCTTGTAGTCGGTCATTGAGTGTCCATGTGCTTTTTACTATCAGAGAATCCAGTTGACATGTTTTTATACTGGTCTAGCATCCTGCTGACATGTGTTGTAGTAGATGCACATCCAGTCAACGTCTTTTATATTAGCAGAGCATCCACTTGACATTCTGTAGACTAGGAGAGAACCCAGTCCATATGGTTTATAGTAGAAGCGCATCATACTGAGTTGTCTTATAGTAGTTAAGAGTCCAATCAATGTGCTTTGTACTCATTTCTCAAGTATGATTGTAACAAAACTATATTTTATACATTTTGAGAGGTGCGTATCCTGTCAGTCTCAACCTGTTGGATTAATACTCCATTAATGCTCAGCTGACTGAAAATGATAAATCTTGTAGTCTAGAGTAGCAGAAGAGCCGAAAATGTATCCCTCTTAGGCCAAATTGTACATCCTGTTCAACATACAATGCAAGATTTATTTATTCTTTCCTTGTTGATTAGGTCCGCACAAGACTCGCATATAAAGCTTATCTGTATTTTATAGGGGTCAGTACACTTTTTCCCACTAAGCACCCTGTTATATATATACATTTATTTATACTAAACAGCAGTACAAAGACTAGTACAATCCTGGGAAAATTCCAGACAAGTGCGTAAGTGAAGATGAGAGGTGAGTGAACACAAATAAATACCATTAGGAGAAAGGAGACCCTATCCTGAAGATATTACAGTCTATAGGTCTCCACTTATCAATGGTGGCCGAAAGGGGGGGAGTTGGGATCCTACAGATATAATCGCACTTTCCTCCATGGACATGATATCCAGTTCAAATCAAAGATTACATTAGCAAAAGCAGTACACAAAGAAATGATTCATAATGGCCATTAGGAGTGTCTACCCTGATTAAGGTAACACAGAATTTATTATCAGGAGCCATTAAAGCAGAACTTTCACCTGTAATAAACCCTGCCTCATATTATTAGTGTAGTGTAATTGTTTCTAGATCGCAGAGTTGTGTTTTTTGTAAGTCCATAGTTAACCCATTAAGGATGGCCGATATCGTATGCTGCCATCACTTAAAGACCACAGACCATTTTTTTTTTTATGTTCGCTTCTGATTCAGGGCTCCCCAAACGGCGTGCAGGGAGCCCTGAATTCCGTGATGGTCCTGGCACGTCATGGGTCCTTAACGCAAATCTACCCGTGACGTGCCAGGACCGTCAAGGGTCGTTAAAGGGTTAATGAGAAATTAGATTCTTGTACCCACTTCCGCATCCTGCAGCACAGGGTAATGGCGGCACAGTACTTCCCACTCCTGAAATTCTCCTCCCAGCTGTACCAGGGAGCGCATTCATGCTTCCCTTCATACTGGTGTGCATCACCTCTGTCATTACAGTAAGCTCCATTTATCATTATACTGACCTTTCAAGCTGATTCCTCCATGACATTAATTTGCCTACACATGTAAGTGATCAATACTAGTGATGTGGAAGGCTAGGGTCCTCCTTTTCTCCATCCCTCCTCAACTTGCCATTTTCCAAACTTCTGGTATTAGTTTGAGGACATTAAAGGTCAACTTTTGTCACTGTGACGGAAAAAGCCGGGTTGAGGAGAGAGTAGATGGAAGGCAGTGAGTGCCTTTTAGATCTCCAGTATTGATTTGTTTAGGTCAAGCTGTCCAAGTTCAGTCCTCGAAGGCCACCAACAGGCCAGGATGTAAGGTGTAGGTGATCAATACCAGAGGTGGCATCAGGAGGTTTATGATGCCTCTAAAGAGGTCTGTACAGTATTCTGTACAGGTTTGGTCATGGGACTAAAGGCATTGGGGGAAATTTCCATTAACACACATTGTCCTGTGACAATGACCTCAATCCATAGTCACTGGAACATGGGGACATCTTGTCACCCTACACTAGCATTCAAGGAGTTAAAGTTCCCGTTTAAATATATATGGAAATTGGGGAACTTATATTTATCTTCTGTAGTGCAGTTTGTTTGCTCTACAGTTGCCTTTCTTTACTTTTGTGCTTGGGAACCCAAATTGTTAGCTGACATTTGTGAAATCCAAGTATCCTAAATAAAAATAGATATAAAAAAAAGATTTATCAAGGGAGCTGTGGGATAATGCAATCCGTTTTTTTTGTGGATATAGTCCAGCAGATTGTACTGATTATTTTGGTACAGTCAGGGGTTTTATTTTCCAGTAACTACTTGTACAACATTTACAGGGCCTCCTGATAACACTGGAGGGCCCCAGTACAAGTATATGATAGCTGACCTTGGGCTCAGGAAGAAGTGTATGATAGCCGGCCTTGGGCTCAGGAAGAAGTGTATGATGGCTGGCTTTGGGCTCCAGAACAAGTATAAGAGAGCCGTCCATGTGCTCCAGAAAAAGTGAGATAGCAGTCTTTGGGCCCCGGAAGAAGTAAAAGATAGCTGGTATTAGGCTCCTGAAGAAATATAAGATAGCAGGAGGGTTATGCACTAAAGTGTGATAAAGCAGAGATGACTTTTCCAGTGATATCACTTCTCCAGTTCCTGTGTTATTCTATAGAGTCTATGCACTAAGATACCCAAAGTTTGAGAAATCATAGTGTACTGGCTCCAAAAAATAACATAAGACTTGGAGAAGTGATAGCACTGGAGAAGTCATCTCTGCTTTATCACCCCCTTAGTGCATCTCCCGCCAGGTCTTGGGCTCTGGAAGAAGTTTAAGAGAGTTGGACTTGGGGTCTGGAAGAAGTATAAGATAGTCAGCCTTCTTAATTCCTTGGATGCTAGAGAGGTCTCTAACGCATTGCTTCTCAATGTGTTCAATACCTTTTTAGCATTCAGGTAATAACTACCCCTCTTCCACTAAAGGAAGGTACTCCAGTTTATAACTGCACATTTTTTAATTTACATTAAATAACTTCCTAGAATGATGAGATCACGTGGATTTACACAGTGCTACATGCTTACACATGTCATAGCTTAAAAATAGTGCGTTTTTACACCTTTTTGCGTATAATTCTTAGGAAAATCTTGGGAAACTGTGTTTAACTGGGGGGCTACCTTTGGTGGACCTTGAAAAAGAACCCTGAATATTCAGCAGTAGTGTGTATGTGTTGGATCTGTTTATTGTAGGTGCTGGAGGCAGTCGGCACAGTAACGGCACCCTTGTATGAGCGATTTCTTAGAAAGCCAACCTAAGTGGGGGAAAAAAAACTTGTTGCCTAGTTTGCTTAACTCTTTGAATGCCAGAGGTGTATACAACACATGGGATAACACTCTGGCACTCAAAGGGTACAACTAAGGATTTTTACCTATCGTAGGGATAGTTCAATTTTTGCCAAGGTTAAAGGGGGAATTCAGCCTATAGGAGACAGCATGTAATGCTTCTCATTTTGTTCCACACCCCTCTGGTTCCTAAACTTTTGAGTGCCAGAGAGGTTTCCAATGCATTGCACTTAAAGGGTTAAGAGAATTACTGGCCTAGGCAGGTGTCCTTTGCATGTTGCATAAGGAATGTTCCAAGTATATATAAATAAGTGACGTGTGTGTATGTGTGTCTGAAACTTTTAATTGCATTGTAAAATTTTGGTTGTTTCACATACACAGAATCCCGCTGGCTGTCTCGCTTACGCAGACCTGCTGGCTGTCTCGCGTACACAAACCCACAACTGGCAGTGGTCTACAACACAGATCAAAGTCAAATAAAAACCAGTAAATAGAAATCACTGACTGCTGTTTGAAGGAAACTTACCAGGGTAATTGAAGTGGAACTACCACCCCTTGCAATCATGGCCCCAAATAATTACCCATCTGGCGACTAGCTGCTTAATAGCGCTAGTCGCAGAATTATTACCGTGTTAATGAGAATTATCCACTGCTCCCAGACTGACAGGCAGGAAACAGAGCAGACATCTTTCCATAGTGACATCTGTGCGCCTGCGCTGTCAGTCCCAGCCTGCTCTAGGGGGCATTGCTAGGAGCTGCATGGTACCAGAAGGGACTGACCGCGCAGACGTCACTATGGAAAGATGTCTGCGCTGTTTCCTGCATGTCAGTCCAGGAGCAGTGTATAATTCTCATTAACACGGTAATAATTCTGTGACTACCGCTATTGAGCAGCTAGTTGCCAGATGGGTAATTATTTGGGGCCATGATTGCAAGGGGTGGTAGTTCCGCTTTAAGTCCTTCTGATGAATTAAGAGCCACCTTGTGTTAGGGTGGTTTCCCTTTAAAATTTATAGATAGGAATTTATATTTTTGTATCAGATCATTTTCTCTAAAGCAGTTTACATGTTTTATTAGTGATTGCAGGAGGGTTTGGAATGATCATTTCCTTGTGGTTGTGTGGGTGAGTGCATTATTGATTAAAAGTATATGATCGTACTTTGTAACTAACCATCCTGTGTAAATATTTATTGAGTTGATAGTACTGATGTCTTTCATCGATATTGGCAACGCTCCAGTAGAACAATACAGGTAAGTGAAGCTGCACCCTCTGCCCCACCCATCTAAAATTAGATTCCTCTCATGGCACTTAGAGGAGTTTCTGTCTACAAGATGTAAATCCTCTCAAGTGATCTCCATGAACCCAATGTACTTAGAAAAGAGTAGGATACTTCTGGGAATAAAATAAAAATTACAAATTCCCATTTATTTTAACCTTTTGAGTGCCAGATAGGTACCCAACACCTTGCAACGCATGGCACTGGCTACCTCTCTGGCACTCAAAAGGTTAAATGCTAGAGAGGTCACCAAAAGCATAGCATCCAAAGGGGAAAAAGCTAAACGTAATAGGGAACTATCACCCCTATACAAGTTTGGCTAATAATTAACTAAATATAGTGATTAGCTTGAATACTAGTGTCTTTTTTTTTTTTTTTTTTTTTTTTTTAAATTTGTGTTATGACTAAAATTGATGAAGGAGGGCAGGTCTTTCCTTGTGCTCACAGAAGATTGTCCCTCGTTGTGGTCCTCCGATGACGGAGGGTTTCTCCATGTAAGCTGGAGCGCTCTCATTGGCTAGGGAGCGTTCCAACTTACAAGGAGAAACCCTTGGTCATCGGAGGAGGCTGGATCGAGACGCTACGTGGAGAGGGGAGCAGAGGAAGGGTGACAGACTGTGGTGCTGAGCCACACCTGCAGTTTATCCGGAAGTAAGGCCATGGATCATTTTTAAACCTTTAATTTTAGCCATACCATGAATTAAAAAAAAAACACACATATTCAAGCTACTCGCTATATTTAGTTAATTATTAGCCAAACTTGTATAGGGGTCCCCTTTAACTTTATTAAAGTTTTAACCCTTTAAGTGCCAGAGCAAAACAATGCGTTGTGTACCCCTCTGACACTCAAAGGGTTAATTGTTCACCTTGCTGTAGTTGCTCTGCCCCAGAATTGTAGCAAGTTTTTAGTACATAAGACCCAATCAATATTTCACTTCAACACCTCCAATATATATATGCTGTTATCAAAGCTTGAAATGGAGCTATTATTTCATACCTGTCAATTACCACTATTTCCACAGGCACCCCCTGATACTGGCTTCCCTGGCCCTGGATCTTGTTGTCCCTGGTTTTAAAATTGAGTCTCAACACCATATTCTTTGTGCTTGTCATTAAAAGTTTAATAGGTTATAAGATTCTTCACATGTTAATATTGCTTATGTAAAGGATTTAATGTTGTTTGTAGGTATTGGTAAAGCTTCTTTTGCTGTACAAGTGCTGTTTTAAGTATTTCTGGATTTCTGTTGACCATTATTGATGCTTTGTCATATGACTGCTCGGGGAAAATGTCCCGGGAAATGTCTTTCAAATGTTGGCAAGTATTTTAGTGATCTAGTCTCACCCCTATGAGTGGCCAAAGTTTAAAATAAAATGCAGAAAGTTTCAGTAAAGAAAGTCTGTATAAATTTGCAATTGATTGTGCATGCTCATTTCAGTCTCTAAGGAAGGTTTCTGAAGCTTGTAACTCTTGAACTGCTTGCAGAAGTCTATCTGTTATTTTACGTGTGGGCATCTGTTAATATTCAGATATGTCTTGTTCTTCTTGATAGAATTTCAGTTTTAGTCCAAAAATTTAACTCCTGTAATTGCTCCTCTTTTCTAAAAAGTTGCGGACCACTGATTTAGGGGTGAAAAGCAAAGTTAAACTTTGAGCGCCAGAGGGGTACGCAGCGTACTGCAAAGCAATGCGTTGCATAACCTCTGGCACTCAAAAGGGTTATGAATTTTACTTTATTTGTTTTGTTTGTAGTTGGTTTGTCACCGACACACACCCATCATTCACTGTGATCCTTGTCAAGAGGACTTCTTGTAAGGTTCAAGCACTGTACCCCAAATCAAGACAGTATTACTTTTTTTGAATCCGTCTAATTGAGTGTTTTTTTTTTCTCTGGCACTCAGAGTTAAAGATCCGTAAGTGACTTTTTTTTCTACTATTTATAAACAAACATTTTTTTGGAATGCTCGTGTTAGACTCTCTATAAATAGGTGTTTCCGTGCATCTTTCCTGTTTTGGTTTTGCGTTCGTTTGAAGAGGAAACATATTTAACTCCTGCTCCCCGGCTTTGGACATTGAAGGGAAGAGGAGACTAGAGTGCATTTTGTTGGCATTGTTAATGTTTATATAATACTCCCAGTCAGGAACTAAAATAGTGCTGTTTATTTGGGAAGTCACAAGAAATCAAACAGCCTGTCTGGTAGGAGGTTCAGAGGTGAAGTGTATATTACAGTATCACAAATGTAGGTGCACATTCTCATTAACTCATTGGGCAGTATGTTCAATGAAAAAGTGGAGGTGTTATGGGGCAAACTATTTGCAATGCAGGGGAGAACTGAAAATACCCATTGATTTAAATTGTTATTTTTAAAGGGATAGTAATGTTTCAAAATAAATGCAGCTCCAATTATTCTTTATAGTTTTTGGGCCATGTAGAGTGGCATTATCATTCTCTACGATTTCTAGTTCCAGAGTAATTGAATGATAGTGTGCCCCATGCCGCCCCTTTTATCTGGTGTAAGCCGCCTCCCCTCAGATGTGGAATCTGGTTGCTTGAGGGACAATCTCCTGGCTGTGAGCATATGGAAAGCCCTGCCACCGTTGAAGGAGGAGAAGGGCAGGTTTTTCCTTATGCTAATGGAAGATTGTCCCCTGCTGTGATCCATCAGGACGGTCTTACTGTGCAGGTTTACACAGGTAAAAGTGGTGGAAGTGGGTCACTTTGTCATTCGATTACTCTGGAACTACACATCGTAGAGAATAATAATAATGCTTTACATGGCCCAAAAACTATTACGAATAATCTGAGCTGCATTTGTTTTGAAACATTACTATCCCTTTAACTCCTTGAATACTAGAGATGTCTCAAACCCATTCCTCTCTACCATTCAAGGGAATAAAATTCCCATTTAAATCAATGAGAACTTTTGGAATTTTTAGTCCTCCCCTATAGTGAAGTTGGTTTTCCCCAGAACTCCTTGGCCCATATAGTGTTAAATGGGTCTATAGCGGTAGCCAACCCAGGTCCTTGCGCTACCAACAGTGAATGTTTCAGGAAATCCCAGCTAGAACAGAGGTGGACTTATTAGTGGCTCAGTCACTTTAACCCAGAGAAGTACTCTCTGACTTCTCTGGCACTCAAAGGGTTATACCAATTATTTTATCAGGGCTTATAATTTTTAGTCCTTTGCTACTAGCCAGACCTGAAAATTTACTCGCCACTGCAAGACATAACATACCCACCAGGGCTGAATTTCTACTCGCCATTGGTTAGTGGCGAGTGGAAATTTTGAGCCCTGATTTTATGCATTACATAGACAGGATACTAAACTACTTTGCTTTTCTAAATGCCCCATTTAAATCCATGGGAATTGTGGGAAGTTTCATTTGTTCTGTATGGTGTTGTGGGCAGCTCATGAACTGCACCTGCTTTTTTTCAGTCTGACCCTACAGACCCTACAAACGTTCACCAGCATAAATCCAGAAGATTATCTGACAATTCTGAGAGGTTATTACATGTAGCACTTTAACTTTAACCATTTTTGTGGATACAGGTTAAGAATTAAGGTGAACCTATTCATTTGAAATTTAGTTTTACTTTGTATTGTTTTTTTTTTTTTCTAAAATGCTCTACCTGGGTTAATGAGATGTGCCTTTGTATAAGGGTGTTAAAACTTAATGGGGGTTATTCACTAAGTTGTGATAAAAAGGTGATAAACAGGAGATAACGTCTCCAGTGATACCACTTATCCAAGTCCTATGTTATTCTATGGAGCTAATGCACTAAGATTTTGGAGATATTAGTGCACTGACTCCGTAGAATAACATAGGAACTGGAGAAGTCATCTCCGCTTTATCACCTCTTTATCACACCTTAGTGCACAACCCCCAATGTTCGTAGGTGGTGAGGGGAGATGGGAGGAATTGTGGCTTGAATTTGAAAACCTCTGTAGAAAATGGAACATATCACCTTGAGGTTTCCATCTTCATTACCTTCTATATAATATATATATATATATATATATATATATATATATATATATATATATATATATAATTTTTTTTTTTTTTTTTCTCTCTTTATCATCTTAACAACGCAGGATGTACATGTACGCCATGGGTGGATGCCCCTAAAGGACCCATGACGTACATGTACATCGTCGTTTTCAGGGCTCTCGTGTCTGCAACGCCGTTCGACGAGCCCTGAATTGGAATTAAAAAAAAAAAAAAAAGCTCTGTGGCCCTTAAGTGCCAGCCGTGTGCGTGCACGCCGGTCCTTAAGGGGTTAAACACTCCTGTCCAGTAGTTCAATATGACACATTGCGGGCCTTAGAGAGAGAGAGAGAGAGGAAAAGTTGAACAGTTCTTCTGGAAACCAACCACACGGGTTTGGGCATTGTAAACATATAAATAATTGAAATGGGTCTTTTTATCCCTTAAATGCACAGCCATCCTTTTACAGGTTTAAGCATGGGAAATTTATACATTAATGAAATCATTTAGGGCCATAGGCATAAGCACAGAACCAATTGCACCATAAGGAAGAAATATAGATTCCATCAACTTAAATGGGTCTTTTAGTACCTAAAGCCTTTGAGTGCTGTCGTGGTATCCAGAGAATTGCAGTGCAATGGATACTTCTCTAGTAGTCAGAGGGTTAAATGTGACAGCATTCAAGTGGTTAAAAAGCTTCCTTTATTTGTTCTCTATGGTACTTTTGAGGTGCCCCATAATTGTTTTACTGCCTCTGTGCATATGGCACTTAAAGGGATAGTAATGTTTCAAAATAAATGCTTATTCAATTATTCTTCATAGTTTTTGGACCATGTAGAGTGTTATTACATTACCTATTATAAGCCACCTCCCCTCATATGTGAATCCGGTCATTAGACCAGCCAGTTCACGGAGAGAGACAGTCTTCTGGCTGTGAGCATAAGGACAGGTTTTTCCTTATGCTTACAGAAAATTGTCCCTCATTGTGGTCCATCCGGACAGTCTGGCAGCTCTGAGAGAGCAGCATAACGGAAGTCAAAGGGGGAGGGAAGGGGACACTTAATAATTCAATTACTATTGAACTAATCCTCTTACAGAATGGTAATGACGCTGTACATGGTCCAAAAACTATGAAGAATAATCAATGATGCATTTATGTTAAAACATTACTATCCCTTTAAGTCTTTCTTTCTTTCAACACAAATTGCATTTTTAATAGCTTTCAATTTATGATCCTCCCAGGGATTGCATTGACCTTTCAAATTGTTTAAGAGACGTTTCAAGCTGTTTTATTGTTTGAAAACATCTCACCACCCAGCCCTGCCACACCCTCGTGTGAGAGATAATATCAGTATGAATGTGTGACCTAATTTAGAACTGTCAGTCATTGGATGGGTGTGACATCACTGGTGCTGTTAATCAAAGGCTGGGTGTGACATCACATGTCACTTTAGTTGCTGAAAGTGTCATTTTCTGAAATATTTATGAAAAACATGGAACACACATGCGTACATTGATTGCTTTTCCTGTTGAGTAAAACAAGAGTATTGCCATTTCTGGGCAAATTTTAGTTGGAAAGTGAGTACAGCCAGGTGACACTGTTGTTCTCTGTGAAGCATGTGTTTCTATGACACTTGGGTAAAAGGTGGTACTGTGTTAGCAGAAGAAAAAGTCGAAGACTGGTAGAGTAAAAGTAATACCTTTTATTGGCCAATTGATTACCTCTAGGATGCAAATTAGGTCTCTTCTTCAGGCATATTTAGAATGAAGGCTGAATACAAAATACATGACATATTATACCCTCATACAAATTGTTCTTACAGCTAAATTCCACTGGAAGTGAATCCCTTATCACCATTTTCTATGTAAATTATTCCCTAAGCTTCAGTAGAGGCATCTCTTTGTAGCTAGCTAAGTGTTACAAGATTTTTCCCTTCTGCCGTTCCAGTAAATTTAGTGTGTACAATTTGTGACAGATGGGTTAACCCTCTGAGCGCAAGAGGGGTTCACAACGCCTTGCTTGCAATTAATTGCACACCCCCTCCGGCACCCAAAGGGCTCTAAATATGTTTGTTGTGTGGGATAATGTGACCTAAATTCCTTGTCATGTTCAGGCCACAGTTCAGACTGTTAAACTTGGTCATTAGTTTATACTACCAGATCATTCTGTTTTTCCGTGTCTTAATCCCTTAAGTACCATTGACGTGGCAGGACCGTCACGCTGGTCTGGCACTTAAGGACAAGTGACGGTCCTGGCACGTCACGTACTTTTACTCACCGCGCTCCTGTAGGAGCGCGGTGAGTAATACCGGGCACTGAAGTTGATCGCTCCAAGACCGGAGCAATCTCTTCCAGTGCCCCGTTTGACGTGCCGCCCCACGTGATCAGTCACGTGGGACTTCACGTCAAAGTTTCCTATGTGGTCCTTAAGGGACGGCACGCCCCGGGACTGCTGGTCCTTAAGGGGTTAAAATGTCCCATCAGTATAGACACCCTGAGATCTTTAATGCCATTATCACTTTTGCAAAAATATTGACCTACTGGGGTTCCTCTTTTGTTGTTCACATTGGACCTATGAGAATTAATCCATTTTCTTAGAGTTTGTCCTGTCTCACCTACATATTATCTTGTGTTGGGACATTTCATACACATAATGAGGTAGACAACTCCCTTTCTACAAAAGATATGTGGAACCTGTACATACACCCGTACCACAGATAAGATGCCCATACCAGATTCACAAACACATAACTGGGATAAAATAATCCCAGAACAAAGAATCCATTAATGAGGCACACTACCCAGGATATAAAAATAAAAAATATGTAACTTTATTATCACAAAAAACGTACACAGGAATTATAATAAAACATACTTAAAAAACAGAGACAAAAGGTGGGGGACCAACAAATGTAATACAATATAACATATAAATAATTTCTGACTGATTGACACATATAATACAATCTGCCTATATAAAGTGCAATACCGTACCACCTAAAGTGCAAATGCCAATTGGAAACATAGAACACATCAAACATATATCATAGTTTGAGAATGAAATCCACAAATATAAGTACTAAATAGTGTCCCAAACAAGGTAATATAACTACAGAAGTACACAAAACGCCAAAAAGTCAGAAATAGAATATCAAAAGGTCACCCCCACCTTAAGCCATAATATATGCATACCACATTCACAACAAAACCACAACATCAAGGGCACATTCTCCTGTGGATCATCTAAAGTTGTCTACCTCATCATGTGCATACCTGGGAACTTACAGTTGAGGGCTACCCGGAGGGTAGTCCTCTGCTCACCAGGGGGTGACAAAAATGACGCTAATCGCGTCAAAAAGGGGCGGGGCTTACCGCGAGTGAGGGGGGACTTAACCCTTTGAGTGCCAGAGTGGTACGGAATGCATTGAAAAGCAATGCATTCCTTACCACTCTGGCACTCAGAGGGTTAAAGGTGTCACACAGAAGGCTGGGGACTGAGGATCAGCGGGAGAAAAAGCGGATGTGGCAGAGTTTCAATAGAAACTCTCCACATCCGGAGGAATCAGCCTCTGCCCCGGAGACCCGGTAAAGCTCTGTCAGAACCGGAGTCTCCGGGGCAAATCCGGAGAGTTCCCAGGTATGATCATGTGTGAGAAGTGTCCCAAAAGAATTATACGTAGACGAGACAGGAAATGTATGAATTCTCATAGGTCCAATATAAACAACAAAAGACACCCCAGTGGGTCACACACATTTTAGGAGACAGGTGGGACTTTTACAAACCAGACAATGGGGTGTATGTACATAGGTGTATATAAAATGTATGATCCAGCAACATATTTTTAAGAGCCATTATAGTCCTGAATTACATTGTAGCTGGTAATGCTCTTAAGGGTTTTAACTACAAATTTCTCCATAGACTTAAATGGTAATATATTAATCACTGATGATGCTTATCAACGGCAATGTAATCTATTCCATTTTTTTGCACAACCGTTAATTCCTACACTAAAATGGCACTTTTAAAATACAGAACTCTATTTCACAAGAATATTGTGTTGGATAAGATAAAATTGTGTTTGAATGGAATATAATTAACCCTTTTGCTGCAACAAAAGAAAACCTGT
Organism: Rhinophrynus dorsalis; assembly: GCA_037306005.1. Taxonomy (NCBI): domain Eukaryota; kingdom Metazoa; phylum Chordata; class Amphibia; order Anura; family Rhinophrynidae; genus Rhinophrynus; species Rhinophrynus dorsalis. The sequence continues at coordinate 627,223,582 of CM074718.1, forward strand.
CTATAATATTTCACTGATCAACGCAAGAAGCTTTTTTTGTGTTCTTAATCCCCTGAGTACTAGAGACGATTTAATTGAATTTGAGAATTGCTGTACTAAAAATTAATTGACCTAAGAAAGGGAATCTAATAGTCACGGTTCTCCTCTCCTCCCTTTTGATAAATCTGTTGCGCTTTGTTAGTTTTCCCCAAATCTGCACTCCGTTATGCAATACACCATAAAAGGGAAAGTATCACCAGGAAGGAAATGTCTTTTAAAACACTTTACATGTCTGAAGGTTCCCAGAGCACTAGTACATTATCCTGTATTAGCTGGAGAACCCGTGTACACAGGCCACAGTGCCGGCCAGTCGCGGTGCAGTCGTGCCCAGTAGAGAGTGCCCTCGCAGTGGCTCATACAGAGCTGGACGCTCTGAAGTCAGACCTTCGGTCTGACTTCGGAGTGCCCAGCTCTGTATCAGCCTTGTCACGGGCAGTCTCTACTGGGCATGACTACGTCGTTACAAACTATTTAGCAAATTATAATATAGGATATGTGCCTTTCCAAAGTAGTCGGGGAACCAACTGGGCATACTGTACTACATGACAGCGTTGATGTTGCTCCACCCGTTTGTATCATGGATGCGTGAGCACTGAGTACCAGCATGAGCCAGCTGCACTTAAATCTGCACTTTTTTTTTCTTTTAACGTTTGTCAGAGAAGAATGTGTTTATCCAGTCCCTCTGCTGGCTTGCTCTCTAGGCTCATCCAGGAACAGTACAGCTGCAGGCAAACTAGACACCTGTGTCATACCAACCAGAAGAGGGTGTGGGTTGTTTTTGAGGGTGGCAGACATAGCTGGCGCTGTATTCACTTCGAGACATATCCATGATGTAAAGGGAAGAGAGGCATGGACCCTCCCTTCTTCTGCAGTGTTCCCCATTTGTGCCCTGGCCATCTGGGAAAAGCTGTTTTATTATGAATGGGAAAATATAATTAATCAAAAATAATAATAATTAAAAAAATTTTTTAAATAAAAAATATATATATATATATATATATATAATATACCCATACAAACATACACATACCTAAGTATTGTAAGGATGAGTAAACTACTCCCTGATTGGAGAGTCTTCATTGCAAAATGATAATGGATGAAACTGTCAAGGCAAGGCTTAGCTGTTACTATAACATTCTGCAGAGACAAGGAGCCCATGTCTCTTCTCTTCCCTGGAATACAACAGAAATGCCTGTTTTGAGCTGTTATAATTTTCAAACGAAGCATCTACCTGCAGCGGAATTACTTGTTTTATTCATAGTGAAACCCTACAATTTTTCTTAATTAATATTTCCTGCTATTTTAAGGCAAGTAAAGTATTTTTAAAATCTCCTGGTAAATGGTGATACTTTCCCTTATAAAGAGCAAAGCATTCTGGCATTATATACCACAATGCCACATGTGTATCACATGTGACACAGTGACACAGCGGGTGGTATGTACCAAGAAAAATGTTGAGCAATTCTGCGGCAAACCAGCTGCACCTTGGGGAATAAATAAAACATTTCCATTTATTCCAATCCCTTTGAGTGCCAGAGCAGTATCTGACTGATTGCAACACAGTGCACTGGATACCGGTCTGGCACTCAAGAGTTAACTCTTTGAGTGCCAAAGGTGTACACAATGCACGAGTTGTGTACCCCTCTGGCATTCAAAGGGTTAAATAGGTCTTTGAACCTCTTTAATTCTAAGGAGGTCTCCAAAACATTCAGAAGGGTTAAAATCAATGGGAATTTGCATTTGTGTCCCAGAATTGTTCCACTTTTGTCTTGTGCATATGGTTTATAATCTGTATTGCTTCACCTTTCCTTGAAGCCTATATTGTGGGGCATGTCTAGAAGTGAAGGTTGTGACATCACGACTCTCCTGCTTTCACTTTTCTCTCTGCTTCCACTGTTTCCTCTCCCCTTCCTTCCACCCTACCCCACGTTACCAACTCCATTCCTGTGTGTTGTGTCATTCATCATGTTAATGCATGTTTCTCTTCCCTCTCACTAGCTGGATTGCCTTTTGCAATTCTCAATTTGAAGCATACCCCTTTCAAACGAGGATTTTACTGTAACGATGATTCCATACGATATCCATACAAAGAAGACACCATTTCTTATGGGTTATTAGGGGGAATAATGATTCCGTTCACTATTCTAGTTGTAAGTCCAAATTTTTTTTTTCTTTAAATAAAATCAGTTTTTTTTGTAGGAATACGTTTGATATTTATGTGATCATTTTAATACACTGAATTAATGAGGCTGATGTACATGGAGTAGCGGAAAACCAGTCACACCAGAGGGGACACATAAAAAGGTCAACGTTCCCACTGTTTTAAAGTCATAGTAATGTTTCACAATAAAAGCAGATCCCCTTCACAACTTTGCCTAAATAGTTTCCTTATAAATTATTTATGGAAAGTGTATCCTTTTTTTTTTTTTTTTTTTTTTTTAAAATCCACTAATTTGGAGAAATTAAAAGATTAAATGTAGTGTTGACCGGATCTGTACTGTAGTCGGAGCTTCTGTCCAGCCTCCTCCAATGACGGAGATTGTATGTCTCTAAGCTGGAGAGATCTCACTGGCAGAGATCAATTTCTGGCCAATGAGATCGCTCCAACTTACAGACAAACGGCCTCCTTCATTGGAGGAGGCTGGATTGAAGCTCCGACTACGGTACAGATCCGGTCAACACTGCCGGAAGTAGGTACAGAGCTACATTTAATCTTTTAATTTCTCCAAACGAGCGGATTTTATTTTTTTAAAAAAAGGATACACTTTCCATTATTTATAATTTATAAGGAAAGGATTTAGGCAAAGTTGTGAAGTGAGTAAACATCCCCTTGAATCTTCATAGTATTTGGCCCATGGAGAGTGTTATTTCGATACTGTCAAAGTTGTTGTTCAATAGTAATTGAATGATAAAGTATTCTCCTCCTGACCCTTTTACTGATGGAACACTGCTCACCTCAGAACAGAAAGATGGTGTCCAGATGGCTTGCTGAGAGGGACAATTTACAATTAACATAAGGGAAAAACCTGTCAAGGGGGGAAGGTTTTCATTGATCTCACAGTAAGAAGACTGTCCCTTTCTGTGACTTGTCTGGTTTTAAGACCAGATTCCACATGTGAGGGGAGGAGGCTCACACTAGGTAAAAGAGGTGGGAGGAGAATACTTTATCATTAAATTACTCTTGAACTACAACTCTGACAGTATTGGAATAACACTCTCCATGGCCCAAATACTATGAAGATTAATTGGAGCTGCTGTTTTTGTGAAATATTACTATCCCTTTAAATGGGGATTTTAATTCTTTGAATGTTAGAGAGTTATTCAAAGCATTGAGTTCAAGATCTCCCTAACAATCAAGGGGATAGAAGTCCCAGTTTTTAGGACATCAGTCTTTGTTCCCTTGAATGTTACAGAGGTCTGCAACACACTGCAAAGCAAAGCATTGTGTTGGAGACCTCTGTAGTGTTCAAGGGGTTAAAGAAGCATTAATGTTAGAACACACATTGTGCTTGGCCACTAGAGGGTCTGTAACACATTGCAAAGTATTAGAGACCTCTCTGGCAGCCAGTGGGTTAATAGAATGTAAACAGTAACTGTCACCTTCTGAAATCCCCCCTTCAGTGGGAGCCTCCATATTTAACCCTTTGAGTGCCAGAACGGTATGAAAACCCATTGCTTTGCAATGGGTTGCATACCCCTCTGGCACTCAAAGGATTAAATGATTTGCTTATTTCCACCTCATTATATTAATCCACCCTTCTAGTGGAAACTGTTCTAGCAGTGTGCGAAGGTGAAGGGGAGGGGAATTTCTGCCTGTGTGTAATTCATTATGTGGGCTTTATAAGAAAAGTCTGAGAACAAAGCTCTGCTGACACCAGTCTCTATAAGTACTAAACCAAAAACCTCAAACTATTAAAGGTTTGATTTCAGCAGTGTACAACAGCACTGGTGCTATGGGGCTTGAGATGTTCGCGCCAGTCTCTGATTGGATATACACATGTTACATGTTAGTGTTGCTTTAGGCAATACCAACTCTACAAGTTGTTCTCCTATAAAATAATATGTTGTAACATTTACATTTAAAGAGTGACTGGTATTTATGAAGGGGAAAAACGCTCCAGACCGAGGGCTTGATTCCACCCCCCGTATTTTTAAAAACCAGCAATGGTGGTTTTGAGAGCCCAGTTTGCTATTTTATTAACTGCTCTGTTAAAAACCACCTCCTGCTTTCACAATGCCTTACAGAAAGCTCTTTAGCAAACAGATCCAGGGAGCTCATTGTCAGGGCTGTAAATCTGTAAAAGTGGAAGATATGGGGGGGGGGGAGTATAGGCAATTTGACTTTATATGTTATGCACTTGCATAGTATGAATAGTCAGAATAAAAGGTTACTATCCCTTTAAATAACAACCATTCTATATCCATTTCTAAAATTTGATAGAACATAACACAATAATTTGTTAAGCTGGTTTTCAAATGGTTGATGAAAGTAGTTTTCCTCTATACTCCCAACTGGTCAGGAGGATTTGCCCCAAGAGGAGTGCAGAAAACCTGCTGAAAAACAGCACATACAGTATCCTATATCCTAAGTTCTATCAAGGTGTATAGCGGCTTATGCATGAAAAGAAACTTTTGGGCCAAACTCGCTGCACCATAGAATACAAATAAAAATCCCCCACTGATTTAAATGGGGAATTTATCTCCTTAACCCTTTGAGTGTCTGAGGGCTATGGAACGCATTGCTTTGCAATGCTTTCTGTACCCCTCTGGCACTCAAAGGGTTAAGGTCCACACGGTCTGGAAGTGAGGTGCTCTGGAGGACCAGGGCACATTTTTTCATGGAAGTGATCTGTGGTCACAGTGTGCCGTGCCCTGGCACGTCATTTGGCATTAAAGGGACTCTAATGTCCCATAAAAATGTTGTTTTCTTTTTTTTTTTTTTTGTAGATCAAAAATAAAATAAATTCTGTACTGCAAATCCCATGGGCTGAGAGAGAGACCATTCTAAAGTTCCCCCCTCCCTCCCTTCTACTGATGTCAGCTGTAAGCTGACAGCAGGAGTTCCTGGTCTGAGGACCGACAGGCGGCTCTTCAACAGAGCCGCAATAATGCGATTAATACTTAAAGGGATAGTAATACTTCGTTTTAACTTTATTTTATTTTGTAGGCATTAAAAAAACATGAAGAATGATATAAGTCTTATCTCTCAAACCTTTATGGTTTATGAGATATTCACAAGCAAAGTTCCCCTCCCCGCCCCTTTTACCTAGTGTAAACAATCTCTTCTCAGATGTGAGTCTGGTTGTATGACAGTACAGATAACAGAAGGGGACAATTTTCTTTGTATGAAAACAATGAAAGCCCTTCCCCCCTTGACAAGTTTTTCAGCTTTTTACATTATCTTAATTGAAGATTGTCCCTCTCTGCAGTCTACCTGGGTATCTCCCTTCTGATCTGGTTGAACAGGGGGGGATACTTTGTTTGTGAATATCTCTTAAACCATAAAGGTTTGAGAGATAAGACTTATATCATTCTTCATGTTTTTTTAATGCCTACAAAATAAAATAAAGTTAAAATGAAGTATTACTATCCCTTTAACTGGAACGGTCTTTAAAGTGTGCTGGGTTTGCAAGCACACTTTTTTAGACCGTTCCAAAGAAGTATTTCTTTTTAAATCGCTCTTTCTCTGTCGTGCAATACAGGTTACTGGTAACTTTGGGTAGGTGATCCGCTCCTTTTAATTGTAGGCAGGAACAATTCTAGAATTGTATGCAGGGGGTGGAGCCTACCTTCCCTCCTTGGCTGCAGCTAGCCAACCAGCTCCAGAAAAATTTGTTCCTTGGTGAAGACACAGGCAAGAGAACAGTTTTGCTATAGTTTTAGAAATGTTTTATTTTTCTGTTAGAAATGGAATACCACCATTAGGCGGATTACCTTAACTGACAATGCGTGTGGCTAGCTCAATATCTAGGTGCCTTTTGTGGACCTTAAGCTCTGGGAGGAAAATCTTGGGTTCAAGTTCTTTCCTCAGGAGTTGCCCACTGAAGACAGAAGATCTGCATGGAAGGTGAGCAACCCTTTGAGTGCTGCAGGTCCTCATGTCCCACAGTGCCCCTCCGCACGGGGTTTTACCTTTGGAGCTTCTATTGCACACTCCTGCACTCATGGGATCTATCTGTATGTCTGTTGGGTGTTTTGGAGCAGGTTTATGTGGTACTTTAACCCTTTAGCTGCTGGTTTTGGGGTGTTTTCTGATACTTTTCCTACTGGTGGAACTGAGTTTTTCATGGTGGCTCGACCTCTCCAATCTGCTGAAAGGCAAGTCCATCCTGGTATCCTTCTGGACCACAGTGATGACGGATGCCAGCCTCTCCGGTTGGGGAGCAGTCCTGGGTCGCGTGAGTGCTCCGGGTCGGTGGTCTCCAGAGGAATCTCTCCTTCCCATCAACGTATTGAAGCTTCGGGCAATATTCCATGCCCTTCATCATTGGACATCTCAGCTGGAAGACTGTCCAGTCCGGGTACAGTCCGACAATGCCACGGCCGTGGCTTAAATCAACAAGCAGGGCGGAACAAGAAGTCTCTCCGCTTTTTTAGAGGTCAAGGCTATTTTGTCCTGGGCAGAAGAACACATTCCTGCCATATCCGCAGTGCACCTGGCATAGACAACGTCATGGCGGACTTCCTCAGTTGACACACAGTGGACAGCGGAGAGTGGGAGCTGCACCCAGAGGGGTTCCCCCTCATTGCTCAGTAGTGGGGTCTTCCTTACATCGACCTGATGGTGACAAGACACAACAGGAAGGTTCCGAGGTCCTGCTCTCGGTGGAGGGACCCTCTAGCCCTGGCGGTAGATGCAATGTCCATTCCTTGGTTATTTCCTCTGGCCTACATCTTTCCTCCCCTCCCAATGTTGCACAGGATGTAACGGAACTTGCGACTGGAGCACTGTCCTGTCATTCTGATTGCTCCATACTGGCCTTGCCAAGCTTAGTTTCCGGAACTTCTGGATCTGTCAGTGGTGTAGCCTTTCTGGCTCCCTTACTGCCCGGATCGTCTTCTACAGGGTTACCTGTGGAAGGAGGATGTTCATCGGCTAACTTTGATGACTTGGAAATTGAATCCTCAATATTGAAGAAGGGGTTTTCTTCTAGGGTGGTGGCTACTATGCTCAGTGCCTGCAAACCTTTTTCTTCCAAGATCTACCATTGTGTATGGTCGACCTTTCTATCTTGGTGTGCTGACAAGGAACTGTCTCAGGAATTTGATTTGCCTATGGTCTTGGCCTTTTTGCAGGACGGTATAGATGAGGGCCTCTGTTTGAGTTCCCTCAAGGTTCAGACTTCTGCTCTCTCTTTTCTTTCAGAGGCGCATTGCCACCCTTCCTAATGTCAAGGTTTTCTTCTAGGGCGTTGCTCAAACTTGTCCTGCCTTCAAGAATCCCGCTCCTCCATGGGATCTTAACTTGGTTTTGGGCGTTCTTCAGCGCCCTCCATTTGAGTGTTTGACTATTATTCCTCTACGCCTGTTGACATGGAAAATGGCCTTTTTCCTGACTATCGTATCCATTCGCCCTGTCGCAGAGTTACATGCTCTGTCCTGTAAGCCACCCTATTTGGTGTTTCACAAGGACAAGGCGGTGCTTTGCACTTGTCAGGAGTTTCTCCCGCAGGTGGTTTTGGAGTTCCACATCAATCAGGAGATTGTGGTGCCTTCTTTCTGCCCTGACCCCACCTCTGACAAGGAGAGGGATCTCCACCTGTTAGATGTGGTGCATTGTCTCAAGTTTTATGTACATCGCACTGAGTCTATCAGGCAATCTGACGTGCTGATCGTCATTCCTGAGGGTCCCAGGGCAGGAATACCTGCATCCAAAGTGACTATTGCTTCTTGGATCAAGTCCACTATTCGTAAGGCTTACGAGCTGAGGAAGAAGCCTGTCCCCTTTCGGGTCACATCTCATTCTACAAGATATATTGGGGCTTCTTGGGCCTACAAGAATCAGGCCTCCGCTGATCAGTTGTGCAAGGCTGCCACTTGGTCGTCTGTGCATACCTTTTCAAAGCACTACCGGGTTGATGTGCTGGCATCGGCTGATGTCAGCTTTGGGAGGAAAAACCTGGAGGCAGTCTTGCCTGTCTAGGATTTCTTTCGGTTTTTGGTGCTTCCTTCACTTTTGAGCCCTGTTGGCTCTAGTTCAGTGTGCTGTGTAACAATTTGGTTTGTTGTTACCCCTGTTCAGTGTCCGTTGACACTTCATTGTTTTGTTGGGCTATCTCTGCTCTGGTGACTTTGGGAGTCTTGCGCCTGGTCCTTGCCTTACTTCCCGCCTCTGGGAAGCTCAATGGTGTGGTGGCTACTATGCTTAGTGCCTGTTTCCTCCAAGGCCTGCCATCGAGTTTGGGCTACTTTTCTGGCTTGGTGTGCTGATAAAGACCTATCTCAGGATTTTGACCTTCCTACAGTTTTTTCCTTCCTTCAGGATGGTGTGGATAAGGGTCTCAGTCTGAGTTCTTTTAAGGTTCAGACTTATGCTCTCTCTTTTTTCAGAGGTGTCTTGCTATCATTCCTGATGTCAAGGTTTTCTTCCAGGGTGTTGCTCATACCTGTCCGGTGTTTAAGTCCCCTGCTCCTCAGTGGGATCTTAACCTGATTCTGGGGGTACTCCAGCATCTTTCTTTTGAGTCCTTGGCTACCATTACTCTATGTATGCTGATGTGGAAGATGACCTTTCTCTAGGCGATTGTTTCTGTTCACCGAGTTGCGGAGCTCCATGCCCTGTCTTGTAGACCACCCTTTTTGGGCTTTTACAAGGACAAGGCGGTGCTTCGCACCTCACAAGAGTTTTTCCCAAAGGTGGTGCCTGAGTTCCACATTAATAAGGAGATTGTGGTTCCTTCCTTCTGTCATGACCCTACTTCTGACAAAGAGAGGGATCTTCATCTGTTGGATGTTGTGCATTGTCTCAAGTTTTATGTGCATCACACGGAGTCCTTGAGGCAGTCTGACATTCTTTTTGTCATTCCTGAGGGTCCTAGGGCAGGGAAGCCCGCTTCCCAGGTTACCATCGCTTCTTGGATCAAGTCCACGATTCGTAAGGCTTACGAACTTTGGAAGAAGCCTGTTCCTTTCAGGGTTACGGCTCATTCTGCGGGGTCTATTGGGGCTTCTTGGGCCTACAAGAACCAGGCTTCAGCTGATCAGTTGTGCAAGGCGGCCACTTGGTCATCTGTGCACACTTTTTCTAAACACTACCGTGTGGATGTCCCGATGCCAGTTTTGGGAGAAAGATCCTGGAGACAGCCTTGCCTGTCTAGGATCTCCTCAGTCTCTCAGTGCTTTTTCACTATTGAGCCCTGTTGGCTCTAGTTCAGTGTGCTGTGCTACAGTTCATGGGGTTTGTTTTTACCCCTGTTCAGTGTCCATTGACACTTTGCGGTTAGTGTTGAGCTGTTTATGATCTGTAGGTTCATTGGTGCTCTGGTGACTTTGGGGGCCTGCGTCTGGTCCTTGCCTTTCTTCCCGTCCTGGGGAACTTTATGGTTGGACATCCCAAAGCTACCAGTAACCTGTATTGGACGACAGAGAATACAGGATTTTAGTCTTACCTGTTAAATCCTTTTCTCTTAGTCCATACAGGTTACTGGTCTCCCACGCTGTCAACGGACCATGCTTGGCTGTCCTGTGGCAGAACGTGGGGGTCCTGCGGGGTCATGCTCACAGGAGTGTGATATATAATCTGGTGAATTATGTCTTTAGTTTACAGCTCATAAGAAATAAAACAATACAATTAATAGATATTGGGTTAACTCAAGGAGATGTCATGGGAAGACTGAACAAAATTAAGACCGACAAAGCACCGGGTCCTGATGGTATACATCCAAGGGTTCTTCAGGAACTCAGTGCAGTGTTAGCAAAACCCCTATATTTACTCTTTAAAGATTCTATTACCACAGGCTCAGTGCCACAGGATTGGCGAAGAGCTAACATAGTGCCTCTATTTAAGAAGGGAACTAAAACAGAACCTGGGAATTATAGACCAGTGAGTTTGACCTCTGTAGTGGGAAAACTATTAGAAGGCATAATAAGGGACTATATTCAGGATTACAACACAAAAAATAAGATCATTAGCACGAATCAACATGGTTTTATGAAGAATAGGTCATGCCAAACTAATCTTTTCAGCTTCTATGAGGAGGTAAGCAGCAACCTTGACAATGGCAAGGCAGTAGATGTAGTATATCTAGACTTTGCAAAGGCATTTGATACAGTACCACACAGAAGGCTGGTGTATAAAATAAGGAAATTGGGGCTAGGAGATAACCTTTGCAATTGGATACAAAACTGGTTGAAGGATAGGGAACAGTGTGTGGTTGTAAATGGAAAATTCTCCAGTATAGTTAAAGTGGAGAGTGGAGTACCTCAGGGTTCAGTATTGGGTCCGCTGCTTTTTAACATGTTTATAAATGACCTGGAAATAGATATAGAAAGCAAAATATCAATATTTGCAGATGATACTAAATTATGCAAAGTCATTAATTCAGAACAGGATATTTTCTCTCTACAGAGGGACTTACATACAATGTCAGATTGGGCAAACATGTGGAATATGAAGTTTAATGTGGGGAAGTGTAAAGTCATGCATTTGGGAGGAAACAATCCCAAGGCTACTTATAAACTTAATGGAATAATTTTAGGTGACTCGTTGCTAGAAAAAGACCTGGGTATCCTTGTCAACTCCAAACTTGGAAACAGTGACCAGTGTCAAACAGCAGTAGCAAAGGCAAACAAAGTCCTGTCTTGCATAAAAAGAGGTATTGAAGCAAGAGTGGATAACATTATTTTGCCATTATACAAATCATTGGTAAGACCTCACCTTGAGTATGCAGTGCAATTTTGGGCACCGGTTCTGAAAAAGGATATACTAGAACTAGAGAGGGTACAGCGGAGAGCAACAAAATTAATTAAGGGAATGGAGGACTTGACATATGAGGAACGACTAAACAAACTTGGTTTATTTACTCTAGAGAAAAGACGACTAAGAGGAGACCTTATCACATTGTACAAGTATATGAGAGGTCAATACAAGGATCTCTGCGGTGAGCTATTTATTCCAAGGCCTGCTCAGGTGACCAGGGGACACCTCTTGAGATTAGAGGAAAGGAGGTTTAAACTTCAGCAGAGGAAGGGTTTTTTTACGGTAAGGTCTGTCAAATTGTGGAATTCATTGCCCAGGGAGGTAGTTATGGCAGATACAATGGACACATTTAAGAGAAGATTAGATACATTTCTTTCAAAAGGGAACATACAGAGTTATACTGTTTATCAGTAGGCAGATCAGGAAGGTCTGATAAAGACTAATTTAATTGGTAGCAGGAAAGCTATAAAATTCTTAGTTACTGAGGTATGAAGCGAAGGTTGAACTTGATGGACTTGTGTCTTTTTTCAACCTAATTTACTATGTTATGTTACTTCTATAGACCTGAATGGCTTATAAGGGCTGCTAGTGTTCATCAGACTGCAAACTATAACTAGCAGGGAATTACAACTATAACTAGCAGGGAATTCTTAAAAGTATATATAAATGCACTTTCTACTTAAACGACACATTCCTTATGTCCGTATGATATGCAAATTAAAATACCCAGTATAAATTTCCCTTAATTCATAAAAAAAAACCAAAGAAACATACTTCCACATAAAATAAGACCATAATCTTTTAACCATCATTATTCTTATGAGCACCTTTATTGGCCACAGCCGTTGTTATGGAGATAGGGCAAGAATTCAGAAGCTCTACATGTGCTAATGAGAGATTCATGTGACCTTTGAATAAATTCCCCCACTCCATAGCTGGGTTCACATGGGGACAATATATCTGCATAAAAAAGACTCAGCCTGCTGCATTTTTGGTGCAGTTGGAGCACAACTCATCCAGATTGCAGCAAGTCTAGTCTGCACAGCAACTCATGAACCACTGTGTGGATTGTTCACACAGGCAATATAGGATTTTGTGATGCCTTTCCCAACCTCCAATAGTTGGCTGAGCCACGTGGGTGTCAGCCATTGATATACGGCTCCTCCAAGTCCCCAAAGGAGGGGACCAAACATTACAACATTGCAGCAACCATTATGCTAAAGCATTAGCTCAGGATAACATTACAGATGACCAATATAACAAATTGCATAAAACATTACAGGAGAACATTACATGAGAATGCTGAAAATATTACATAAGATACATGAGACCAGGAGAACATTAACCCAAAATGTAAAAACCTAACATTGCTCCAAAACATAAGGGGCTGGATTCTATTGCAGGTGCTAAATGTTAACCCCTGTTTTATCAAACATTTTCCTATTGAAGTCTATGGGGGAAACTGGAGATAAAAGTAGTGAAATAATTAGCACCTGTAATAGAATCCAGCCCCGTATGCGCAGAGTAGTACTTCTTAAACAGGGAGCTGAGATATTTTAGTGTGCCACGGACATCCACTTAGGGTGCCCCTTGCTTTCTATAAAGACTTTGACAAAAATTTGAGTGTTGAGTTTCAAATGTAAGTTTATGAAAATTGTTATGCATGATATCCTTGTTTTTGTCATTCTGGTTGTGAGGTTCATTAGTAACTATATAATATTTATTTCTGCCCTTCATTATGCCCCTGACAAATGACATAAAATGTTAGGGGTGCACCTCTTTTGCTGAATACGGACCATGGCTGTACACATCCCACTGTGAGAAAAGGCTTAGTAATGGGCCTGTATCTTTTCACACAGGCAGACATTCGTCAAACTGGCACAAAGCCAAGTTATGAAAAGAAAAATATATAAATGCTATTTACAAATGCTCCTCTCTATATACATCAGCTTGTACAGCATTCCTAATTAATAGAACAGTTCAAATGCTTCAAAATCAGCACTGCAAGATCTGGAAAAGGCACAGTGGACCTCTAAAAATCAGGCTCGTTTCTTTATTACTGTAGGCCAGAGGTTGGCAACGTGAGGCCCTCCAGCTGCTGCCAGACTACACCACCTCATTCTGCACCAGGCAATAATGGAAGTTGTAGTCTGGTGGCAGCTGGAGAGACTCACATTGCCCAACCCTGCTCTAGACACTATTTTATTTACACTGGTAAATGTGTTGCATTTCTGATTGCACTTTTCAGTGAATGCTGGTCATAGTGCAGCACCTCTTACCTAGTGTAATTACTGTGTCATATAAAGTGCAGCGTACCAGGGCTCTGGAATGCAGAACTGGGCATCACACTAGAGCACTCAATCTGTTTGTGTTAAAATTGCCGTGCCAGGCAAAGTACCCCTCTGGCACTCAAAGGGTTAAGTGCCAGAATGATTCCCAGTGCATTTGGCTTTATGCTTGCCCCTAATTTTCTGTGCTTTAATCCTTGAATAATTGTAGCTATTTCCTATTTTTAACCCCTTGAGTGCTGACGGATTTTCCCTTCAAAGGCAAACCAAGAGTGGGGGGCTTCCAGCTGCCTTGCACACCTGCCCTATTGCCCCTGTCCTATCCGAGAAAGGCAAGGGAGTGTTACATTTACAGCCTTACAGCTGCTGTCGTGCTACAACTCTGTCTTCAGTGCTGGCTGAGGATGATGGGAACTGTAGTCCAGCAGCAGTTGGAGGTGCCACAGGTTGCCCACCCTTGGACTACAATGGATTTTGGGTGGAGAGTTGCAAAAAACAATCTGCAGGCATTGTTCTGACACTTCTTTTACTTTTAGAAACTCCTCTCTGGAAATCCTGGGTTTGTTCCTGGTTTCCTTCCATTTTAGGGAAGGAACACACATAGCATTTGGCACTGATTAGACCCATAGCTGAGTTTTCATCTGCAAAATCTAATAAAAGGTTTCCCTTGTGTATGAGAAATATGTTCCTATAGGCCTTATGCACAAAAAAAATGAGGAGCAATTCTGGAGCAATCCAACTGCACCGTAGCGGAGACATAAAATTCCTCCCATCCCCATAGATTTAATTGCATTGGCAATCTCCCTAGCATTCATGGGCAAAAAGACCCATTTAAATCCATGGGAATGATTATTTTTGCCTCAAAATTGCACCTGTTGGCTGTATGTTGGGACAAACTTACCTCACCATAGATTGAAAAAAAATATTTTTGGTTTAAATGGATAGTAATGTATCTTTAAAAGTTGCTTGCCAAGTCATATAAACTAGTGCCCACTGTCTTTATTTCGTAAAACTAGATTAGTGTTGGGTTTTTCTGTCGTCCAATACAGGTTACTGGTAACTTTGTGTAGGCGATCAGCCTCTTTAATAGGCAGGAACAATTCTGAGAAATAACTGCTGGGTGGAGCCTGTCTCCTCTCCTTGGCTTGCAGCTAGCCAATTCCCAACCAGTAAGATTTGTTCCTTGGTCAAGACACAAGCAAGAGAACAGTTATTCTATAGTTTTAGCTTTTTATTATTTTTCTGTTAGAAATGGAATACCACCATTAGGCAGATTACCATCACTGACAATTCCCATCACCAAAATGTGGATAGCTCAGTTTACCAGGCGCTGTTGTGGACCTAGCCCTGTGGGGAAAATCTTGGCTGCAGGTTCTTTCCCCAGGAGTTGCCCACCAAGGCTGCTTCTTGATATATGGTAATCTGAAGACAGAAGACCTGCTGAAAACGGTGAGCACCCTTTGAGTGCTGAGGTCCACATGTCCCATGGTTCCCTTCTGCACAGGGGTCTCATTTGGCGTTCCTATTTATGTACTCATGCACTCATTGGGTTTATTCTGTATGTCTGTGGGGTGTTTGGAGCAAGTTTATGTGATGCTGCTGGTTAGCGCCTTTTGGGGGGTTTTGAGACACTTTCCTTGTTGGGTTCAGTGTTTGAGTGGTTTCACATTGATATTCACCTCGCTCTCTTTATGTTCCGCGCCCTTATGACGTGCATTTACCGCACAGACGGCATTGCTCCATTCACTTCTATGGAACTTTACAGTTTGGGACGTGTCTCTGCAAGTGCTCCACGTAGCGTGGTCAGAGACAGCTCATGTTGGTTTTCTCTTGCTCTGTCATCCGGTCAATGTTCTGGGGATGTTGGGGGCTTTGGGCACTGTTGGGGTACTCTGTGAGCAAAACTACATTTCCCCTGAGCGCCCGCTTTGCCCTCGTTTCCGATTGGCTCGCTTCGCGGCCCTTCACCCTACATTTGCTGCTGCATGGGTTAATAGGGCTGTAGCTGTTTGGACTGAATAGCTCAATTCTGCTGTCCGTCAGGGAGCCCCTACTTCTGACACGCTACGTCTTCTTGCTAACATTGCTGAGGCTCAGCATTATGTCTCTGCCGCCCTGTTTGACACTGTGCGTATGGTAGTCAGGGCATCTACCATGACTGTGGTAGCCAGAAGGGCTCTTTGGCTTAAGATCTGGTCAGCTGACACGGCCTCTAAGAAGACTCTGCTGTCTTTGCCTTTTCAGGGTTCTTCCCTGTTCGGGCCTGAACTCAAGGATCTCATCAATGAGACCACTGGAGGGAAGAGTTCTCACCTGCCAGTGGTCCTGAGGAAGAAGGCACCTGTTAAAAGGAATCGGCTTTTTCGTTCCTTTCAGGCAGACTCGCGCCAAGCGACCCAGATGGTCCCTCATGCTCCGCGCTCCTCATCCAAGCCTAAGCAGCAATGGAGACCCAAGTCCTCCATGAAGCCCAAAGCTTCCAAACCTCCTTCTGCACGACTCACCGAACGCGGGTCCCCAGCCATAGGTAGGTGGCCGCTTACGCAACTACCTTTCAGCTTGGCAGGCCTCTGTGGCGGACCCATGGGTTTTACAAGTGGTGGTCTCGGGGTACAGGATTCCTTTCACCTCTCTTCTTCCTCCAAGGACCTTTGTTTCTCGTTCTCCCTTGGGAGCAGAAAAGAGACGCCTTTTCGAGGATGATATTCAGGCCCTTCTGAACAAGGCGGTCCTGGAGCCTGCTCTTCCTCAGGAGAGGGGCTTGGGATTTTATTCCAACCTCTTTGTGGTTTCCAAGAAGGATGGGGGCTGTCGTCCCAGTTTGGATCTGAAGGATCTCAACTCCTTTGTGGTCAGGTCCCCACACCGCCAGGAGTCTCTGCGCGCTGTGATAGCGGCCATGTCTCCTGGTGAGTTTCTGGCCTCTCTGGATCTTCAGGATGCCTATCTGCACATCACCATTCATCCAGAGAGTCAGCAGTGCCTTTGCTTTGCTTGCAACCGAGGGCACTTCCAGTTCTCTGCCCTCCCCTTTGGCCTGACCACAACTCCTCAAGTCTTCAACAGAGTCCTGGGAGCTTTGATCTCCGTCCTACATCAGAACAGCATCAGGGTGACTCCATATATGGATGACCTCCTTTTGAAGGCCTCGTTTCCGGAACTCCTTCATCAGCAGGTGCAGGACTGCATTCATGCTCTCTCCCATCACGGGTGGATCATGAACTTGGGCAAGTCAGACCTTGTTCCTTCTCAGAAGATGGTCTGTCTGGGCCTCCTCTTCAACACTTAGAGGGGGATGGTGTTTCTGACAGATGAAGTGGCTCATCAGATAGCACTGAAGGTCCAAGCTATCCTATCTCTTGATCCGGTTCCAGCCAAGAAGTTGTCATCCTTGGTGGGGAAGTTCATTTCCACCATAGAAGCAGTTCCATTTGCTATGGCCCACACCAGGGAACTTCAGAAGTTTCTGATCCTGGCCTGCAAGGCCCGTCCAGATCTCCTGGAAAGATAGAAACATAGAATTTGACGGCAGATAAGAACCATTCGGCCCATCTAGTCTGCCCAATTTCCTACTGTGTAAAAAAAAACAAAAAAAAAAAACACACACAACCTCAAACCTTTTTTTGGTCCTTGGTCTTTTCTTATGTTAAGTACCGCCTTATGCCTATCCCATGCATGCTTAAATTCTGTCACTCTATTGACATCTACCACTTCTGCTGGTAGGCTATTCCACTTGTCTACTACCCTCTCAGTGAAGTAAAACTTTCTTACATTACATCTATACCTGTGTCCCTCTAGTTTTAGACTATGGCCTCTTGTCCTAACGTTTTTACTCTTTTGAAATATACTTCCATCCTGTACTTTGTTGAATCCCTTCATGTATTTGAATGTATTTGAATATCCCCTCTCTCTCTTCTCTTCTCCTCCAAGTTATACATATTCAGATCCTTTAGTCTATCCTGATATTTCTTTTCCTGTAGACCAGTCACCATTTTAGTGGCCCTTCTTTGAATTTTCTCTAGAGTATCAATATCCTTCTGGAGATGGGGTCTCCAGTACTGTACACAATATTCTAGGTGAGGTCTAACTAGAGATCTGTACAGTGGCATGACTGTCTCTTCCTCTTCAAGTGGAGCAGAGTCTCTCGTGGTGGCTCAACCTGAACAATCTCCTGAAAGGCTGACCCTTCCTGGTGCTCTACTGGACCATGGTGACGATGGATGCCAGCCTCTCCGTTTGGGGAGCGGTGTTGGGGCACTTGTGTGTTCAGGGCAAGTGGTCTCAGGAGGAATCTCTCCTTTCCATCAATGTCTTGGAGCTTCGGGTGATATTTCATGCCCTGCATCACTGGACACGACAACTGGAGGATTGCCCGGTCAGGTTGCAGTCAGACAACGCCACAGTGGTAGCCTACATCAACAAGCAAGGCGGCACAAGAAGTCTTGCAGCTTGGCTAGAGGTCAAGGCTATTTTATTTTGGGCAGAGGAACATGTCCCTGCCATTTGCGCAGTTCATATTCCTGGCATAGACAACGTTCTGGCAGACTTCCTCAGTCGACACACTGTGGACAGCGGAGAGTGGGAGCCGCATCCAGAGGTGTTCCACCTCATTATCCAGCAGTGGGGTCTTCCATGCATCGATCTGATGGCAACCAGACACAACAGGAAGGTTCCAACATTCTGCTCTCACTAGACGGATCTCATGGCTCTGTCAGTGGATGCCTTGTCAATCCCGTGGACGTTTCCTCTGGCATACATCTTCCCTCCTGTTCCCCTGTTGAACAGAGTTCTTTGGAAGCTGAGACTGGAGCGCTGCCCAGTTATTCTGATTGCTCCGTACTGGCCACGACAGGCTTGGTTTCCGGAGCTTCTGGACCTCAGTGGCGGAACCTATTCGACTTCCCCCCTTCCAGAACTTCTTCTACATGGTTACCTCTGGAAAGAAGATGTTCATCGTCTGGCTTTGACGGCATGGAGATTGAATCCTCAGTTTTGAAGAAGAAAGAATTTTCTTCTGGTGTGGTGGCTACTATGCTTGGTGCCCGTAAGCCTGTTTCCTCCAAGGCCTACCATCGAGTTTGGGCTACTTTTCTGGCTTGGTGTGCTGATAAAGACCTATCTCAGGATTTTGACCTCCTACAGTGTTTTCCTTCCTTCAGGATGATGTGGATAAGGGTCTCAGTCTGGGTTCTTTTAAGGTTCAGACTTCTGCGCTCTCTGTCGTTTTTCAGAGGTGTCTTGCTATCATTCTGATGTCAAGGTTTTCTTCCAGGCTGTTGCTCATACCTGTCCGGTGTTTAAGTCCCCTGCTCCTCAGTGGGATCTTAACCTGGCTCTGGGGGTACTCCAGCATCATCCTTTTGAGTCCTTGGCTACCATTCCTCTACGTATGCTGACGTGGAAGATGGCCTTTCTCCTGGCGATTGTTTCTGTTCGCCGAGTTGCAGAGATCCATGCCCTGTCTTGTAGACCACCCTTTTTGGTCTTTTACAAGGACAAGGAGGTGCTTTGCACCTCACAAGAGTTTCTCCTGAAGGTGGTGTCTGATTTACACATTAATCAGGAGATTGTGGTTCCTTCCTTCTGTCCTGACCCTACTTCTGACAAAGAGAGGGATCTTCAGCTGTTGGATGTTGTGCATTGTCTCAAGTTTTATGCGCATCGAGTCCTTGAGGCAGTCTGACATTCTTTTTGTCATTCCTGAGGGTCATAGGGCAGGGAAGACCGCTTCCAAGGTTACCATCACTTCTTGGATCAAGTCCACGATTTGTTAGGCTTAAGAACTTCGGAAGAAGCTTATTCCTTTCAGGGTTACGGCTCATTCTGCGAGGTCTATTGGGGCTTCTTGGGCCTAAAAGAACCAGGCCTCAGCTGATCAGTTGTGCAAGGCAGCCACTTGGTCATCTGTGCACACTTTTTCTAAACACTACCGTGTGGATGTCCCGATGCCAGTTTTGGGAGAAAGATCCTGGAGACAGCCTTTCCTGTCTAGGATCTCCTCAGTCTCTCAGTGCTCTTTCACTTTTGAGCCCTGTTGGCTCTAGTTCAGTGTGCTGCGCTACAGTTCATGGGGTTTGTTTTTACCCCTGTTCAGTGTCCGTTGACACTTTGCGGTTAGTTTTGAGCTGTTTATGATCTGTAGGTTCATTGGTGCTCTGGTGACTTTGGGGGCCTGCGCCTGGTCCTTGCCTTTCTTCCTGTCCTGGGGAACTTTATGGTTGGACATCCCAACGTTACCAGTAAACTGTATTGGACGACAGAGAATACAGGATTTTAGTCTTACCTGTTAAATCCTTTTCTCTTAGTCCATACAGGTTACTGGTCTCCCACCCTGTCAAGAGACCATGTTTGGTTCTCCTGCGGCAGAAAGTGGGGGTCCTTTCGGGTTCATGCTCACAGGAGTCTTCCTTTTACCTTCTTACTACCTAGTCTATAATTAGTCTGCAAATCTTACTGGTTGGGGATTGGCTAGCTGCAAGCTAAGGAAAGGAGGTAGGCTCCACCCAGCAGTCACTTCTCAGTAAGCAAGTAAGTTTCCAGTGCCAATATGAATTTAAACACCCTGGCACAGAATGACTCGCATACATTAGCCATGTCACTTAGCATGGGGGAATCTGGATTTTTTGGAACAATCTATCCCAATCAACAACAGCAAAAAAATAAAAAATAAATAAATATAATATATATTTATATATTGTCGTCTAATACAGGTTACTGGTAACTTTGGGTAGGCGATCCGCCCTTTTAAGTAGGCAGGAACAATTCTAGAATTGATTGCAGGGGGTGGAGCCTACCTTCCCTCCTTGGCTGCAGCTAGCCAACCAGCTCCAGAAAGATTTGTTTCTTGGTGAAGACACAGGCAAGAGAACAGTTCTGCTATAGTATTAGAAATTTTTTTTATTTTTCTGTTAGAAATGGAATACCACCATTAGGTGGATTACCATAACTGACAATGCCCTTAGATGTGGCTAGCTCAGTATCCAGGTGTTTTTTGTGGACCTTAAGCCCTGGCTTCTTCTTGATACATAGTAATCTGAAGACAGAAGATCTGCAGGAAAGGTGCACAGTGCCCCTCCGCACAGGGTGTTTTTCCTTGGGAGTTCTTATTGCACACTCCTGCACTCATTGGGTCTATCTGTATGTCTGTTGGGTGTTTTGGAGCAGGTTTATGTGGTAACTTAACCCTTTAGCTGCTGGTTTGCATCTTTTGGGGGGGTTATTGTCACTTTCCCTACTGGGATCAGTGTTTTTTGGGTCTTCTAACTTGTTCTAGTGATGTCTCATGTAATTTTATTTCACAGTTTTAACTTTGACAATATTTGAGTTTGGTGCGCTTTACAGTATATGGGACTGTACAGTTTGGGACATATCTCTGCAACCGCTCAATGTAGAGACTTCAGAGATTGCTCATTTTAATTGTTTGCCCTTGCTCTGTCATCCGATTACCATTGCAAGTGTGTTGGGGGGCTCAGGGGGCTTCGGGCACTGTTGGGGTACTTATTCTGGGAATACTACATTTCACATGAGAGCTTGCTTCATGCGCTCATTTCTGATTGGCTCCCATCACGGCAGCCATTTTGTGCTGTTTCTAGAACGAGTATCCTACTCAGGTCTTGGACTCTCCTAGCGATTTCTGGGGTGAAATTTTAATCTTACACACTGTATTTGGGTGATTCCTTATATTTTGACACTGTGGGAATGTCTAATCCATTAGAGCTTGGGGCCAGGCCTAAGACCAAGGACGCTGGGGTCTCTGTGTCCCCTGTTGCGCATTGCTTCTCATGTCATTCAGGGTTACCTAGAGAATTCTCAGGTCATTTATGCCCAGCATGGTCTGATGTCCCTGAGTCTCTCCCAGGGACCTCCAGCCATGCATTAGAGCCAGTTTGGGTGCAAGAGTTCAAGGCTGCTACCAGAGACCTTCGGTCTACATTACAACTCTTTCCATCCCAGTTACAGGGGGTCTTTCACTCATGGCAGACCCCTTATTCAGTCAGATCTTCCCTGCCAAAACCGCAGGGGGTACCTGACGTATCCGATTCCTCTGAGGAGGAACTGTTGGTGGATTCAGATGTTGAGGAATGTTCTGCTGTGGGGACCCCTTTGAGGCTGATCCTGTGCCTTCGAGTGAGGGCCTGATCAGGGCTGTCTTGACCACCCTAAACATTCCCCTAGTGCTGGAGGTTCCTACAGATCCCTCTGGTGTTTTCCAGGAGCCTAAAAAGCTCCTTACTTGTTTTCCACCTAACCCCACTCTTGACCTCCTCGTGTCTGATGAGTGGAAATCTCTGGACAGAAAGCTTTCTTTTTACAAAAAGTTTGCTAAGCTTTACCCCTTTTCTGAGGCAGCGCTTGCTCAGTGGGTTCATCCCCCCAAAGTAGATGCTCCGATATCCAGGCAATCTAAGTCTACTGCATTGCCAGTTTCTGATGCGTCCGCTCTGAAAGACTGGACTGACAAGAAGCTTGAGGTTTCCCTCAAGTCCATTTTTGCCACTGCTGGCACTGCCATACATCTAGCGGTTGCTGCGGCACGGGTTAACCGGGCCATTGCGTCTGGACTGAATAGCTCTCCGTGGCTGTACGTCAGGGTGCATCTTCTTTGGATATGTTGCGGCTTCTTGCCAACATTTCTGAGGCCCAGCACTATATTTCTGCTACCTTATTTGATGCCATCGTTTGGTGGCACGGATTTCTACCATGCCCATGGTTGCCAGACAAGCTCTTTGGCTCAAGATCTGGTCTGCTGACACTGCTTCCAAGAAAGCCTTGCTTTCCTTACCCTTTCAGGGTACGTCCTTATTTGGCCAGATCTTAAAGATCTGATTAGTGATGCCACAGGGGGTAAGAGTACTCATCTACCCTTGGTCCCCAGGAAGAAACCTTCTCTCAAGCATAACAGGTTTTTTTTTCATCCCTTCCAGACTGAGACATGTCTGGCGAACCAGGCGGTTCCATCAGCTCCACGTGCTTCCTTCAAGCCCAAAAAGCAATGGAAGCCCAAGGTCTCCTCCAAGCCCAAGGCTTCCAAGACTTCTTCGGCATGACTCTCCGAACCCGGGTCCCCACTCGGCTGTGGGTGGTTGTCTGCATCGCTACCACAGCATCTGGGAGGGTTCAGTGGCAGACCCGTGGGTTTTACAGGTGGTGACAGAAGGGTACAAGATCCCTTTCATATCTCTTCCTCCCTTTCGCTTTTTTCCCTCTCATACACCCCAGGACGCAGAGACACGCTGTCTGTTCAATGGCGTTATCCAGGCCCTTCTGGACAAGGATGTTCTGGAGCCTGTTCCAGTTCAGGACAGAGGTATGGGTTTTTACTCAAACCTCTTTGTGGTCTCCAAGAAGGACGGTGGTTGTCATCCCATCTCTGATTTGAAAGATCTCAATTCCTTTGTGGTCAGGACTCATTATCACCAGGAGTCCCTAAGGATGGTGATTGCTACTATGTCCTCGGGGGAATTCCTTGCTTCTCTGGATCTTCAGGACACATATCTACACATCGCCATTCAGGGCCGACCGTATCTCAGATTTGCTTGTGACCAAAGGCACTTTCAGTTTTCAGCTCTTCCCTTTGGTCTGACTACAGCTCCTCATGTCTTCAACCGTGTCCTGGGATCTTTAGTATCCGTCCTCCACCGGGACGGCATCAGAGTTACTCCATACTCCTCTGCTGAACTTCTTCATCATCAGGTTCAGGACTGCATCCATCACGGGTGGATCATCAACATGAAAAAGTCGGATCTTGTCCCATCCCAGCACCTGGTCTTCCTGGGCCTTCTCTTCGACACTCAGCAGAGCATGGTGTTTCTCATGGAGGAAATGGCACACCAGATCGCCCAAAGAGTATCTACTGTTCTGTCTCTCAATCCAATTCCAGCCAAGAAGCTGTCCTCTCTAGTGGGGAAGTTCATCTCCACCATAGAAGTGGTCCCATTTGCCATGGGCCACACCAGGGTACTCCAGAGGTTCCTGATCCAGGTGTGCAGGGGTCAGCCGGACCTTCTGAAGACGTCAGTGTCACTTCCTCTCCATGTGGAACTGAGTTTGTCCTTGTGGCTCTACCTCTTCAATCTGCTGAAGGGCATGCCCTTTCTAGTATCCTTCTGGACCACGGTGACGACGGATGCCAGCCTCTCCAGATGGGGAACAGTCCTGGGTCGCCTGAATGCACAAGGTCGGTGGTTTCCAGAGGAATCTCTCCTTCCCATCAATGTGTTGGTGCTTTGGGCGATATTCCATGCCTTTCGTCATTGGTCTCCCCGGCCGTGGCCTACATCAACAAGCAGGGCGGAACAAGAAGTCTCACCGCCTGGTTAGAGGTCAAGGCTATTTTGTCCTGGGCAGAAGAATACGTTCCTGCCATATCTGCAGTACACATTCCTGGCGTAGACAACGTCATGGCAGACTTCCTCAGTTGACACACGGTGAACAGCGGAGAGTGGGAACTGCATCCAGAGGTGTTCTCTCTCATTGTTCAGAAGTGGGGTCGTCCTTACATCGACCTGATGGTGACAAGACACACCTGGAAGGTGCTGAGGTTCTGCTCTCGCTGGAGGGATCCTCTAGCTCTAGCGGTGGATGCCATGTCCATTCCTTGGTTATTTCCTCTGGCTTAATCTGTCTTCCCCTTCCTATGTTCCACAGGGTGTTACGGAATTTGAGACTGGAGCGCTGTCCAGTCATTCTGATTTCTCCGTACTGGCCTCGGCAGGCTTGGTTTCCGGAGCTTCTGGATCTGTCAGTGAGGGAGCCATTCTGTCTCCCTTGCCGTCTGGATCTTCTTCTACAGGGTTACCTGTGGAAGGAGGATGTTTGTCTAGCTTTGACAGCTTGGAAATTGAATCCTCAATACTGAAGAAGGGTTTTTCTTCTAGTGTGGTGGCTACTATACTTAGTGCCCACAAACCGGTTACTTCTAAGGTCTACCATTGTGTTTGGTCAACCTTCTTATCTTGGTGTGCTGATAGGGACCTCTCTCAGGATTTTGATCTGCCTACGGTCCTGGCCTTCTTGCAGGACGGTGTGTATAAGGGCCTCAGCTTGAGTTCCCTGAAGGTTCAGACTTCTGCTCTCTCTGTTTTCTTTTACAGACGCATTGCTATTCTTCCTGATGTCAAGGTTTTCTTCCAAGGAGTTGCTCATACTCGTCCTGTCTTTAAGACTCCCACTTCTCACTGGGACCTTAATTTGGTCTTGGGCGTCCTTCAGCTCCCTCCCTTTGAGTCCTTGGCTACTATTCCTTTACGCCTGCTGACGTGGAAAATGGCTTTTCTCCTGCCGAAAGTGTTTGTTCGCCGTGTTGCGAAGTTACGTGCTTTGTCTTGTAAAACACCCTTTTTGGTGTTTCACAAAGACAAGGCGGTGCTTCGCGCTTCTCAGGAGTTTCTCCCTAAAGGTGGTCTCTGAGTTCCACATTAATCAGGAGATTGTGGTGCCTTCTTTCTGCCCTGACCCTACCTCTGACAAGGAGAGGGATCTCCACTTGCTAGATGTGGTGCGTTGTCTTAAGTTTTATGTACATTGCACGGAGTCCATTAGACAATCTGACATGCTGTTTGCGCTTCTGGGGTCACAATATAATTTCTTTTACTGAACACTTTAGTATGGAAAACACAGAGCAGGGTACATATGTATTATAATACTGTATATAATATACAAATATATTTAAAGAATTGGAACCAAAATGAGCATATGAGAGTCTAGTGAGTTAGGAGAGTCCTAATATTCATTAAGATCAAAACATATATTGATGCACGTTATCTCCTCTTCAGTTTGAGAGAATGAGGAATGTGACATAATGAACTAGAGATACCTTTAAGAAAAGTGGAATGATACAGTATTAGCCTACATCTGAAACATCTTGAACAATGAAACAACAACTGAAAGAAAACAAATATATATAATATATTGATATTAGGACTCTCCTAACTCGCTAGAGTCTCATATGGTCATTTTGGTTCCAATTCTTTAAATATATTTGTATATTATATACAGTATTATAACACATATGTACCCTTCTCTGTGTTTTCCATACAAAACTTTTCAGTATAAGAAATTATATTGAGACCCCAGAAGCGCTACTGGCAAAACAACCCCCCCCCTGTATTACATTGAGCAATGCTTTGCACACCTCTCTGGAATTCAAAGGGTTAAAGCCCAATTCAAATCCACGGAATATGTGGACTTTTCATTTAAACCCTATGGTTCAGTTGGTTTGCTCCAAAATTGCTCATGTTTATTTTCCTGGATATGGCCCTAGGAGTGCAGCTTCGCTCTAAGCCAGATGGTCCACATCAAGTGAAAATTAATGTGTATTTGTGTACATGGAGGAGAAACACTAATTGATAGGACAAACAGATCCAGCTGTTTCAACATGGTGTTCTAAGGACAAAATCTGGGATGCTGACAATTGTTATGCATGAACGTTACGGTTGTGCAAGATTAGTAGTTTCCTATTAACAATTTGAGTGCCAGAGGGGTGTACAGCAACTCAGAAGAAAAGCGGTAGGGAAAAGTAATAATGTCCTATTCACTAATAATGCTTTTACATTTATATATCTGTTATATAGATATCAGTATTGTTATCTCTTTGCTTGTCTCCTATCATCACAAGGGTCCTATCTAGATGGCATTGTGAGGTTTTATATGTGTCCTGTTATCATCATCATCATCCTGCTTCAGATTCAGCCTCTGGGGCTGTAACATCTTCTTGAGATCAACGTACTCCATCCTTTCAAGAACTGACCCTCATTGAGGATTTGCTTGGTTTCATTTCCTTGCAGCAATCCAGAAAACTTTCTGTAGTGAAGCTGTGCTTTAGTTGCTGTTGCTAACATATCGGAAACTGGTTTCTGCTGACTTTGTAGTTGTCCACAGAACCCTGGTGTTGCTGATCTGGGCTGTAGGCTCAATGCTGCAATTTTCATACCACCCTTCTCTTTGACTTGATTGATAGCACAGTAATGAACTTGGAGAAAGAACTTTGCTTTAATTACCATGGGAGATAAAAGTTATTTCTCTGTAGACTAAGATTCCACACTTTATAGAAGCAGAGGCCTAATTTTCCAAATATCCCAGATACATTCCTACCGTCAATCATCCTCTTCAGTAGTCAAGATTGACAAGTGTAGTGTTATTTAGAGTATTTCACAAAACTATTTACATTTGGGTAACTCTCTGGAAGGGCGATGCACTTTTAATTCAATTTTATAATGCCACCTCAATCACTTCTATAAACTACAAGGGAGGAATGAAGAGCTGGGTGAATGGACTAGAGGTTAAGAATATCTTCCAGTGGGCAGAGGCACACACGTCACATCAGATCCAAACTAGATCTTGGTGAGTGTGGATTTGAACCAAGAGACGTTCTATGCAATCACAGACCACTGGACTTTAAGTATTCTGTTCAGAGGTGGTGAGATGGCTCAGTTGGATAATGCACCAGCTGTAGAATCTGTTCAAGTCACAAGGTCGCAGGTTCTAATCCCGGCAAGGTCAGCTCAGCCTTTCACCCTTCTGAGGTCATACTTGAAAAACGAGAGACAATCTTAATGTATTCTTCCTGGCCAAATACTTTCACAAAAAATAAGAAAAAAAAGACACGAGAGCTGATGCATGTTAGTGGACAGCATGATAATCCCTTGGCACTACTCCCTATAATATTTGTTCTCTCCAATGGAGCTTTCTATAGTTCCTGTTAAGAAAAAAGTGATAAAATTCCCATCATCTGTACAGCACCTGCATGTCTGTGGAGGGGCTAGTGTCATTCCCCAATGGACCGGTCCACGACTGGGCCTTGGCATCTACTGGTGTTTTCAGGTCTGACGCATGTTCCATAAATATACAGACAGGTAAAATATATAATAGATTCTGGAATTTTTCCTTTGTTGATCTGCACATTTATAACCCTCAGATATTTAAATTGGCACATCTCAATTTCATACATGCAACCCTGGAAACAGAACAAAAGCTCTCCTCACTTAAGGTCCAAATTTCTGCTTTGTTGGTTCTGTTTTGAAGAAAACTAGTAGATGTCCCAGATATTAGGGTTTACCTTTACAGGGTAATATATGTAATGTCTTCTAAAATTGACCTGCCTCAGTTATGAGCCTTTCTTGTTCTTAAAGCAGGACTATCACCCTATATTAAGTCCCCCTGAATAATTAGGCATATGGCGATTAGATTCTTAACAGCGCTATTATTGGGCACAAGTACCAAGTTCCTCCTTTTTCTGAGACTCACAGCCAGGCTCCTTGCTTTAGAGCCATCTGCGCGCCTGCGCCGTCAGTCTCTTCTGGTATCTTAAGGTACCATGCATTGCCTCCTAAAGGAGACCGGGACGGACAGAGCAGGGCCGCAGATGTCTCTAAGCCAAGATGTCTGCTTGCAAGCCTGGCTTCCTGTCTCCAAAGAAGGAGGATTACTTCAGAATGTGGTACTTGTGCCCGATAACATCTCTATTAAGAACCTAATCGCCATATGCCTAATTATTGGTGGGGACTTAATATAGGGTGATAATTCCTCTTTAATATTTCATCAGGAGTATGTACTATTAGGGATAGTTCTGATTTTTCAAATCCATATGTTTCCTTTTTCCGCATAAATCTATAAATTGATTGCTTTTGTGGTGTACTAACCCACAAATTATTTTAGTGAGATGATTGTCAACATGTCTGAATTATTGTTTCTGCAACTGATTATTTCCATACTTTTGTTTCTCTGTTTCTATTCCAGAGGGTTCTAAAAAAGGCTAGACCGATTATGAAGGGTACTTTTTCTTTATTGATGACCTGTCCTGTCCAACAAACATACATGATGCACATTAAATCAGGTCTTTTTGACTTTGAGCCTATTCTACATGTTCCTTCAAGCAGTGGGGGCACAGATCTGTGCTGCAGCAGCCTGGTCTCCTATTTTTTTCACTCTGTTCTGCAAAGCTACTGCATTGTCTTCAGCAGATTGTAGATTTGGTTACAACATATTGCAAGCTACTGCTCATTAAAGGGATAGTAATACTTAAAATGTAAAAAAAAATATGTTGTAGGGTTTATCCCCCTGAGTAAAACAAGAGTACTCCCACTGCTGAAAGGTGTTTCATTCAAAAGTTATTAATTTTCAAAGTTTAATTTTTTAGGTGCAATATCACAGTGGCCTGAAATTGTACAGTGGCGCTGTTGCTACACCATCCTATGGAGATTTATGGTCAATTGACCAGAGCTGTCCATAGGATCGTGTAGCAACAGCGCCACTGTACAATTTCAGGCCACTGTGATATTGCACCTAAAAAATTAAACTTTGAAAATTAATAACTTTTGAATGAAACACCTTTCAGCAGTGGGAGTTCCCTTGTTTTACTCAGGGGATTAAACCCTACAACATATTTTTTTTTACATTTTAAGTATTACTATCCCTTTAATTGAGTTTATGCTTCCACTTTGGGATGTCCCAAAGTCCTCGTGTCCCCCATTGGACAAAAGAGAAAAATGGATTTGATATTTTCAGATAAATTATTTTCTCTTCGTCCATTTGGGGGATACAGGGTATCCTATCCTTAGAAAACGTGTAGTCTATGTGGTTTGGGGGTACTCTGCCATGTCTTGGATTCTTGGCCTTGTATCTTTACTTTCCTATGCATTACTGGATGAAAACTGATTAGTGGGTGGAGCCTAAAAGTAAAATAGAGCCAGAGAGTAGGAGGAGTTAATTTTTAGAGATTATTAACTCTTGAAGTGCCCATCTTCTGGTAGACAGAAATGTACCCATGGTCCCTGTGTCCGCTAATGGACTAAGAGAAAAGGCTTTATTGATGAGTATAAAAATCCCTTTTTCTTTTCTTTGTATATTAGAGACTGCGCCCTGGGTAGGACACCAGTTGAGTTCCTAGTTGAGCATCTCTGACTCTTAATATACATTTATCTATAGTAAACCTCATCTACCACTTTTCTGCACATTTACTCAGTTTATCCAAATCTTCCTGCAGAGAAAAAACAACCTGCATTTCCTTACACAGCTTAGTGTCATCAGCAGATATTGAGAATTCAGACCGTTATCAGCCGCGGCGCGGGCAGTCTGTACTGTGCATGAATGCAGTGCGTGCAGCCATCTGTACTGCGCATGGCAGCTTCTGACAAACATACATTGGCGATATCCATTGGTTTACTTAACAGAAAAGCCCTACAATGTTTTTTTTCCATAAAAAAGTGGACTACTCCTCTAATGACTCCCCATCTTGGCTTTAGTCATGAGATAAATTGTTCCCTATTCTGTGTCCTGTTGGTATTCCTCTGTCACACAGTGTGAAGTACTGTCAGTAGTATCAGATTGTTTCACTGAGCATTGGGGTCCTTTGTTTTCCACTCTTTTGGCCTAGTTAAGCAAGCTTAAGTGGAGCAACAATTGAGCAAACCAGATGGACTTTAGGGGACAAATGAAAAATCCTAACATTTCCATTGATTTAATTTGTGTTTATAACACCTTTGAGTGCTAGAGTGGTCTCAGGAATTGCTTTGCAATGTGTTTGGACCTCTCTTGACCTCTCTCAGTAACATTTTAATCAAAGACAATTTTCATGTGTCCCCTATGGGTCAGTCCGCATGCTCCAGAATTGCTTGCTGAAATAAGTCCTTGATTTTGTAACCATGTGTGTTCTGTCAAATGTTTCTTTTACAATACGACAATATTCACGTCTGCAGG
This sequence comes from Rhinophrynus dorsalis, assembly GCA_037306005.1. Classification (NCBI taxonomy): domain Eukaryota; kingdom Metazoa; phylum Chordata; class Amphibia; order Anura; family Rhinophrynidae; genus Rhinophrynus; species Rhinophrynus dorsalis. The sequence continues at coordinate 627,253,522 of CM074718.1, forward strand.
AAGAGAAATACAATAAATAGAAATCCTAGCATTTATGTGCAAACCACAGGAAAGTTAGGATGCAGTAATTATTTCTTTTTGACTCTTGTAAATCATCATGGTGTCTTGTGCTTCTTGTGCAAGAGTTAAAATATCTGCATTTCATTAGTACCGCATCCTGTTCTAGGCTCCTTGAAGCCAAATCTAGTCCAGATGGGGGTTCAGCCTTTCTTTCTTTCTCTTTGTTTTTAATTTAATTTTATTTATTTATTATATATTTATCCCCTGGATGTCAGGGACGTCTCAAAAACAATGGGCTGCACACCCTCAGGTCCTCAAGGGGTTAACAACTGTGCCAATCTTTCAAGTGGTAATCAAAAATAAACATAAACAATAACACCTATGATGGTGATACTGAATCTTATTTGTCAAGGTACCCCTAACGTGCAGCCTTGAATTTCTATGGTGCCACTAATACGTGACATAATATGTGACATCCCCAAGGTCCCACTAGCATGTAGTCTGGAATTCCCAAGGTCCCCCTAGCATGTAGTCTGGAATTCCCAAAGCAACCTGAACAAACAGTCTGAAATTCCCAAGGCAACCCTAGCATGCAGTTTGTAATTTCCAAGGCAATCCTAGCATGCAGTTTGTAGTTTCCAAGGTAACGCTAGCGTGCAGTTTGTAATTTCCAAGGCAACCCTAGCATGCAGTTTGTAATTTCCAAGGCAACCCTAGCATGCAGTTTGTAGTTTCCAAGTTAACGCTAGCGTGCAGTTTGTAATTTCCAAGGCAACCCTAGCATGCAGTTTGTAATTTCCAAGGCAACCCTAGCATGCAGTTTGTAATTTCCAAGGTAACCCTAGCATGCAGTTTGTAATTTCCAAGGTAACCCTAGCATGCAGTTTGTAGTTTCCAAGGTAACGCTAGTGTGCAGTTTGGTATTTACAAGGTATCCCTAGAATGTAGTCTGACATTCCCAAGCTAACCCTTTCTCACAGTCTGGAATTGCTAAGGTAGCCCTAGCATGCAGTCTGGGATTCCCAAGGTAACTCTAGCATGCAGCTTGTAATTTCCAAGGTAACCCTAGCATGCAGTTTAGAATTCCCAAGGTCCCCCAAACACGGAGTCTGGAATTCCCAAGGTAACCCTGGCATGCAGTTTGGAATTTCCAAGGTAACCCTAGCATACAGTCTGGAATTTCCAAGGTAACCCTAGTATGCAGTTTGTAATTTCCAAGGTAACACTAGCCTGCAGTTTGGAATTTCCAAGGTAACTCTAGTATGCAGTTTAGAATTCCCAAGGTCCCCCAAACACGCAGTCTGGAATTCCCAACGTAACCCTAGTATGTAGTCTGGAATTCCCAAGGCAACCCGAACAAGCAGTCTGGATTTCCAAGGTAAACCTAGCATGCAGTTTAGAATTCCCAAGGACCCCAAAACACAGTCTGGAATTCCCAAGGTAACCCTAGCATACAGTTTGTAATTTCCAAGTATCCCTAGAATGCAGTTTGTAATTTCCAAGGTAACCATAGCATGCGGTTTAGAATTCCCAAGGTCCCCCAAACACGCAGTCTGGAATTCCCAAGGTAACCCTTGTATGCAGTCTGGAATTTCCAAAGTAATCCTAGTATGCAGTTTAGAATTCCCAAGGTAACCTTAGCTCACAGTCTGGAGTCTCTAAGACACCCCTAGCACGCCATCTGGAATTCCAAAGGCACCCCTATGACACCCTCTGGATTTTCCAAGGTACCCCTAGCACACTGTCTGGAATATTCTATGTACCTGCATCACGTAGTCTGGAATCTTCAAGACGCACTTTACATTTTATAGGCATTTATCAAGGACATAATGGACACAAATACATACATTTATACTCTAAGAATAACAAAAACAAGTATATTATGTACAACAATTCCTTAAATACCCATTTAAAACTCAATATTCACATTTTTGTCAGCAGATTATAGAGAAAAGGGGCACAGTAAGCTGGTAGCCATGGCACGTCAGTGTCACAGCACCCTAGCTGAGGACCCACTGCCCTGGGTACTAGAGATTGCTCCAACATATTGACAAGCAATGCTCTGCAGTTTTTGAAATAAGTATCTTATGCACTTAAAGGGATAGTAATACTTCACTTTAACTTTATTTTATTTTGTAGACATTAAAAAAACATGAAGAACGATATAAGTCTTATCTCTCAAACCTTTATGGTTTAAGAGATATTCACAAGCAAAGTTTCCCCTCCCACCCCTTTTACCTAGTGTAAGCCATCTCTTCTCAGATGTGAATCTGGTTGTAAGACCAGACAGATAACAGCAGGGGACAGTCTTCTTACAGTGAAAACAATGAAAGCCCTTCCCCCCCCCCTTGACAAGCTTTTCAGATTTTTCCCTTATCTTAATTGAAGATTGTCCCTCTGTGCAGTCTACCTGGGCACCTCCCTTCTGCTTTGGCTCAATAGTGTGACATCAGTAAAAGGGGCGGGAGGGGGACACTTTGTCATTGAATTACTCCTGAACTACAACTCTGACAGAACTGAAATAACACTCTCCAAAGTCCAAATACTATGATGATTAATTAGAGCTGTTTTTATTATGAAACATTACTATCCCTTTAAGAAAATAAAAGTGATTCAGGAATAATCAAATTACACCACAGGGGACACGCAAGACACTCCATTGAATAAAATAGGTCTTTTAATGCCTTAAGTACTAGAGTTCTCCATAGAGACTTCTCTAGCAGTTAAGGGATTTAAAAGCCTCAATTAAATTAAAGGGAGTTTTGGGAGTTTTTATTTCTCTTCTGTGGGGATGGAAGTGGAGACCGCTGTGCCCTTGTTTAATTCTTTTTTGTTTTGCAGCATTGGTGTGGTAGTCCTTGCCTACCTGCCCGGCACTTAGAAACGAACATTTATTTATTGATCGATTTATTGTGTGTTTGTGTTTCTTTATTTGGATAATCCTTGCTGGTTAGGAGTGATTAATTTTATTGGCCTATGGGCTGTATGTTCAGAAGAAAAGTGGAGGAATTCTGGGGCAGATTATTTGCACTATAGGGGCGAACTAAAACGTCCCATTGATGTATATATGGATTTTTTCCTCTTTAGGAAAATACATGACGGCAAAGATTTATGTCGAAATTGTCTAAATTACCAGGATTTGTGGCAGGCAAGTAGTTAACCATATCATTGCTGGGGATCTCAGTAAGACATTTGTCCCTCTGCCGTCCATTGGGTTATGGACATTTAAAATGAATTGCTTTCAGTTGAGATTTAGGTCCGTATGTTCAAAACAAAAAAAGGAGTTCTGGGGCAAACCATTTGTACTGTAGGGGAGAACCAAAAATTCCTATTGATTTAAATGGGGATTTTAACCCCTTTAATACTAGAAAAGCAATGCTTTGGCGATCTTTATTTAGCATTCAAGGGGTTAAAAATTCTATATTAGTGAGAGGCAACAAGATTTCCTCCTGAATGCTTGAGAGGTCTCCAACACATACTACTAAAATGGTTATCGCTAGCACTGAAAGGATTAACCTTTAAATCAATTTCATTTTTGGGAAGTTGAATTTGGTTTGTGAGTATGTGCGCGTGCGTATTCACCTCCACACAAGACCTTCTTCTCTCTACCCCTCAGCTCAATTCCAGCTCCAGCTTGCCCCCGGATCTTCTCCTCAAGTACCCCAAAAGTTGAGGCTTTTTAAGAATGTCCTGGACTCAGAATAGGTGAAATAATTAGAATGAATGATCCTCTAATTACATAACTGTGCTCAGGCAGGGAGATCCTCAAAATTGGCACCATTAGGGGTACGTGAGGATTGTGGTTGAGAAACTGCTGTAGAATATCTGCCTTGATTTGTTTATCTGACCACAATTTAAAGTAAGTGTGGAAAAGGGGGGGACTGGCCATATGTGAATAATACCCATCCTATATTAATGGGAATTGTTTTGTACCATGCTTGCTCCTTTTATGTTTGCTCATGTGTGCAAATGTTTTTTCTGTGCACAATTAAAAATACATAAAAAGGGAAATGACCAAGTGTCAGTAACACCTAGCCAACATGAGTCTAATTTTTTTTTTCCCATGTCATACAACAAACTCTATACTAAAAAAAATGGCAAGCACTCTTCCACTGTTCCACCAATTTTTTCCTTAATACTGTCAGACAGGACCGTGTTAGTTTGTAGGCGCATATAGCTGTAAAATGAGTACCATGGATCCTTTTGCCTTTTCCCATGTGTTTAAACGGAATAATTCCAGTTTGGGAAGCTTGTCAAGAAGAAAATGGAAATATTAAGTACCACAGAATGTTCTGCCCAGTCACGGTCTCCAGGGATCATCTGTTCTCATGGGCTTGGAGAAGTTCCATTGTTGATCCTGCCAGTGTTAACTCATTCTGATGTATGGGCAGTTCAAATTTTTCAGGAGCTATGAAAAAAACACACAAACCTCTCAATATAGAAAAGTGTAAATAAATTACAGAAACCTTCTGAAGAACCAGACACAGAAATGTTATGTTATGGGCACCTTGTGGCTCAAGATTTGGTTGGCTTACTAATCTCCCTTTTATAGGAAGACAACTTTTTGGGTCCAGTCTAGGCACTTCATTAGTGAAGCTGCTGGAGACAAAAGCACGCTCTTGCCTCAAATTGCACCTACACATGCCTTTTTTCCCTAAGATGTGTTTGTTTACGTTACTCCGGCCAGTTTGGGGCACCAGGAGTTCAACCTCTCCCCCCTCCTCAGGCCCACCCTACCCCAAAGCCCAAACAGGCTTGGTAGAAAAAGAAGTGTGCTCAGAAGACTAATGCTAATATTTTTAAGATGCAGGGAGTCTTCATTGATGGACCAGTGGGTTTTACAGGTTATCTAGGAAGGGTAGTGCATAGATCATAAATACCTTCCACCTAAACATTATTTCTGTCCAGCGTTCATCAAAATATGTTTCTGGCACATCTATTCATAGATGCAGTACCTTCTTTCTGGAAAAGCAGGTGTTGGTTCCAATTCCAGCACAGGAACGATTCACCAGATTTTGCGCCAATCTTTTTGTTCTTTCCAAGTTTCTCAACTAGTATTTGCTTGCTCTCTCCTTCAGGATGGAATCACTGTAATCTGTTATTGATTCCATTTGTCCAGGAGAACTTGTTGCCTCCCTGAATCTCCAGGAGACTATCATCTCTTCCTATGCTCTGTTTTCTAGAGCAGTCATTACCAGTTCATTGCTCTCTCCTTTGGGCAAACGTCTAATCCAAAGATCTTCACGAAGGTCATGGCTGCTTTGGCAGCTCACATCCATGGTCAAGGAATATCCTTGACTCTTTACTTAGATGACATTTAACTCAAGGCTCCTTCAGTAGCTGTGTTCTGTTCACAGATTCTAGACTGCTTTCTCATCCTGGAGCAATGTGCATAGGTGCTCAAGAAATCCTTGTCAGGTGCTTTATTTCTTAGGCATGATTTGATACTCTCTAAAGGAGGGTGTTTCTACCAGAGGATAAGATCCTGGCCCTGTCTCTTCATGTGACTAATGAAAAATCCTGGCCGTTGGCGATTGTAAGGGACTATATGTGCGTTCTTGGTTTCTTTGTGTCCACTCTGGAGCTGTTCCCTATGCTCAACTCAACACAAGGGGGCTACAACTTGACATTCTCGGAAGCTTGTCAAAACAACGCTCTCACATGTCATGTCCCTGTCTCCACAAGCAAAGGAGGACCTTTTCTGGTGGCTACACCATACCCACCTAAAGCTGGTATGTCCAATTGCCATACCGGAATGGGTGGTGGTCACCACGCACGTTAGCCTGAAGGGCTGGAGAGCTACCTTCAGTCACCTAAAGGGTCCCTGGACTGGGGAGGAGAGTCTTCTTCCAATCAATATTCTGGAAATCGTGCGTGTATATAAATATATATATATATATATATATACATCATCACAACACTCCAGTTCATCATCATCACTGCCATGCACATCTGCCTCATTGTAGGTTGTACCCTTTTTTCCCCTTTGATCTCTTGTTATGCTGCCCTTTTCATTTGTTGAAAACAAAGGCTTTAAACAACTGATGTCATTTGTTGCACCCTGCTGGAATATCCCTAGTCTGTTATTGTTCAAGCAAGGTTATGTCAGTATTACTTAAGCTGGAAGTTAGTGTTGTGGGCAAAGGACAAAGGCAGTCCCCCTGCTAACAAGTTTTTCAAGGCATATGTTGCTTTAGGAGTCTGCTATGTATTTCTCCACTTCAGCCCTTAGAAGAAGTAATATTGTGTTGGGAAATGTTGCAGTCATAGAAAACATAGGTGAAATATGGCAAAGTTCTGGCAGGAAATGTATTAGCAGTGGTGGAAAGGAGAACATTTTATGTATTGTTTGTATGAGAGAACTTTTGAGAGAGGGGGAAATAGTTGTTTTTTTGTGAAAATTTGGGCAGAAATCCTACCACTGTTGATGTAGTATACTTGGATTTGCAAAAGCCTTTGATACCGTGCCTCATAGCAGGTTACTGCATAAATTAAAACGTTTCAGTTTGGGAGGTGAATGGGGGCATGGCAGCTACTTTATTATGGCAACCAAGTGGCTGAGAATAGAATAGGTTGGCATTTTTCCTAAACAAAAGGATCCATTAGCCACTGTTCCCAGTTACAGTAGTTCATAGGCAGAGCATGCTGCAACTTCACTACAGTCAACATGAAATTGTACTGTGAGGTGATTGCAATAATTATCATTCTCATAATGTATTTATAAAGTGCTAACATATTCCACTTCTCTGTGTAGTATTATTGGACAGCAAAGCAGATGGCTTTTGGTCTCTAATGGGCACTACAGGAGACAGTTATATTTGGCTCTTCTATTTGCCATCCCCAGTTTGACTGGCACTTGTACCCAATGTCTGTCATTCTGTCCACTGTAACCAATGAGCAGTTTCTCAGGTGTGCAGGTATTTTCATGCAACGTGCAGATTTTATGTCTACGCCCAAGGGCCTTTTTAAATCACTGCTGGGCCTGCCAAGGAATAAATATTATGATCCATTGGTTGCTCAAGAGATCTCCAGAGCATTGCTTCTCCATGCACGTGCTAAATAAATACCTCTGCCAGTATTCCTTTTCTGCCAGTTTGGTGCCCAGTGCATTCTGAAGCCAAAAAGTCCACTTTCCTTTCTTAAAGTTTCAGAAAATAATATATATATATTTTTTTTATTCAGAGTAGGTGGCACTAACAAACCATTGCTTCTAAATGTGTAGGTTCTGATAAAAAAAAAATATGTATGATGTGAGAGTTTTATGGCAAAATAATCCTAAAAGTGAACAACATTAACAGAGTGAAAACATATGTAGTGCTTAGAGATTTTATAATGTAGCACCTAAGGGGTTAAAGTGAGTTCTTGCGTTTATAGCAATTTTCCACAAGTTGAATTTACTTTTGGCTTTGTAGAATTCGGTGTGCTCAGATGCAATGATGAGAGCTTACACCTAGCTTAGCACAATAATGGGCATTCACACCCATCCTGAGCAGACTCTATTTATGCCCAGATTATTACAGAGGAAAAGTGACGATTAAAACATGTTACATTAAAGTCGTGGATGTTTTTGACTGTGAGGGGCCCTTCTAACAGTGGTCCCTGGGAGGTTGCCCATTACGTCCTGTTGCACTAAGCTCTACCTTCTATATGCTGGATAATGCTAGCATGTACTTTCCTTCACTCCCTTTTAATAACCAGGTCCTTGAACTGTATTAAATGTATTAGTGGTGCATCAGGTGTAGTAGTAGATTTTATTTTATTGGCAAAAAACAGACAACAAAAACAAACAAACATTGCTATAGAAGAACGTTGTCCAAACTTTTTCCCAATGGACCAGAAGGTAAAATGAATGCTGAATCAAGGGCCAGACACTGCTAAATAATGTAATAGTATTAAAGACACACATGCACAAAATGAGAGCTCATTCCTTCTGTTATTTACTAGCAAAGAAGCAAAGCATTGTTTGTGTGAGAAGAGGCAATGAGAATGTAATCTGTCTGACACCCCAGCCTTGTTCCACTGGTAGTTACAGACCCATATGTATACACTCTGGCACCCATCCTTGTTCTATTGTCTACTGGTAATCAAATGAGTCCTGGAGAAGACATGGCGGAAAAGAGGGCATTGGGAGGTGGATAAAATAATAGACTGTTGGTAAAGAGAGATGTCTCTATTCCACTACACTTGCCTTGTCTGCTTTTCCTTGGTGCTTGAAAGGTTAATAGCAAGAATGCAATTAGCAGTTCTAGATTGCATACCCCAGCTATGTCCCACTGCCTTGTGTCAATAAGGGGTGGGTGAGGCCTGTGTGGGCTGGGTAACATTTCATTCAGTCTTTAGTGATTCATTTTTCTCTGTTAATATTTTGAACTAAAAGTTTTGAGTTCCATGTACAGTCACAAAGTTAAATATTAACCCTCTGAGTGCCAGAAGGGTACGCAATGCATTGCATACCCCTCTGGCACTCAAAGGGTTAAAGCTTTTATTTTCTTCCAAAGATGCGATGGGAAAGTAAAAAGTGTAGCAATTCTGGGGCAAACCAGGTACACCATGGGGAACACATTAAAATTAACCTTAATTTAGAAAGGTATCCAAAGTGCAACTTCTCCAGCCATCAAAGGGTCAAAAATCTCAATTTGTATTTTTTCCCTGTGTAGTAACTTGATTTATTAGTTGTTCCCTATGGTGCAGTTGTTTTATTTCACTTTTTTTATACATATGTCTTAAAGTCTTTCCTATGTCCTTCTCTGTTCACATTAATTAAATACCCAAGAAGAGAGAGAGACACACACAGAATATCAACTCTTTAATTTCAGAGCCATTGGCTAGTTTCTATCATTGAGATAAACAGACAAAATTATTGATGATCCAGAACTGTGGTAGTCAACATGAGATCCTCCAGCTGCTGCGAGATCAGTCATTTGATTTTGTGCAAAGATGGGAGTTGTCTGTCAGCAGCTGGAGCGCTTCCCATTGTACATCCCTTCTCTAGAACCTCACTGGCAGGGGTGTATTTAGTCATTAAAGGGCCTTGGTGCAAACATTTTTTGGGGTTCCCAAGACAAAAATATTCCCACATATGCAACCCCTTGGATTCTGGCACAACCGCACTTTTTTCACCCCATGTAGATATGCCCCTGCTTCCTGGATTCCTAAATCACTTGTTTTACAATAAAACAAAATGTACAGAAATATTTTAAACTAATTGAAGAGCCACTGCCAGCCGGTTGTGGGGCAGTCATGTGCAGCAGAAACTGCCAGCGCCACAGCGATAGCAGTCTCTACTGCGCATGACTCAGGCGTTACACGTGTTTTAGCGAATTATTAAATACTAGTTGTACAGCCCGTTACACGGGCCACAGTGCCACTGCCACCTGGTCATGGGGCAGTCCTGCTGCGCGGGCAGTCTCTACTGCGCATGTTGCTGCTTTACACACGTTTTAGCGAATTATTATTATATATAATATGATGTCTGTTCTCTCCGTGTGTCACAGGCATACTGCAGTGCTTTCTTTTATGTTTCGCAAGTGACACCAGTTATACCAGCCTTGCCAGTCTTTACCCATTTAAACTTGGCAATTACTTGGGATGGTTAAAACAGAGGTTGTGCACTGAAAGGAGCTATAAAAATATTAGAGATATAATTGGAAAATAAACACAAAGTATAGGAGGACATACTACAATAGAAACAAAAGCATAGGGCCGTATGCACAAAGAGAGTGGAACAATTCCTGTGGTCAGACTGCATTTTGTAAGGGATGAAAAAAAGGTCTCATTAATTCAAGTGGGGCCTTGAACCCATTGAATGCCAGTGCGTTTTCCAGCACATTGCTTCACAATGTTGAGAGACCTTTCTTGCATTCAATATTGAAATACAGATCCCTTCGTTAACAACCAGTCATTTATAGTTCAACAATGACTGGAGAGCCAAAACTTGCCTGTTTTGGTCTAGCCTATAACACCAGAAGGGTCTAGTTGACCCTTCAGCACTCAGAGGGTTAATAAAGTAATACAATACTTGTGTTCTATTGTATGAGCATGATTTGGCCACATCTGCACCATATTGTACCTATTATAATTCGCTTGTTGTGGAAGGCTTGGCCTGAATTTGTGGGAGGGACTGCAGGCTGTCATAAGAGGGGCAGCAGCCCCTCCCACCTGCTGCATATAGTGTGTTCCCCCTCCCCCCTTTGGCATCCAAGCCCTCTTTTTTTAAATATTGTTATTAGGTCAGCCCTCTAATCAGGCTGTCCTTGTCAAATCTTTCTCCGGGTCATGCATTTGCCTGGGGGGGCGCCACATTGTTTCCATTCATACACTTCCTAGAAAGTCTTCTGCTGGAAGCCCCGAGCACAAGTGATAATGTTGGGTTTACCTCTGTCAGGGCCTGAAGTACCATTGGAGCAGCAGATGCAAAGCACTGTGGTCAAGCTAAATTTTAAGGCTTCATTTAATGCTGAAAATAGAAAATGTTTTGGACTTTTTGGTACTTTATTGTGAAATGGGGGCCCCCAAACTACTTTGCACCAGGGCCCTCATCCACTAGATTCACCACTGAGCTTTGTGATGTAATGATCTTTCTGATCCGTGGCTAGGGAGATCAGCTGCATCTCACTGACAAGGCACAAGAAGGCCAACTGTACATCTGGGGTGAGCTGCTTCTCTTGATCAGAGAGGTATTGTCTGAGACATAATGGCCGGGATCTGTATGATGAAGGTCTCCATTCTCACCTATACGTCTTTTTCCAGAATTATTTTCTCTGTAGGGCACTTGTAAGCTAAAAGGGATTGTGCCCTGGGTAGGTTACTAGTCCTAATTAGTTGAAAATCGCTGACCGCCGCTATGAATCGTGGTGTGTGAATAAGACTGATGGACTCAAAAGACCCGGAGTGATATTGAGGCAAATCAACTGCATCATAGCCAATAAAAAATCCCTGAATCCCGTTATTTTAAATGGTGCTTTTAACTCTGTGGTTTGTATCACATTACTTCTTAGACCACTCTAGCGTTCAAAGGGTTAAAAGCCCCATTTAAATCAACTTGTATTTTTATTTGTCCATAACCCTTTAAGGACCGGCCATGCAGCCGGCAGTTAAGGCCCATGGGGTATTTTTTTTTTTTTTTTTTGCACCCATTGGAATCAGGGGTCCTTGAACGGTGTGCAGCAGACTTTTTCCCATTATGGTACTGGCATGTCATGGGTCATTAAGGGGTTAATGGTGCAATTGGTTTGTTCCAGAATTTCTTCAGTTCTTCTAGGATGTTACTCAGTCTCTTAATGTATGTTTTCTCTTTTCCAGATCCTTCTAGGAGAGACCCTGTCTGTATATTTTAAAGATCTGCGATCCAATGCTTTTGTCAGAAATCCCTACGTGGCCTCTATTTACAAAGCTATTGGGACATTCATCTTTGGAGCAGCAGTGAGCCAGTCCCTAACAGACATTGCTAAGTACACTATAGGACGCCTAAGGCCTCACTTCATAGACGCGTGCAGACCCAACTGGACTAAGATCAATTGCAGCTTGGGATATATTGAAAACTTTGTTTGTGAAGGGGATGCAACGAAATCCGCTGAAGCACGGTAAGTGTAATGTTAATTTGTCTATAGATCTTACCGGATTTCAGTAAGGACAGTCTATGGAAATCATCTCTGATGCAAAGGTTCATTAAACACTTTTCTTATGCAAATTTCTGGAAACCAGGATGTTGGCACTGAACTCTGACATGCTGGCACTAACTCATCCACCACATGCAAAAATAGGACTATGGCCTTCCATTAATAACTCCTTAGTAAAGAGATCTCCAGTGCATTGGAATAAGTATCTCTTAATTTGGTTAACAGAAGGTAGTCCTTGATACAGCAATCTGTTGTATCTGTTTTTGCATTTTATATGCATTTACTTCTCACTACAGCTGGCTTCTAATGCAGAACAAAAGTATATAGCCATAATTGTCTGCTGTATGAAGAACACATATTGGGTCTTTTTGTTGAACTGATTGCCCTTAGAGTCTGATATTTTCTGGGTATACATTCTCTTTTTACCCTTTAGAAGCTTATTGCTGAAATCATCTGGCATCCAAGGGGTCAACATAATGCAGTGGTGTCCGTAGACATTTTTCCAGGGGGGGGGGGCAAAGCCATAATATGACCCCCAGGCCAGCCCATCTAGCCCCTTTATTTATATGGAGGAGGGTAATTGTAGGGGGGGGCAAGTGCCCCCCTTGCCCCCCCCTCCGGACGCCCATGACATAATGTTATATTAAACTTTTCACCATGTGTCTGTATCATCAACTCCCTGCTTGCACAATGCCTCCTGCTGCTCTTTCTTTCACATCTGCTTGGTTTGTGCTTCTGAGCCGACAATGTGTTTAACAGACTGACGATGCACAGAACATCACTCTAACTGTTGAACCATCCATTCTTTCCACCTTGTTGGAAATGTTTGAAAGATCACATTTTCACTCCCCTTTTCATAGTGATGTGACATGTTAGTGTATTACAGGTCTGGAAAATCTGACTTCATGTTAGTCATGGTTTCAGCAAAAATAATTATGAAAAAAAAACATAATCGTGGATTTTTTTGACATCTAAAAAACAGGACACAGAAATGTGTACAATGAAAGCTTCCTCAGAAGAGGTGTCTCCTGGGTAATTCTGTGCACATTAATGCCTAGAAGAGTTGTGTTTATACAGCAAAACAATACAGTTGTTATAACTTGAATAAACCCTTTGAATGCCAGAAGGGTACACAACGCATTGCGAAGTGAGTACCCTTGATGTACTCAACAAGAAAAAAACATAAAATATGTTTATTCCATTATATACTATTCTTATAACATTTAACGATATACTGTATGTAAACATTTGCATGTTTACATAAAATGGAAACTGTGTGAAATTATATGTGCTGTTTATCAGCAGGATGTGGCATCCATTTTCCTTTGCCCTTGTCTCTTCTGGGTTGGGACGCTGTACTCTACTGGGCCATAGTCATCAAGAAAAAGAGGTACAATTCTGAAGCAAACTGACTGAACCATAGTTGAGAAATGAACACTCTCAATTATTTAAATTGTGCTTTTAAAAAGATGGTAATGTTTCACAAAAACAGCAGCTCAGGTTAATCTTCACAGTATTTGGGCCATGGAAAGTGTTATTCCAATACTGTCAGAGTTGTAGTTCAAGTAATTGAATGATAAAGTATCCCCCTCCCGCCCCTTTTGCCTAGTGTAAGCCACCTCCCCTCAGATGTGGAATCTGGTCCTGGGACTGCTCACCTCAGAGCAGCAAGACTGTCAGGATAGATCACAGAGAGGGACAATCTTCAGTGAACATAAGGAAAAGCCTGAAAAAACTGTTAAGGGGGACAGGGTTACTATCCCTTTAATCCACTGACTATTACAGAGGTCCCCAACATGTTGCAAAGCAACGTGTTGGAGACCTCTAGTATTTAAGGGTTAAAACCCCTTTTAGGTCAATGGGAATTTGAGGATGTTTGTATTTTAACTCTATAGTGCAGTTGGTTTGCTCTAGAATTGCACCTGTTGCAATGAATAAGATCCAACTATGTAGGACACAAGTAGGAGAGAGGAAAGCAAAGGGAAACTGCTTCTCCTCAGCCTGCTGTAAAAAGCACATGTAATACCATATATCAATCTCATATAGATCTCTATGGAACATTTTACATGCCATGTATATGTGAATGTTACAGCATACTGCTTACCTCCCAACATGTCAAATGGCCAAAGAGGGACACTTGTGTTTTAGCCGGTGTTACTGTGGACCAGCTGGTGGGATGGGCATTATTGAGAATTTTTAGGTTATTTTATCACCCATTAACATCAATTTGTATAACTGAATAAATGATTTAATACAAGACTAAAGTATTTTATTTACACAAACTAATTTATAAATACATATACTGAACTTTAAACAAACTTTAATGTGAGTGTTATTGCTGTGGAACAATTTGATATACTTGTATATATATTTCACTGTCGTCCAATACAGGTCACTGGTACTCTACTCCGGGGAGGCGTAAGTCCCCTTTAATAGGCAGGAACAATTATGCAAATAATTTGCAAGGGGCGGAGCCTCCCCTCTTACTTAAGCCACCTTCTGGCCAGAGCCACCCATATTGATTTGTTCCTGGTGTGCTTCCACACCAGGTAGAGAACATCTATGCATCTTAGTATTTTATTATTTTTTTATTCAAATATGGAATACCACCATTAGGAGGGTGACCATGGCTGTGAATTGCCCTCTTTAAAGTGGCTGGTGCAGCTTCCAGGGATTTCCTGTGGACCTATACCCTGAAGAGGGGACAGCTTGTGTTAAGCAGCTCCCCTGTTGGGGAATTTACCTCTGGTTCTTTCCCTCCCTATCATGGTCACCTGAAGACAGAAGTCAGCAAGGAAGGTGAGTCACCCATTGAGTGCTGAAGGTCCACTTGTCCCCACAGTGTCCCTTTGATGGGCTTGTATTTGGGAGTTTTAATACACTCCAGCACTCATAGGGTGTTTTTATTGCATTATTACTGTTTATGCAATTTCTGTGTTATTCTCTGAGTTTTGGAGCATTGGGTATTCATTTATTTATGTTTCTCATGTGTTTCATGCTTGTTTGGGCACTTTTTAATGTTTTCTTAAACTTTATTAAAAATGGTGTTCCGCGCCTTTAAGCGCGGCTTTTTCCCGCTCAGACGCAAGGGCTCCTTTACTCTCTATGGGAATTCACAGTATGGGACATATCTCTGGAACCGCTTGTCACAGCAACTTCAGAGAGGGCTCATTTTAATTCTAGGCTCCTGCTCTATCATCCGGAATGTGTTTTATTTATGTGAGGTGTTCAGGGGGGCTTCGGGCACTGTTTGGGGTACTTGTAAGGAAAAACTACATTTCCCATGAGCGCTTGGTTCGCGCTCGTTTCTGATTGGCTGTCACGACGGCCGCCATTTTGTGGTACTTTTCCTAGGCGAGTACACTACGCAGGGACCGAGCCTTCTCTCTCCTCAACAGATTAACCCTTCGCTGGCCAGATAAGTCCGTTTTTAGAACATTTCTGGGGTGAAACTTTAATCTTATCACTTTTTCTGGGTGATAGTGTTATTAGTGGGGTATATTGACGCTGTGAGCATGTCTACTTCACTGGAGCTAGGGGCTAGACCCAAGTCTAAGGAGGATGGGGGGTCCGCTACCCCCATGGCGTTTTGCTCCTCTTGCCACATTGGGCTGGATGGCGATAATGTGGGGGATCTATGCCCTAATTGTACTGGTCAAGATAGCAACCCTGGGCTTCCCAGCCACGCTATTGAGCCATCTTGGGTGAAGGAGTTTAAAGCTGCCACTAGGGATCTCAGATCCACACTTCAACTCTTTCCCTCTCAGGTACAGGGGGCTCTCCAGGTCTGGCAGACCCCCTCTACTATCAGGACCTCCCTGCCTAAGCCACAGGGAGCTCCTGATATCACTGATTCTTCTGAAGAAGAACTTTTACAGGATTCTGATGCTGAGGAACGTACTGTTATTGAATCTAACAGGTCCATTGGGGACCCCTATGAGTGTGACCCTGAAGTTTCGGCTGAGGGTCTGATCAGAGCGGTTCTGAATACGCTCAACCTTCCTCTGACTCAGGAATCCACTTATGATCCTACTGATGTTTTTCAGAAAAAGCCATCTAAGCCTGTTGTTTGTTTTCCAACTAACCCTACTCTTGCCCGTCTGGTCTCTGAGGCATGGAAGAATCCTGATAGATCTTCCTCTGTCTCCAAGAAGTTTGCCAAACTTTACCCTTTTCCTGAGGCGGAGCTGGCAAAATGGGTTCATCCTCCCAAAGTGGATGCTCCTGTGTCTAGACTATCCAAATCTACTGCTTTGGCTGTCTCAGATGCCTCTGCCTTGCAGGACTGGACGGATAAGAAACTAGAGCTCTCTCTTAAGTCTATTTTTGCCTCCATTGGCACAGCCATGCGCCCCACTTTTGCTGTGGCATGGGTTAATAGAGCTATTGCGGCCTGGACTGAACGACTGACTGAAGCGGTTCGCCAGGATGCGCCTGTATCTGAACAGTTGCAGCTTCTTGCTAATATCACTGAAGCTCAGAACTATGTTGCTGATGCTGCTTTTGATGCTGTGCGCATGATGGCGAGGGCCTCCACTTCTTCTGTGGTGGCTAGACGCGCTCTTTGGCTGAAAATTTGGTCTGCTGATACAGCCTCTAAGAAGGCTTTGCTTTCCTTGCCCTTTCAGGGGAATTTGCTTTTTGGGTCTGAACTCAAAGAAATGATCAGTGAGGCTACTGGCGGTAAAAGTACTCTTCTACCCTCAGTCTTTAAGAAAAAGTTTCCAGCCAAACGCAATCGGTCCTTTCGTTCCTTTCAGACTGAGACACGCTCCTCGGCCCAAACGGGTCCTCCCACTACGCGCTCCTCCTCCAAGCCCAAACAGTCCTGGAGGCCCAAAGTTGCCTCCAAGGCCAAGACCTCCAAGCCGGCTTCGGCATGACTCGCCGAACCCGGGTCCGCATCCGGCTGTAGGCGGTCGTCTCCGCATCTTTCGACGGACTTGGGAGGAGTCAGTGGCGGACCCATGGGTTCTTCAGGTGGTGTCAGAGGGATACAGGATCCCTTTCTCTTCCCTTCCTCCTTTTCGGTTCCATTTTACTCGTCCTTCTCAGGAACCCACAAAAAGGCGTCTGTTCGACGACGCTATTCAGGATCTCTTGGACAAAGAGGTCCTGGAGGCGGTTCCTCAGGGGGACACAGGTTCAGGATTCTATTCCAACCTGTTTGTGGTAGCCAAAAAGGACGGAGGAGCTCGTCCCATTTTGGATCTCAAAGATCTCAATGCCTATGTGGTGACTTCCCACTTCCGCCAGGAGTCCCTGCGCTCTGTGATTGCAGCAATGTCTCCAGGGGAGTTTCTTGCCTCCCTGGACCTTCAGGATGCTTATCTTCACATCCCTATTCATCCAGAGAGCAGGCGGTATCTCAGGATTGCCTGCCACAGGGGACACTTTCAGTTTGCAGCGCTCCCCTTTGGGCTGTCTTCAGCCCCTCAGGTCTTCCAGAGGGTGTTGGGCTCCTTGATAGCGGTGCTCCATCAGGATGGGATCAGAGTGACCCCCTACATGGACGATCTCCTACTGAAGGCCTCCTCAGCGGAGCTTCTCCACCAGCAATTACAGATGTGCATGCACACCCTGAACCGTCATGGCTGGATCCTGAATCTGGACAAGTCGGACTTGATTCCATCTCAGAGGCTTCTGTTCCTGGGTCTCCTGTTCGACACTCGCCAATGCATGGTGTTTCTTCCAGAGGACGTGGCTCACCAGATAGCTGTCAGAGTGGCTGGAATCCTGGACCTGGACGTGATTCCAGTTCCGAAGTTGTCGTCCTTAGTGGGGAAGTTCATTTCCACAATCGAAGCAGTACCATTTGCCATGGCCCACTCCAGGGATCTTCAGAGATTCGTGATCCAGACGTGCAAGAATCATCCAGATCATCAACATCTGTCTGTTTCTCTTCCTCCTCATGTCGAGTCGAGTCTGCACTGGTGGTTAGATCTCTCTCATCTCCTGAAAGGGAAATCCTTTCTAGTTCCTCCTTGGACCACAGTCACTACGGATGCCAGCCTTCGGGGCTGGGGTGCAGTCTGGGGTCGCTTCAGTGCTCAGGGGAAATGGGGTCTGGAGGAATCCATGCTCTCCATCAATGTTCTGGAACTTCGAGCTGTCCGGCTGGCCCTGAGGCACTGGGAGTCTCAATTGACCGGTCTTCCAGTCAGAGTGGAGTCCGACAACGCCACGGCGGTGGCTTACATCAACAGGCAAGGCGGCACAAGAAGCGGTTCCGCCTGGTGGGAGGTCAAGGATATTTTGTCTTGGGCAGAAGATCACGTGCCTGTCATCTCTGCGGTTCATATTCCAGGCGTGGACAACGTCATGGCAGACTTCCTCAGTCGTCATACCGTCGACAGCGGAGAATGGGCTCTGCACCCAGAGGTGTTTCACATGCTCACTCAACGGTGGGGGATGCCTGTGGTGGATCTGATGGCTACCAGACACAACAGGAAGGTTCCGGTGTTTTGCTCCCGGTTGAGGGACTCCCTTGCTCTAGCGGTGGATGCCTTGTCGATCCCTTGGGACTTCTCCCTGGCTTACATCTTCCCTCCTCTTCCTCTATTGGTCAGAGTCATCCAGAAGTTGAAGAGGGAACGTTGTCCTGTCATCCTGATTGCTCCAAACTGGCCTCGCCAGTCCTGGTTTCCGGAATTGATGGCCATGTCAGTGAAGGATCCAATCCCACTCCCAGCCCGTCCGGACCTGCTTCTTCAGGGGTATCTGTGGAAAGAGGATGTTCTCTCTCTCCGTTTGATGGCATGGCGGTTGAATCCTCGATTCTAGCAAAGAAAGGCTTTTCTCCTTCTGTGGTATCGACGATGCTCAGTGCTCGTAAGCCTGTGTCTTCCAAGATCTATCATCGCATATGGTCAACTTTCGTGACTTGGTGCTCTGACAAGAAGTTGTCACTTGACTTCCATCTTCCCACTGTCCTGGCCTTTCTGCAGGACGGTGTGGATAAGGGGCTCAGTCTGAGTTCCCTCAAAGTTCAGACTTCTGCCTTGTCTGTGTTTTTCCAGGAACGGATTGCTGTCCTTCCTGATGTGAAAGTCTTCTTCCAGGGTGTGACTCATGTTCGACCTGCCTTTAAGAGTCCTGCTCCCCAGTGGGATCTTAATTTGGTGCTGGGAGTTCTTCAGCGACCACCGTTTGAATCCTTGGCTTCCATTCCATTACGTCTTGTGACTTGGAAGATGGCCTTCCTCTTGGCTGTTGTGTCAGTGCGCCGGGTAGCAGAGTTACAGGCCTTGTCTTGTAAACCTCCTTACCTGGTGTTCCACAAGGATAAGGCTGTGCTTCGCACTACCAAGGAATTCTTACCCAAGGTTGTGTCTGAGTTTCACATCAATCAGGAGATTGTGGTTCCCTCTTTCTGCCCTAATCCTTCATCTGACAAGGAAAGAGATCTCCATCTGTTGGATGTGGTGCGTTGCCTCAAGTTTTATGTTCATCGCACCGAGTCTATCAGGAAGTCTGACGCTCTATTCGTCATTCCTGAGGGGCCTAGGGCAGGAAGACCGGCTTCCAAAGTTACCATTGCCTCTTGGATTAAGGCTACCATCCGTGAAGCCTATAAGTTGCGGAATAAGCATGTTCCCTTCCGGGTGACTGCCCATTCCACCAGATCTATTGGGGCCTCTTGGGCCTACAAGAATCAAGCTTCTGCTGATCAACTGTGCAGAGCGGCCACTTGGTCCTCTGTGCACACCTTTTCAAAGCACTACCGAGTTGATGTACTGGCGTCGGCTGATGCCAGTTTTGGAAGGAAGGTCCTGGAGGCAGTCTTGCCTGTGTAGGTCTTCCGCTCTGTGATCCTTAGTGCTTCTTTACTGTTGAGCCCGGTTGGCTCTAGTTCCGTGTGCTGTGTTAGTTCAGGGATTGTTCCCTTGGTTGGTGTCCGTTGACACTTACAGTTTGGGCTATGTTATCAACTGGTCATATCAGTTCTAGTGACTTGGGCCTTGCGCCTGGTCCTTGCCTTACTTCCCGCCTCTGGATCAGCTCAATGTTTGTACATCCCAGAGTACCAGTGACCTGTATTGGACGACAGTGAAAATAGGATTTTAGTCTTACCTGTTAAATCCTTTTCACTTAGTCCATACAGGTCACTGGTCTCCCACCCTGTCAAGGGACCAGTCTTGGCTCTCCTGTGGCATTCAGTGGGAGACCGTTCGGGCATGCTCACAGGAGTCTTTCTTTTTGCTTACCTGAGGTCAGTTTTTGGGGTCTCAAATCAATATGAGTGGCTCTGGCCAGAAGGTGGCTTAAGTAAGAGGGGAGGCTCCGCCCCTTGCAAATTATTTGCATAATTGTTCCTGCCTATTAAAGGGGACTTACGCCTCCCCGGAGTAGAGTACCAGTGACCTGTATGGACTAAGTGAAAAGGATTTAACAGGTAAGACTAAAATCCTATTATATATATATATATATATATATATATATATATATATATACACACACACCACAGTCTGATCTCCTAAACACAGGGACACCAGGGTGGAAAAGATGGACATAAAGATATTGACCTCAAAGAGGGACTGTCCCTCCTAAAGAGGGGCACTTGGGAGGTATGATTGCAGCTCTTTTCTTAGCATATCAGTCTCTCTGAATAGAGGATTGGAATGTTGCTGTGCAGTTTTTATTTTATTTTTTTATTTTTATTTACAATCAACAGTGAAACTGACCTTCAGAGCTCACAGTCTATATGAGAACTAACCCACAGAGTGCACACTGCAAATTCTGTGCATCAGCTCTTTTATAGTTACAAGCTCTGAGGGTCAGTTTCACTGAAGATTGCAAGCTCTGGGATTTTCTTTACTGTACACACACACTGTTTTATAGGTTGCAAGATACACAATCTGTTTTATAGGTTGCAAGATCTGTGTCTGAATTGTAAACACTAAAGGAAAAACTAGATGTGATTGTGAGGAGTAACCATCCAAAACAGGTAGACATTGACTTAGTGGCTGGTGCTGGTTAGATGTTTTCCCATCTGCTCATTTACAGTCATCTCCTAGTATGTATGTTTGTATATTTATATGGCGCCAAACATGTACATAGCACTTTTTAGAAATAGGAAAATACAAGAATAATTCAAGACAGGGTTCCCCAAAAAAAGCTTAAAACTGAATTATTAATCGTGACAAAATACACAGTAGGAGGATAAGTGCAAATACAATACTTATGTAAGGGAGGTGTAGAATAATTCTGATATGACTGTCAGTGTGCACAAGAATGTAATACTAAGATGCCTCCTTGAGCAGGTGGGTTTTTAGGACATGCATGAAAGTGATGAGTGTGGATGATTGGTTAATGGTGATAGGGAGGGCAT
Source organism: Rhinophrynus dorsalis (assembly GCA_037306005.1). Taxonomy (NCBI): domain Eukaryota; kingdom Metazoa; phylum Chordata; class Amphibia; order Anura; family Rhinophrynidae; genus Rhinophrynus; species Rhinophrynus dorsalis. Next base: position 627,274,471 of record CM074718.1, read on the forward strand.
TCCAATGTCAGTGGGCAGCCAGTGAAAATGATTGATGCAAGGAGATGGTTCATTTGTGTAAGGAGTGGACAGAAGGAATCCTTGAAAAGAACAGAACACATGGACAGGAAGGGGTGTAGTGAGAGATAAAAGCAGCAATGTAAGAGGGTGCTGAAGAAAAGAGAGACTTAAATGAGTGGAGAAGAATTTTACATGAAATACGAGACCTAATGGGTAGCCAAGAGAGGGATTTCAGGAGAAGGGAAGGTATCTGGGAGCCAGGGTAATTCTACTTGCAACTGCAATGAGAATAGACTGAGGTGGAGGAAGATGAGAGACAGGAAAACCAGAGAGTAGAATGTTGCAATAATCTAGTCTACAGAGAATGAAGGCCTCAGTATATATTATAGTGTATTACTAAAATATAGGAATATATTTTTCAGTATTTCCATGGTTTGGTTGTGCAAAATGGGGGAGCAATTCGTGGGCCTCTCTTCAGGCACAGAACTCACCAGTTACTTATGTGGTCTGTTCTGTAGATTGCAGGCTCTGAAGACTGAGGAGCATATTCAATAAGGTAAAGTTGTAGAGTATTAGAGCAAGCCAGCTGCAATATAGTAGGAATAAGCATTCCCCAAACACCTATTGCTTCAAATGGGGGATTTTATCCCCTTAAGTACTAGAGAAGACTCTGTATTAATGTGTTGGAGACATCTCTAGGACTGAAGGGGTTAAAATCCCATAAACCACTGGGAGTTATCATTTCTCTCTCCTGTGGTGCAGTTTGATTATGCCAGAATTTAGCTAATTGAATAAAGCCCTAAGATTTGAAGAGTTGACCTCTGAAAGATTGTCCTAAAATTTCAATTACTCATTGGGAAAAACTGCAGAATAGTGAAACACTTCTCTCTTGGCAGTCATTACTCCATACTCACACAGGCCTCATTTCCATGGTCTTGATTCCACACATACAGCACTGAACCCTGCCCTGTGGCAGCTATATACACATACCACAGGACCCTCTCTTGGCACATTTAGAAGCTGTGGCTCCCTGCCTTTGATGTCCATTGGTGCGCTGAGCCTGTTACTATTATTAAATGTAACTTGACCAACAGTGTGGTTAACATGACACTGTAACAGGTTTTCTTTTCAAAGCCGTCTGTAAAAGTGCAGGCACCTACTGCAGACATTCCCACTGTGTAAGGTACTTTTTCATCTTGGCTTGATGTTAAAAGACACAGAAACTTAATATACAATACGTTTGTCAGAGAAGGTTACTTATGATAATCTAGATATGGAACAGAGTAAAGAAAGAAGGAAAGAAGTAGGCTTTTTAGCATAGTCTTATTAGCCGAATCTGAAAGATGCAGTGAAAAGGTTTCTTATAGAAATGTGTGCAGAGGTTACTAAGAAAATGCTTGTAATTGTATTTCTGTGTTTCCAGACCTCCGTTTGTGATCAAGTGGCATAAAAATTACATTTAATTAACCCTCTGAGTAACAAAGGCGTGTCCAATGCATTTTGAAGCAATGTGTTGGACACCCCATAAAAACGTAAAATTATTACGGGGTTTCTGTACTCCTTCTAGGATTCTAGGTCCCTAAAGACATTCTTGGAAAGCTGGGCTCCTTTTCTGCTCGGTGACTATATAAAGTGGACCTATCACCGTGAATTTTCTTTACATATTTGAAAACTCAATTCAAAGCATTTAAAGTGTTAGTAATGCCCAAGATAAAGTTTATTCTATATGGTAGATTTTACAAAATTATAGTATTTGGAAAAAGTCCTATCTCTCAAACCTTTATGGTGTGAGAGATATCCTCCGTTAAAGTTCCCCTCTCCTTCCCCTTCTCCTGACGTCAGCTGTAAGCTGAGAACAGGAGTTCCTGGTCTGGGGACCAACAGGCAGCTCTTCAGCAGAGCCTCAATAGCGCGAGTTAAAAATAAATATTTCTTTGGAATGGTCTACAAAGTGTGTCTGATTTGCAAGCACACTTTTTAGACCGTTCCAAAGAAGTATTTATTTTTAAATCGCGCTATTGCGGCTCTGCTGAAGAGCCTCCTCGTGTCGGCTGACACAGATCTCGTTCTGTCATCTTTACAGCTGACATCTGGAGAAGGGGAACTTTAGCGGCGGATATCTCTCAAACCATAAAGGTTTGAGAGAGAGGATTTTTTCCAAATACTTTATTTTTGTAGAATCTACCATATAGAATAAACTTTTTCGGGCATTACTAACACTTTCAGCTATATTGCAGCAGATGTATAGTTTAGGAGGTATTTCCACTTTTTTTTTCCTTGAAAAGGTGAAGGTGAAACTTTCCTGATATAGCACAGAGCTTCATTAGCATATGAAATGTTACTGAACAGCTTAATTAACATGTGAAATATCACTGGTGTCACAATTGGCATACATTAACATATGGTAACAAGTATTAATATCTCCTTAACTGTACATTTGCTGAACTTTTGGCTAACATAGAACATACAGTTTTTAAATGTGCAGATCTGAATTAAGGTGAAAGTACCACTTTAATTACTTTTGTCCATGCAGCTTGTAATGAGTAATGATTTATAAAGCAGTTGATTTACTGAAACAGCACCTATCCATCTTTTCAGAAAGGTTTTTATCTTATATCTAATAGTTTACAGTCATTACTGCGTTATCACTTTTAGACACTCAACTGGAGCCCCACGCTTCCTTTAACCTCTCTTTTCCGCAGATTCTAACTATATAAACCCAGTTTAATGTTTAAAGGGATAGTAATACTTCATTTTATCTTTATTTTATTTTGTAGATATTTAAAAACATGAAGAACGATATAAGTCTTTATGGTTTGAGAGATATTCACAAGCAAAGTTTCCCCTCCCGCCCTTTTACCCAATGTAAGCCATCTGTTCTCAGATGTGGAATGCAGTCCATAGACCAGACAGATAACAGAAGGGGACAATCTTCTTCCTATGAGAACAATGAAAGCCCTGCCCCCTTTGACAAGCTTTTCAGGTTTATCCCTTATCTTAATTGAAGATTGTACCTCTCTGTAGTCTACCTGGGCACTTCCCTTCTGCTCTGGCTGAGCAGTGTTACATCAGTAAAAGGAGCAGGAGGGGGATACTTTGTCATTGAATTACTCTTGAAAGGGATAGTAATGTTTCATAATAAAAGCAGCTCTAATTAATCATCATAGTATTTGGACTTTGGAGAGTGTTATTTCAATACTGTCAGAGTTATAGTTCAAGAGTAATTCAATGACAAAGTGTCCCCCTCCCACCCTTTTTACTGATGTAACACTGCTCAGCCAGATCAGAAGGGAGGTGCCCAGGTAGACTGCAGAGAGGGACAATCTTCAATTAAAATAAGGGAAAAACCTGAAAAACTTGTCAAGGGGGGCAGGGCTTTCATTGTTCTGATAAGAAGAATATTGTCCCCTGCTGTTATCTGTCTGGTCTATGGACTGCATTCCACATCTGAGAAGAGATGGCTTACACTAGGTAAAAGGGGCGTTGAGAGATAAGACTTATATCGTTCTTCATGTTTTTTTAATGCCTACAAAACAAAATAAAGATAAAACGAAGTATTACTATCCTTTAAGTGCTTGTGTTCCTTTAAAGTAAAATACCACTCTGTATTAACTTTGATGGATAGGAGGAAACTACAAATCTTTGCAAATGTTTTACTATTCAGATGCCCATTTTCTCTAGCTGGATAATTAAAATGTTTGTGTTTATTTGGCAGTTCACACCTTCCATTTAACACATCACCAGTGCAAATATTGTCACTTTTGACTCACTACTACAGCCTTAGCCATGAACCAGTATTTGCTGAAGTCCAGGCTGCTGCCTTACAGATGTCATTGCTTGGTATGTCTGCCTCTTCCTCCCAAGAAATGGATACTGCACGTTTTGCGTGCACCTTGTTCCACTGCGGAACAGGTAACTGCTTAGCTTGGAAGGCCCTGATAATAGCCAAGACAATCCAACGACTGATTGTAGACACTGAGGCCTCCTGGCCTTTTCTAACTCCAGCTAGGATGATAAATAGCCTAGAAGTTTTTCTGAAGAGACTAGTTCTCTGAAGATAAACTTGGGTACAGCGAACCAAGTCCAAATTCTTGCCCTTGCTGCGAGTCTCTTCATTACCAACTGGATAGAAGGCAGGCAAAATAATGTCCTGTGAGAGGTGAAAAGACGACACCACCTTAGGAAGAAACTCCGGAGCTGGTCACAGGGCACTTATTCCCTTCATTATCTGACATTCAGCTGTTTGACACACAACACTGATTCCCATTATTATCCGATATTCAGCTGTTTATCACAGTGCGCTCATTCCCAGTTTTATCTGATGTTCAGCTGTTTATCACAGTGCGCTCATTCCCAGTTTTATCTGACGTTCAGCTGTTTGCTACAGGGCGCTCCTTCCCATTTTTTTATTTGATGTTCAGCTGTTTGTCACAGGGCGGTCATTCCAGTTTTTATCTGACATTCAGCAGTTTGTCACAGGGTGCTCGTTCCGGTTTTTATCTGACATTCAGCAGTTTGTCAGATCCCTGCTGTTATTTGCATCTGGCAAGGCAATCAGCTCCAATTTATGTGGCCAAAAAAACAGTCCTTTTGGAAACTTGGATGAAAAGTAACATCTGTTTTCTAAAGCAGAAAATCTCTAACTTAGAAATAACTGAAGTGAAACAGTGCTGACAATTTAATCCTAGCATTTAGGGTTTTTTTCCCCTTTGTGTGTTTATTGAGTACCCCTTACCCTCTTGCTAGGTATCATGAATATTGTAGAGATCACACATCTCAACAACAATTCTTAAGTGTTCAACAAGTAAAATATTTTAACTCTCTAAGAAGTGTATTGGACACGTCCCTAGCATACACGTGGTTAAAGTGAATCTGACACCTACCATTCAGATGGGGTTATATACGTTCAAATTTTTTTTTTGTACTCGTAACCAGCTCCTGTTAAAATTCATCCTTTGATGTCAGACTATAAAATCTGATGCTAAAATAGCTTTTTTTTTTTTTTTAATATATATATATATATATGAGTGACAAGTCACGTAATTCTCTCAGAGGGCAGGAAGTTGTTTGGCCCAGAATTGGAAAAGGTGATTACTGGGGGGTAAGAATGCACTGTTACTTCAGGTTACCCCCCCAAGTGGTTCTTTTTTCCACAAAAGATTCATGTTTTTTTTAGCCCTGCCAGTATGGGTGTGTGCCCAGAGTGTCTATCATACCCAGGCTTACTTTCTCCCAAAAAGTCAACATGCTTTGGCAGGCAAGAATCCTACCCAAAAGCTCCCAGCTGACAAGTCTACCTCTACATGACTCGCAAGGGAATGGTCATTTGCAACTCTTTCACAATGTGTGGACTTTCTCCATGGTGGACCAGTGGACTTTGAGGGTGATCTTGGAAGAGTATGATATATAATATATATTTCAAATCCCTTGTTCCACACTACTCTGTGATGTCCTGAATTCCTTGTGATCCATGAGGTACATCTATTTTTTGACATGGTTTCTTTCTTGGTGAACATGCAGGTCTTTGTACCTATTCCTTCTCAAGAAAGATTAATGGGATTCAATTCCACCCTTGTCATAGTTCCAAAAATAGGAGGTGGATGCCTTCTGATTTTGGACTTGAAGCATCTCAATTGTTTTTCTTACACCCAGGTTCAGGATTGAGTCTTTGTTCTCTGTCATCACCACTATGTATTTAGAAGAGTTTTATCTTAAATCTGCATTTTCCCATTCTTTCAGATCCTTCCAGATCATCAGAGCTTCCTTTGCTTTGCCTTCGTGACTTTCATTTTCAGTTCACCTCCCTTCCTTTTGGGCTGCCATCTGCTCCTTGTTTTTGTTTTTTTTTTTCTTTTTTTTTAATAAACAAAATGTCTTGGACATTTTGGCTGCTCATATTTGTTCTCTAGGGATTTCTTACTCCCTGTGTGGATGACCTGTTGTTAAAGGCTTCTTCAGTGGAGGCTTTGAGTCTTCAGATTCAGACTTTTGTGTCCATTCTCTAACAACACAGTTAGGTTTTCTATTTCTCTCTTGTTCCATCTCCATCTCTTTCTTGGCATGAGGTTCAGCACTCTTCAGGGACAGGTCTTTCTTGAACAGGACAAGATTCAATAATTACTTCGGCAGGTGTCTTAAACCTTACTTCGCCCATCTGCAACAGTACATGAAAGTGTTAGGGTTTCTGGTCTCTTCCTTGGAGGTGGTTCCCTTTTCCCAATTCCACATGCGAGAGCCGCAGCTGGAGATTCTCAAGAATTAGTCATGGCAGCAGTGTCCTCTTTCCCATCTCTTCTGTCTCTCCAACTGGAGGAAGTCAGATCTTCAGATGTCCTATCTGTCATTGGGTCTGCCTTTGGCCATTCTAAATTGGGTGATGGATAGCAGCCTGATAGACTGGAGTGCCATCTTGGGTCCTCAGGTGGCTGGGGGCCTTTGGACCGAGCGAGAGAGAGAGTCTTCAGCCCTTCAGTGTGCTCTAGATAATTCATCTCACTCTGCTGCATTGGTCTCAGTCCCTCCAGGGTTCAGTCTAACAATTCAGTCTAACAATGTGATGACAGTGACGTATATCAGCTGCCAAGAAGGGACCAGGAGTACAACTGTATGGTAAGAAGTTTGTTTGATTCTTGTTTGAGCAGAAGCTCATGTTCCAATTCTCTGCCGTTCACATTCCAGGGGTAGGTAGTATTGTGGCGGGCTTTCTCAGCAGTTTGTTGCTAGATCATGAAAACTGGGAACTCATCCAGATGCTGTTCAACTCCATAGCCAGTGTGTGGGTTCCTCTGACAATGGATCTAATTGCCTCTTGGTTGAATAGCAAGGTTCCCCTGTTTTGCATCAGATGCCGAGACCCTCCCGCACTTGCTGTGGATATGATGGTCATTCTGTGGCATGTCAGGATCTAGTGGCCTCATGTTTCTGCTTGCTCCATTCTGATCTCCTTGTCCGTTCTTATCCATAGCTGAGCCATTTCAGCTTCTGCTTCTTCTCGACCTCTTAACTCTGGGTCCTCTGTGTCTCCCAGAGGTGGAGAAGTGGGTTTTGATGACTCGGCTCTTGAAGTGAGTCCAGGTAAAAGGTTTCATGGATTCTGTCTCTGCCAAAATGCTAATCGCTTGGAAGCCAGTGCAACTCAAAGCATACCATACATTATGATCTTTGTTCTCTACAAGCGAGGCGAAGACCAGGTATCGCAACTGCGTTCTTTTCGTCTTCCAGTTCTTTGCCTTTGTTCAGGAAGGCCTTCAGCAAGGGCTTGGTCTTAGCACTAGTAAGATCCAGATTTCTATTTTGTGTCTTTTCAGAGGATATTGCTTTGGCTTCTAATGCCAGTGGCTGCACTATAGGGGATTCCCTACAGCTTCTGGTTAGAGTAGTTCATACTCTCTGACACACTCTGTGAGATTTGGACTTGAATGCCATCAAGCCAGTACACCAGCCCCATAGTATATGTAGGGTGTTGTACACCAACACCATTTCCTCTATGTCTTCGTACATTGGTAGAGGAAAGGCATGTCCTCAAATTCCCACAACCTGCCCTCTTGTCCTCCCCTTGGTGTATGTGGTGTTAAGGGGACGATTTGTTGTGTACATCGCTTAGTAAATTGCCATTAGGCAATTCTGTCTCCTGTTATTGCATGGAACTGGTGGGATACATTCATGCCAGAGTTCACTTGTTGGCCAGATCATTCAAGATCTTAATACTGGGAACCATTATTTGGTTCATAATAGTAAGAATCAAAGCTAACCTGGCTAACTTCACTCACCCACACAGGATCACCCTGTCAAAGTTGATGGAGCCCCCTCCATTTCCTTATTGTGATCTCGTGTATCACAATGAGTTAAAATTAAACAAAAGTGTATGGAGCTGATCCTTATCTGAAAGGAGAAGGCCTGCTTGAGTGTGTCTGGAATCTGTGACAATGTTGTCAGTCCATTTATTGGACCACTTCCATTTATAAACTGAACCCAGGTTGAAAATGCCAAAAGGGTGCAATTTATAAATTGTGGCATTTCCTTTAAAGGACTAACGGCCCTCTATGGATTCCTACAAAAGGGAAATTTTAAGACCAAGTACCTTACGCACAAAAGAAGAGGACCAATTCTGAGGCAAATCTGCTGTACCATAGGCTACAAATAGAACTTCCCAAAATGTCCATTGATTTAAATAGGACTTTTAACCCTTTGCATGACAGAGATATCCAAAGCATTTCAAAGCGCTCAAAGGGGTGAAACTGGTTTGCTCAAGAATTTCTTCACTTTTTTGTTTGTGCATATGACTATCTGTGTTATTCCTTTTAGAGCTGATAAATTATACACATTGTTTTACTACGGAGGAATACCTTGTGGTTCCTAATACCGCTGATGAAAGGAATGAGTGCTGGAGTTCCATGTCTTGTGTTCATGGAATGGAACAAAGGGCGTGTATAAACTGCATCTTGTTCCATTCTGTAATGGCAATAAGGCATTTACTAGAAAGTGTTGGCTTAAAACATTTTCTGTGATTGGAAGACGGCATGTAGGCCAAATTAGAGAAATTTCAAGTCTTCTCATGTCTCTGCTCATTACTTTCATACCAACCCAGGGCTGATCTGTCTGAGACTCTCCAGTTGTTCAAGACAACAATTTTGATAATAATGGCAATTTTGTAGTCCAGAACAGCTGGAGGGCCTCAGGTTGCTCAGCCATGCTCTAAACTTTGATGATCATAAATGCACCTGCTGAACTGTGTGATAATCTTCACAGATAACAAACCCTTTAGATTCTTAATAATATTTATTATGGAAAATGTGTATTTTGTAAGGCTTTTCCTGCTGAGTTGAACAAGGGCACCAGCAAGAGTTGCTTCATCCAAAAGTAGTTATATAGAAAAAGTGCACATTTTGAGACATAATAGATGCAATGTGTTTTACAGCCATTCTGTTTTATTATGGAAATATTGCCGTTTCTGTCTATTCTCTGTAATAACTTCTTATTTTGCGCAACAGAAAAAGACCTTACTCAATCTGTGTTATACACAGTAAGTAATGCTAGTTTTCAACACCTTGTATGATGGAGAGATCTCAGTTGAATTGCAAAGCAGTGTGTTTGGAGACCCTTAACATCCAGGGAGTTGAACATTCCAATTAGCAAATATCTTGCTAGTGGAATATTTTTTCCTACAAGTGTTTTGTCCTCGTTACTTTGTTCAAGAGAAAAAATGTCTATCTCTATGGATATAACATCCATGACTGATTGATGATGACCGTTGCTGGCTGTTGTTTTTATATATATATATATATATATATATATATATATATAGGCATGACATTCACATCAGGATATATGTGTGTGTGTGTTATTAGGAGAGATTGGTTCATTAACCCTTTGAGTGCTAGAGGGGTACGCAACGCATTGCAATGCGTATCCCTCTGGCACTCAAAGGGTTAATTCTTTATCACAAACCATATTTTTTGTATGAGATAATCTCAGCCATACAGTATGTGTAACTTATTTAATAATAAGAATTAATCTTAAACAGATGGTAATACTTAATATGTAAAAAATATGTATTATAGGGTTTATACTCCTGAGTAAAACAAGGGTACCCCTACTGCTGAGAAGTGTTTTATTCAAAAGTTGTTATAGCTCATACTTGAATCCTTAAGGTGCAGTATCTCAGCGACCTGAAATTGTACAGTGTGTGCTGTTGCTTCAACTGACCAGAGCTCTCCATAGGATGATGTAGCAACAGCTCCACTGTAACATTTCAGGACACTGTGATACTGCACCTAAAAAATTCAAGTTTGAGCTGTAATAACTTAAAAAAAAAAAAAAAAACCAAAAAACCACCTTTCAGCAGTGGGAGTACTTTTGTTTTATTCAGGGGGATAAACCCTTCAACATATGTGTTGAAGTATTAAAGTGACGTGAATGTCCCATAAAAAATCTTCTTGTTTTGTAGAGTTAAAAAAAAATCAATTATGTGGCACAAATCCTCTCTTCCAAACCTTAACAGTTTGAGAGATATTCGTATGTAAAATTCGCCCCTCTCTCCCCCTCTCCTGACGTCAGCGTCTAGCTGACAGCAGGAGATCCCGGGCCGGGGACCAACCGGCGGCTCTGCAGCAGAGCAGAAATCACATTATTTAAAAAGAAATACTTCATTGGAACTGTCTACAAAGCGTGCCTGGTTTGCCAATACACTTTGTAGACTGTTCCAATGAAGTAATTCTTTTGAAATAACATGATTTCGGCTCTGCTGAAGAGTCTCCTTGAGTCGCAGGACTCAAATCTCCTGCTGTCGGCTTTACAGCTGACATCAGGAAAAGAGAAACTTTACATACGAATATCTCTCAAACTGTAAATATTTGAGAGATAGGATTTGTGCCACATAATTTATTTTTTTAAACTCTACAAAACAAGAATTTTTTTATGGGAGATTAGTGTCCCTTTAAGTATTACTTTCCCTTTAATAAACCTTTTTAGTTTTTTGTGCAATCGCTAAGCTAGACAGAGGAACTCTACTCCAGAAAAATAAAATTGACTGAAACTGCAGTAAAAGTAATTTTCAGTGCTAATATATTGCTAAGATGGAGCATTTTGGGACTTAAAGGTGTATCACAATCACTATAAAACTGGATCCACAAAAGCGATCTTGTGTGCTATTTTGGCATACCCAGGTCACCTTGCCAAGTCACCATAGTAACTGACCACAGTAATGCATGTTGTCCCAAATGCAATTTCTTGTTTCTAGGGCATTTATAAATTGAAGGTCACATAAAATCATACCTGCTGTAATTCTGAATATGTCACTATTAAAGCCCCATGTTCAAAAGAAAAATAGTACTTTCAGAATGTCGTTAACTTCAGAAATGTGTGTTGTCTTTTCAGAGATAAAGCCATTTTAACTAATCGGTACCATGAAAGAAATTTATAGAAACATGATCGTAAAACTTAACATCAAAATTTAAAAAAATAATAATTTTTTAACTCTGAAAATGTTTTAAATTCTGATGTTTTGCTGCTCCTGCCAAGGCATGCCACAGGGTTGAGAAAATGAAATAGGAACAATCCTAATTTCAGGAAAATGACACTTGTAGTAATAAACCAGAGTATAATCATGATTTGCTCAGACCAGACTAGCTGCTGGGGAGTTCTGATGACAGGTATTAAATTGTGTTACAGACTGGCTTGCCATAAAAATACATTTAGATAGTATCTTTTAGCTTAACCTTTTTATACCTGCCAACTGTCTCATATTTCATTCAAAATTGATTAACGTTAGTCTTTTAAACAATGTCATCCTTGAGAAAACCAATTTGTTAATGTCCTTTTGGAGCTTTGCAGTGCTTTGTTCTCATCTCTTTTCATTCCCCAGTAAGCGATGTCCTGCTCGAGTCAAAGTTTAGAATGCAAAAATGTATTGAGTCTGATGTACTAAGAACCGGAGTCTTTTTTTTTTTTTTTTTTTAATACATACTTGAAAGCTTAATTCAAAACTGCCTGTGTGACAAGGGTAGCCTGAAATCCAACAGATGTGTAATAGGTGCAGCATAGAGCTTAATTAGCATATGAAACTGCCCTGAAAACCCTTAATTTACATATGAAACAAATTGGATACTGCAGCCTGCAGTCTTTTCCTGTGACCTCAGTCTGTTCTCTAGTACAGATAAGAGAAGATGAATCTCCCCCTTTCACACCACTCACACCATATTTTCACCCCCAAAAACCACTTGCCCCCCTCCTTTGCCATCAGCTCTTTACATTACAATCATTCTCTTGAGTGCTAGAGAGAGACAAAGCAATTCATTAGAGATCTCTCTAGCAACCAAGAGGTTAATTCTTTTTTAAAACTCCTAATTTAGGATTCATAACAATATTGTGTGGCCCTATTGTTGATTTAAGGGGTTAATCTGGCTGCCTGTCTCTCTAATTTAGGGGTTGGAAAAATACTCATACCAAGGTATCCCATATGGCATGGGTAGTCCGGGCATGGACCTCCAGTTGCTTGGGGATGATGGGAGATGTAGTCCGTAACAGCTGGAGGTTGTATGTTTGATAACCTATGGCATATTTATCCATAGTATCTAAGGTAGCTCTAGACCTTTTATCAGATGGGAAGTTTGGGGGTAAAATTATGCTGACCAGATGCATCATAGAGGACAGATACAAGTCCAGATAAATTCATGTTGATTTAAATGGGGATTTTAACCCCTTGAATTTTTGAGTTCTCCAATACTTTCCTTCATAATGTATTGGAGATCTCTAGCATTCAAGTGGTTAAAAGCCCTGTTTTAATACAGTTGGTTTGTTTCAGAATTGCTCCATTTTAGATTGAATTGCATCTTGCAACTCCCACCATCTCCAGCTGGTGATCCAGAGGGTGACTATCTGTTGTCTAGTATCCCATATTCCAACACGACTTCCCCAGCAGAGATTTCTGGTATATTTTGGTCAATCTGGTGGGAACTAGGCACTATCTAAACAAAACATTACTGTAATTCTAGACATAGTGCTTTTCTAATTTTTTTTTTTAACCCATGAGGACCAGTGATATGTCAGGACCATCACGGAATCCATCCTTTGAGGATGGATGACGGTCCTGGTACGTCAAGGATTAATGATCGCAGTGAGGCTGAAGGCTCACTAAGAGGCAGTAACTGACTTTTGCAGAACCGGAGCAGTCAGTTGCAGACATTCTCCGGTGCCTCAGCAGCAGATTGCTGCTAAAGTGATCACATGCCATTGGAGCCACATGACAAAGGCAATGTATGTAAACATTGCCTTTTTCATTGTTCTCTACCTCACTGATTCCCACTGTGATTGCGAGGAAGACCGAAGCAGAGAACAGAGCTTCCAGTGCCTCAGATGGTCAAAGATGAGCACTATTGATGTACTGGGAGAAGTCTGAAACTGAATAAATGACTTAAAGCAAGACAAAAGTATTTTATTTACAGAAAACCATTTATAAACATATATACTGATGTATAAACAAACACTGATGTGCGTTTTATTGCTGTGGAATGTGATACACATATACACACACACAATAGTCTGTCTAAAAGAGGGAAACCAGGGTGGGAAAGAGGGACATAAAGGATTTTTGTCTCAAAGGGACAGTATCCCCTAAAAAAAGGTACATTTTGGAGGTGTGAACAAATAGTCCTACCTTTTATCCAGTCCCTATTAAAAATGCACTAATTGAGCACAAACTCTAAAAATATTTTAATTTATGATGGGTTATACATATAACTTTGGCATCAAAAGAAAGCCCTGCTTATCCTTAACCCCTTAAGGACCACGTAAGGGACACAGAGCATTTTTTTTTTCCGTATCCAAATCACGGCTCCCAGAACGGCGTGCAGCCGCACAGGGAGCCCTGAAATCCATGATTGTCCTGGCACATCATGGGTTGGACATGCGATAATGAACCCATGATGTGCCAGGACAATCATCAGGAATGTCATGGGTCCTTAAGGTGTTAAAATGGCCGATTGTGTGGGCGTACTAAATTAATTAGAGGAAAAATTTGGTTGAACAAAGGCATACTAAAAAGGGCAAAATGTGTTCTTGTCCTCTAGTGTAAAAAAAGGCCCTAATAATAAAAAACAGCTCTAATTAATCATCATAGTATTTGGACTTTGTAGAGTGTTATTTCAGTTCTGTCAGAGTTGTAGTTCAAGAGTAATTCAATGACAAAGTATCCCCCTCCCGCCCCTTTTACTGATGTAACACTGTTCAGCCAGAGCAGAAGGGAGGTACCCAGGTAGACTGCAGAGAGGGACTATCTTCAATTAAGATAAGGGAAAAACCTGAAAAACTTGTCAAGGGGGGCAGGGCTTTCATTGTTCTCATAGGAAGAAGATTGTCCCCTTCTGTTATCTGTCTGGTCTATGGACTGCATTCCACATCTGAGAAGAGATGGCTTACACTAGGAAAAAGGGGCAGGAGGGGAAACTTTGCTTGTAAATATCTCTCAAACCATAAAGGTTTGAGAGATAAGACTTATATTGTTCTTCATGTTTTTTAATGCCTACAAAATAAAATAAAGGTAAAATGAAGTATTACTATCCCTTTAAGGACCCTGAATCTGCTCTTTTGGTCCTTAACTGCCAGCCACAAGGGGTTAAGTAAATATATGGATGCAAAATTGGCAGCCAAGAAAAAAAATAAAGCAAAACAAAATAAACCGATGAAAAAAAAATCATTATATTTTGTAGAGAGCTTATTTATATAATTGCCTTTGATAAATAATTGTTCAAGCAACCATATGCTTGATCACAGAATGAGAACATATTTGTTAGTTGAATTGTTTTCTATCATATTGACAAAGAAACTATAGTATTCTCAAACAATGCTGTTGACTTATAGAAGTGACTCTCAAACTGGAGTTCTGTGGAAAAGCAGGGTTCTGTGATTAAGCCGGGGTTTGCATTGTGAGCCCTGTCAACTAATAGCGAGCAGAGTGGTGCTCTGAAAAGAGACCCCTAGAGCGCACACCAATTTGGTCCTGTGATAAGTGGATGAATTGCATGATTGAAGTGTTGCAATTCCATTTTCCATCCTGTGTGATGCAGATGCCCATACTTTGGTGTGCCCTGGGCACCAGCTTATGATGCACTGTTGTCTCTGAAGATGCTTACAACAACTGTGAATTTTGAGTTTAAAGTTATTTAACCCTTTGAGTGCCAGAGAGGTATACATTTAATCGTTTTGAAATTTTTTTTATGCATATCATGTTTCACCCTGTCATTTTGTGTATTTATATACTTTTTATTTCAATAAGTTCTTGAAAAATGACCTTTAAATTGTTGGTGCTGCCCTGAAATTCCAGAATACATGTTAGTGGTGCCTTGAAAGCCTGACACAGCAGGTCTATGGAGACTAGGGAGATCGCATTTCCATACTGCCATTCAGGGACACTGCGGAGAGCAGCAAAGTACTTGTCCCCAGCTCTAGTGCAGCTATGTGAGAGGGGGTCACTATACATCACTGGAGATCAGCGCATAACCTTCTCTTTTTCCGAGCACCACAGAGTTCTAAACACTAGGGGGAGAACTGCCCATTGACTGCCGTGATATAAGGCAATGCCTTTGGTGGGTTACAAGATGTAAATTAAGCCTAAAGTCTTAGACTAGCATTACAGTACAACAAAATTGCAATGTAGCTCCCATTTGATGTCAGGAAGTAAAGCTCAGTTCTCTGCCTGGTTATTAGACCTCTATCCAGAGGCCATTTTCTTGTAGACCAGCAGAGGCATCACAGTAGGCAATGGGCAGTTCTCCTAATGTTTAGAACTCTGCCCTCTGGAGTCTTCATTCTAGGGGTTATGCATTAAGGTGTGTTAAAGAGGTGATACATGAGAACCACATATCTCTGGGGGGGGGGGGGTTGGTGTCAGTTTTCTGACATAACCTCCCCCCCCATCCCCAGAATGGGCTGCTAGGGAAAGGTTTGTCAGTGTGCAGTCCAGTCCAGTGGTCTTTATGAGGTAAGCTTCTGCCATAATTGCCATTTTAAATAGATTGTTTTATTGGAAGATGTCAATACAGGCTTTGACATCTGGTTAGGTTTAACTGTATAAGGCAGTCTGATGGAGCAGATTTTCACCTACGTCACCAAGTCTATTGTTAGAGGCTGCTGAGTGGTTACATAAAGCCAGAAAGCTGGAATTTAATAGGAATTACACAGCACATAGCATCTTGGTTTCACATTATATTTTCCATTCAACTTTGTGGTTTCTTGCAACATTACTGGTGACTCAGAGATATATAATTTATATGAATAATGAAGATATTATTTAACATCAATTTTAGACTCATTTTTAAGAATGTAATAACGTAAAGGAACAAAAAAACTCATTATATATACTCCGTAAGTGCTTAACCCGTTGTGTTGAGAAAGAGGTATACAACACATTGCATTTGGCTGGCACTCAGAGGGTCAAATTGATTACATTATTTAGTTTTTTCCATCGTCCCTTATTTTTACACTTTTATTTCACTGACATTGAGCTGACTGAACTTGTTTGCAGGGAGTTTTCTGTCAGGGACTATAAAAGCAGGGAGCATAATACAATCTAAAATTAAATAAATAAATAAATAAATAAAAGAGACAATATAAAAAAGATAGCTTTCAGAGCATTCCATGCTGCGCAGTTAGTATTACATTGTATAGCTATCCTGCTTTGATGGTCAACGGATTAGAAAACTCTCACTAGAAAGAAGAGATTCAGGGTGTTTATGGTTAGAAACAAAAAGTGGAAAAACAATAGGTGATTCATGGGAAAAAAAAATAGGTAACTCATGGGAAAAATGAAAAATATAAGCACTTTGACTTTATATATTGTGCACGTGTAGACGTTAACATATTTAACCCTTTGAGTGCCAGAGAGGTACCCAGTGTGAAGCTGAAGATTGACCCTTTACATTGGTGTGTGTGTGTATATATATATATATATATATATATATATATATATATATGTGCAAACTTCCTGACAATTTGAACTTTTATCACATTTGAATAAAACAACTGACAGCAGTAGATGTTCCCTTGTTTTACTCAGAAGGGAAAGCTCTATAACATACAGGTTGTAATTTTTTTTTTAAAGTATATATTTTATTTAACCCTTTGAGTGCCAGAGGGGTACGCAACTCATTGCTTTGCAATGCGTTGCATACCCCTTGGCACTCAAAGGGTCAATGGGATAGTAATATATGAAAATAAACAGAGCTCCGATTCAGAAGTATAATTTTTTTTCACCATGTAGAGAGGTATGTCAGTCGTATCGGACTTGTAGTTCAAGAGTTATTAAATTAAAAAGAGCCCCCCTCCCACCTTTTACCTGTGTTAGTCAGACGTGGAATCCGGCCGCTTGACTGGACAGCTCACAGTGAGGGACAATCCTCAAGCAGTGAGCCTAAGGAAAACCTTGCCCCCTTGACAAAGGAGGGTAAGATTTTCCTTATGCTCACTGAAGATGGTCTCTTGCTGTGCGTCATCCTGATCGGCAGGGTTACTTAAGTAAAGTGTGTGCGGGGGTTCCTTTATAACTCTAAGTCTAACCACAAGTCTGATACGATTGAGAATTCTGCTTTACATGGCAAAAAAACTATACTGATGAATTGGACCTCCGTTTATCTTTATATATTACTATCTCTTTTAGAGTCATCTAAAGTTTAGAATTGGTATATATCTATTCTAAATCAGTTTAGTGTTTTAGCCTCTACCACTGGGTGCTAAACCCATGCATCTCTCACTTTTTTAACCCGTTAAGGACCAGAGTGATGATCATTTATTGAAGAGCAGGGCCCTAGGACAAGTTTAACTGATAGGACACTCCACCAACCTGGCTTTTTATTGCCCACTTAGTCTTTGACTACAGAGGGAACATAAGAGCCTATGCAGACATGTGCAATAGGTTAGAATGGTGTGTGTGTGTGTGTGTGTCAGTTTTGCATGCTGTGTGTATCTTTATGCTAAAGTATGAAGTGAACATACAATGTATACATAGTGTACAGACGATTATATTATGACGTGAGACCTGTCTAATTGTGCACACCAACCCCACTGACTAACAAAGGGCCTGGACCCTTTTCTGTCCTCGGACAACATGGCACTGATGGTGGCACTGAATGCATTAAAATATTTTCTTATTTTTCCACCTTCCAGTCTTAGAGACAGGTTACCATGACTGCTGTCATATGAGCAAACTTTGTTTTAGATGAACGTTCTCATCTATGTGTTTTTTTTTTGGGGGAAAACACCATGGTTCCTATTTATTGTGCTGGTGGGGAACATAAATTCATATCAATATTTTCCCTGAAAAGCATATCATTTTTTGCGCAGCATGGATCGAATAGGGCCAGGTATGATTCTCAGGCAACCTCTAGACAAGGCACCCTAGATACTATTACCTCTATCCATAGCCAGATCTCGACTCCTCATATGACCCCTCCATCACCCCACCCACCGTTACCTAGCACAGACAATGACCTTAGCTTATAATGAAGTCACAAAAACGTCCTTAACCCTTTGAGTACCAGAGGGGTACGGAACACATTACAAAGCAATGTGTTCCATACTCCTCTGGCACTCAAAGAGTTAACCCCTTGTTTGCTAGAGAGGCCTTCAAGGCATTGCAAAATATGCACTGAAGACTAAAGGGGTGTGCAGTGCGTTGCACCACACTCTGTTGTGCACTCCTCTTGTCCTTAACCCCTTGTTTGCTAGAGAGGCCTTCAATGCATTGCGAAATATGCACTGAAGACCAAAGGGGTGTGCAATGCATTGCACCACACTCTTTTGTGCACTCTTCTTGTCCTTATAGGGTTAAACAATAGTCCGTAAGCAAATCAGTCACCTTAATGGGCTGTTCACACACGCTAAATTTTTTCCCCTTGTGTGATGCACCAGAAAACATCATGCTGCGACTTGAATGTGTTCATGCGTCGAGGGTATTTCAACATTCATTGTCTGTAATACACATGGCTGCCAATGGTGTTGCAGATTGTTCACATGGGAGGCAATGGAGATTGTGATGCTGCTTGCAGCCTCTAATGACTGGCCAACCCACAAGGGTGTCAGACAGTCATATATGACTGAGCCCCACATGTGCCCTCCCTCTGTCACATCTCTGCCATGCCTTATATGTGATGGAATCATTGGAGGAATAAGCTAAACATGGGTGGTTTTAACAGAGCTATAACAAAGCTCAGTCAAGTCACCTTTGAGAATACAGACTAAGACCGGAATGGGAACAAGGGGGTTTCTCTCTGGTGACTCCATTAGCTCAAACACTGCTGAGGTGGCCCTCAACATTTCACATACTACACAGAGTTGTAATCAGATTAATGGGAAATCTAACCCAGTCTGCAATAATTTTAATAGAATGAAGCCAACAAAATATCATGCACCAGCCACTTGTAAGATCTTCTAGGAGCTGGCTGTTTACCTTGAAACCAGGGACAAAAGTCCTTCAATGTTATTGTGATGTGGAGTGGTCTATTTTCCAGTAAGGAGTCCTCTTGTACAGTAAGTGTGCACAGCTGCATGCTCTTAATGAATGATGACTGACGTAACAAGCTGTGTTTACACATGACAGCATGGCAGTTTGCCCTTGGCATAAAGTCCAAGGTCATCAATACACAGTACTTAATAGTATCTGGATTCATTCACTGCAGTATGCTGCATTTGTACAGCACACAGGGGCTTATGTATAAAAAAGGTAAATGGAGCAGTTCTGGCGTAAGGGACAAATACAAATTCCCTTTTATTTAAATGGGGCCTGTACCTCTGGACTGCTAGAGAGGCCTTCCACACATTGCTAAGCAATGTGTTGGAGACCTCTGTAACACTAAAAGGGTTTAAGGCCTCATTCAAATCAGTGACCATTTGGGGAATGTGTATGTTCTGAGCAACACAATTGATTTACCTCAGAATTGTCCAGTGTTCTTATGTCTGTTTTGTGCACATGAAAATACACAAACACATGCATGTGTCACTAAAAATATTGATATTTTATTATATTATTTTTATTTTACATTTTTAAACCCATCAGATATTTTGCATTGCATTGGAGCAGTGTCTGGATTCTGAGTAGTGAAACTGGCCTCTGGCTGAGCATGTAATTCCCATGATAGAAAGCCATGGAGTTCCAGTAAAGTGAGGTTGTATTTCCCTGAAGGTGTTTGCGTATTTATAGTATAGACTGCTTAGTGTGATGTGCAT